>CM040246.1:177058587-177650619 GCA_022545495.1 Chrysanthemum lavandulifolium
CTAACCTTAGCAGCCAACCCACTAGCCTTCAAAGGCTACTTACCATTCAAAAACCCGATTCCATCTCCCTTATACCCACGAACACGTAATGACTTGCAATAATACTACCAACAACGGTAGGATAACAAACAAACCCTAAACCGGTTACATACAATAACGTGCAAATGACCAATAGAACTAAACCCTAAACGAGTTTAGTATAACGTTAAGATCCAGAAATCAACCCCACACCAGAATAATAATATAAGATATAACCTTGAGTACCAGAATTCCAATTGCGCACAAACCAAATAAACGAAACCCTAATAAGAGGATCGTATACCAGAAGCAATACCCAACAGAATTGGTTGTCAATATGCAGCAATAAGGATGATCGACCAATTATATAGTACTAAACCGACTTAGATTTAAAGAAACAAAGGTGCGATCAAAATAAATAGCGATTTAAACCCTAACAGAAACGATTCATCCAATAACTTCCTTAATCCTGAAAAACAACTAGAATATACCAATGATAACCAGAAGGTAGATCACTAGGAGATCCAAATCGTTCAAGAATTAAAAATCAATAGATGAAAAAAGCGATTGATAATAGGTTAGGGAAAAAATCGATTTTCTAAACCCTAAAACATAAACACCAAAAAACCAGAAATCAAAGTGATTTAAGCAACAAGAATGATCAAGATAATGAATACCATGAATGATAATCAATTAAACTTACCAAATCGTTGCAGAAAACACAAGATTAGGGTGGATTTAGGTGAAAAAACGATTAGGCAGTTAGGGTTTAAGAAAATCGCCAAAGGAGGAGAACTTTTAGGGTTTGGCCATTACCACTAGTCGTTTTCACGTCAAACTAGCTCAGGAAAGTTCGTAAATGAAAAATAGGGATATCTCCTCGAGAAAAGAATATTTGGAAAATAGCGGGATGTCACAACAACCACCCCTCTCGGTAAAGACAAACCGAGCCAAAACATCCCCATAGGGCCTCCTCGGTGAAATCAAATTCGAGCTAAATCCAAACCCTAACACCCTTGCCGAATTTAATAAATTCCAAACCCTTTTGTAGCCGATTTACATGCAATCATAGTTTAGGTTTTTGGTTCATGTAACACATTGCAACCACACATAAACAAATCAAATCTGTTTTATATATATTAACATATGTATGTGTCAAATTCAAGATAAAGGAAACAAGAATCAAGGAATACCTATGAGTCAATTTACCAGGGAAACAAGCAAAGAGACACACCACGAAATCAGTCACCAACACCACCTTAAACCTTCTCTTTTCTTCTCTTGAATTTGGTGAATATATCTTGTTTATGGCTTTTATTTTATTTTATATTTTTTATAATCGGTTTAGAGGAGGCAAATGGAAGCCGTATAAGTGTTTTAGGGTTTCAATTACATTCGGTTTTGGGGGCTAGTTATTTGGGTTAAGTGGGGAAAAAGGATTGGGTCGAATACATGTATATTTAGTTAGTCAAATCCTCTTATTTAAGTAAATAATTATTGTGTTTGATTCGTGCTCATCCTCTTTCAATCTTAACGTGTACAAGGGGTTTAAAATAGGTTTTGGATTTTATTTCGACCTCCTAGAAAACGTGTAGGTTCAAAAAGAAATATAGGGGGTCATATGGTTAGCTTAGGTTAAATTTTAAGTAGTGTAGTGTATTATCAAATAAGGAAACTTTAGTTTAAAGTCATATCATAAATTATAAGTTATAGTTTTATTCCTAATTATTCATAAATGAGTACTTAGGTTAAGTTCAAATTTGATGCAAAAATGTGAATCCAGATTTTAGGGTTAAAATCTCTCATTTTATCTTCTTTTCATCTCTCTCTAATAAATCAACCACATCATCACCACCTAATCCTACCACCAATGTAATGACCATCACATCACCGTCCGCCTAACACACCACCACCACCACCACCATCGTCCCTCTGTCCTGACCACCATCGTCCTTGCTCGCGGACATGAAACAAGAAGGTAAGGCCGACATGGCGACATATTTGCCACCAAAACCAATAATATCCCTAACATATGCCAACACTACCATCATCTGTCATCACCACCTTTAATCTCACCATGAAAACGTCATCCGCTCTTTCTTTTTAGACTATTGTTTCAGATCTAACGAGTGTTTAGGTGTGGAGCTTTCTCCAAAATCTGTATATGTATGTTAACTGGGTTTGTGTATGTTTGCAGTGGTGGCGATAAAGATTTGGTGGTAGTAGATCTAATGGGGTCATTGGTTTTTTAACTGACAGTGATAGATCTAATAGGGTCATTGGGTTTGTATATGTTTGTGGTGGTGGTGATAAAGATTAGGTGGTGGTAGATCTAATGCACAACCATAAAAAAGTAGAAACATTTTACAAACCACAAATTCCATATGTCACACAAAGAACATTTGATATGTTGGGTCTTTTAATTCATGGGTGCAGGAAAAAGAAACATAGAAAGAGACATAATCTTTTCATAGTAGTATTGACTTTGTAAAAAATTGGATCTATGTAAAATGGATTGTTTATTTGGTGGTTTAATGGGCTAGCTAATATTAGTAGTGATATTCAATTTGTGTTTGGATTGACTTAAAACTAAAACTGATGTGCTTGTGCGTGTTTGAATGGTGAAGAGGCCAGGGAAGAAAAGACGAAGAAAGTAAAAATGAAATCTTTTATATAATAAGATAACTCACTTTAGGCCAAATCTAGGGATTTGATTAACCAATGAGAGGGCTCGATTTTGCAATTGAGCCCTCTCATTGGTTAATTGAGTTTTTAATTGAGAAAAAATTGGGCCGTTTTAGGTGTTTTCTAAAAGGTTCCCCAAACATAGACGTGTCAAAAATGCGAATATAAAAAACTTTGATAAACCAGGTCCGTTTTCTGAAACTTTGGTGTCGTGGAACTCTTGGGCGTATCAGAGACGTGTTTCCAAATATGAGTGGCACGTTCTAGAAGGTTTTAAAAACGATGGTTATCCTCACCAATATCTTTTCTCTATTTGAATTGCGTTTTCTGTTGGGCCACAGTTGCGAAACCCTAATCTTAAGCCTATATATACTCGCCCAATGTGGTTGCTCATCGTTCATTGGTCTTCTAACCTTTGTGCCTTCGTTTTCTTATCGTAGGCAAAACCATGTTGATGATTTCAGTTCCTGATGTTGACGGCATGTCCGGTTAGTGCATACATTTGAGTTATGTTGGATATTGGTTATTATTTTGCATTTAATTTGTGTTGTGTTTATCGCGAATTTATTACAAAGGTTTTGAATCAGAGAACGATCCTAAATTATATTTAGGATTTATGCTACAAGATTTGAGGTAATATGCTAATAGTAAGTTTTTTTAAAACTATTACTATGTTGATATTTTTTTGTTGATTTGTATAGATAAGTGACAATCTCAAACAAATTTTTGTTTGATCTATCCTTGATCATGGTAGAACATGGTACATGTTGCTGTAAGTCATTACGATAATTAATTAACATATTATTCAATTATATATTATTTTGAAATTAGAGGATTTAACTAACTTTACTAAAAGTTTGTATTACATGGAGTTAATATCATGTTGGATTTGTATTATGTTCCTAAAACAAGTTTGCCCACAAACAGAGAAGTTGCACGTAATCAGATCTATAAATAAACGTTAAATTATTTCTTCTAAATATACTAACATGATAAATCATATTATTCATATTCATTTAAAAGAAAATTACAGTTTGCATGATGATCATGATAATGAGTTTGAGATTCTCAAAATGGCTGATAATTTATTCAAAATTAGGGTTAATAAGGTCAGAATGGAGTACCAAAAAAGATATTTTGTTGTTTCGGCGAGGATGTGCTGAAGGAAAAACGTTTAGTGTTTGAATTGATCATTCTCATGTAATTGTTTTATTTGTTCACCTAATGTACAATTTAATAAATTTCATGTTTACATTATATATTTTAATTAGATTGTATGTATATGTTTTGTTTAAATGATTATGATATATATATATATATATATTTTGTTTGTATATATTCATATTCTCTATATACTTCGATTTTGTTTGTCTCGATTTCTTATTCATTGATTCCGATGTATACAACTGTTTTACGAAGATGTTGTTCGTCTTATATTTTTCAATATTTTTATTCCATTTTATATTTGTTTCTGATTGTCCTTATTTTGTTTAAAATAATATCAAATACTTATATGTTTTACAAATGCATTTAATCCATTTAATGGTTACGTTAATTTTTTTTTATTTTGATTGTATTTGTCTGATTTCGGATTAAATAATTCTAATGCATGTAACTGATTTCTGAATATGTTTCTGATTCATATAATTGATGTGGCAAGACTTTGTTGCATATTATATTTAAGATAATACTTTTCTTGCAATATAATTATCATTTTGATAGTTGTTGTTCAAAATAATATTAAATACTTTTAGGTTTTCCAAAATTAAATTTAACATTTATCACAAACGATAATACAAAAGGGCTTTTCAAATCTCTAAAACACAATAAACTGAACATGATTTAACACAAAATTCATTAACTAAAGCACGTGCAACTACATTTATTGCACAATGTGTTCTGAATTTCCAGGTTTAATTGACAGCGACCACAATCACCGACCAAACAAGTAAGTTATAATCTATATTTTTTTTTATCATATATGCCTTATATCCTATATTTGACGTATTGTTTTACAATATAAATAGTATACATGTCGCGCTTGCATCGAGAATGTTAAATTTATGCATTCATTATGGTGGAAGGATCATAACTGATAGGATCTACAATTTTTATTGGGGTAGTGATGAAATAAAATTACCATCAATAGAAAAAAGGTACATAAATTTGAGTTTTATTGAAGATTGGATTACAACAAACCTCATTGAATACAACATACTTGAGAAGTTGTATAATAGAGTTCCTGGCAAACAAGCAGTGTTTTAGAAGATGGTGTTCTTATGCCTTTTGAAAAGAAATTTATCTTGATTTTGATAAGCCTTGAAAACAATGAACATGAGATCGATCGTACATAAGTCATAGTTGTTATGGTCCGTTTTTATAGTCCATATACTTGGTTTAAAAGGGGATGGACGCGTAATTTAGGTCCATGGCATGCTAGTATGTGTGAAAACACATACATTTTCTTTATCAAAGCGGACCCAAAAGACCAAAAACTAACCCCTAATGCCAAATATATTTGTGTTTTGTGTTTATGCATGTGCGGAGTAACGGATATGGCAAAGCGGACGAAGAAAAGACAAAAGCAGAGGAAAGCAGGCACGAGATTTGGAAAGAGCACAAAAGCCGAGGCGGAAAGAATTTCTACTTTTGGATAAACCTTTATCCCAAAATACAAAACCAAATCTTAAACCATATTCACTTTTCATCCTTAGTCCCAAAGTATTTTCTAAGTTAGTCCTTATATTAATTTTATCCTAAACTAAACCCTAAACCTTTCAAAACTATACATAGTCCAAATCCCCTTGAACCCTTCCTTTTAATTATAAAACTGTCAGTCCATTCCCTTTTATACTCCCACAGTCCAAACTCACTCAACCCTTTAACTTGACCCTTCTCACTCTAAACCTGAACCCATCCATCCCTTAAACCCCCCACTAACAAGTCCACCAGTTAAACAACAATAGAGAAATAAGAAAAGTGCCTTTCACCCTGCTTTCTCCTTCCTCCCAACTTTCACCATTATTCACCCCATCTAACCAAATTACCCTGCTTAAATTCTTCTAGAAGCCTGACACCCATCCGAATCACGCCACTTATCCACGTTGGCAATCCTTGCTCTCTATTGGTTGGAATGCATAACACATGATCCAGGGACACAAATGATGAAAAGAGATTAAAGGCTGTGATTAGAGCATCAAGAGCATCCAAGGAACCTAGAAGCATCTTATCGTGCCTATAAAAAGCCCCTCACTCACAGCTTGAAGAATTATTAGGAGTAGGAGTAGGAGTAGAAGTAGCTCTAGTTTAGCTTATTTTAATGCTTTTCTGCTTATTGTATTTTACATTCCAGTCTTGTAATCTTTTCCAAAAAGTTTAATTATGTTACTTTTAATTACTTTAAGTTCTTAAATGTTTTAAGGCTTTTAAATAAACTGCCTATTTACTGTTTGCTACTGCTTACTTCTGTCTAAATGTTTGCTTAATATGCTTGTTGTTATTGTTTGTGCTTGTTTACTAGATCACTTGTCTTAATTTTCATTTAAAAAATCTTAAAAATCCAAAAATATGTCAAGTCTTGTTCAGCTTATTTTTTGCTTATTTGATTGTTGAAATCTGTTTTTACATGATCATTTTGTCACTAAAAGTCATGTAGAGTCTTAATCAGTTCAGATTTAAGGTTAAATTAGCTTAAAAAGTAAAAGTCATCTTTAAAGGAGTGTTTGGATTTGTAGTTTAGCTTAAGTAAAATCTGTGTTCATGAGTTTTGGTCATTAAGCGATATTGATTTAGCTTTTAATCAGTTTAGTAAGTAGTGATTAAGTAGTTTGGTCATAAAGTTTAGTAGCTTTTGTTTAAGATTTCAAATCTTTGAGTCTAAATATTTTTTATAACAACTTATTTTGGAAAGTTCTCAAAAAAGGTCTTTGTAGGTGTGTTTTTTATGTCTAAATCAGTGTTTCTAAGTGGTTAAGTCATTTGTTTACAAGTTTTATAAACCTAGTTTCAAGTTTCCCTTCTGTGTCAACAATTCCAAAAACCCAAAAAATATTACTAAGTACTTGCATTTTCAGCTTAATTTTAAGCTCATAATAAGCTCAATTAGTCTGAAAATTGTTTTACAAGCTCTTAGGTTGGTAATCTATGCTGTTTTGAAGTTTTTAGTTTATAACTTTAGCTTTTGATAGCTTATATAGGTGTCAAAAGGTGGTAGGTTAGGTTTGTGCAAGTTTAAAAATCAAAAATTTGTCTCATCATTTACCCCTTATCGACTTATTTTTAAGCTCTCTATAAGCTCAAAATTTCATGAACTTGTTTCTATAACATCTTTAGTTGACAAGTTATGTTGTTTTGAAGACTTCATGGCTTAGCTCATAGATTACGTAGCTTATTTAGTAGCTAGAAAAGCCCTCCTTAGGACCGTTTGCTGTCAGTTTTTACTTTTGCTTATTAAGAAGTTTTAGCTTATCTGCTCATTTAGGATTGCTTATTAGAATTAGACAAGATTATTTAGTTAAGCTTTTAGGTTTAGAAGCCTCTTTAAGATTTGCACAAGCTTATATAAGCTTGTGCTTGAAATCAGTTAAGCCTTGTTTGGCTTTAGCTTATTTGAGTAATTTGCTTTGCCTTCTGCTTATTCTAGCTTAATCTAGGTCACTATAAGCTTTTTAGATTTGCTTTCAAGTATCCTTATTGCTTATTAGGGAGTAGCTCAAGCTTATAGTAGCTTATTGAGTAAACTCAATTTAGGTGTGTTTGGTTTAGCTTAACTTTATTTCTGTCATAATTCAATAGCTTTTTCCCAGCTTATTTTAGTTTTCAAAAGTTTTGTTTTCATAAAAGTTTTTTATTTTTACCTTATTAATAAGTTTTCATAATCAAAAATGAAAAATAAAATAAATTTGCAAAAAAGGAGTGACAAGGGTCGAACTTGTGACCTCCCCCTTTACCAAGCCTCTCACAAACATTCTTTTTCCATTAGCACCCTAGGGACTTTCAAGTTATATGTTGAACATTTAAATACTTATAGACAATTAACCTTTTTAGCTTATTAACTATTTTAGCTTATTACATCTTATTATATAATCTATTTGATCCAACTTATTTTTCTTAGATTAGATTAGTTAAATAGACTTTTCCACAAAGTTTCATTTTTCTCTTTTCATTTACTATTTTTAATATTATTTTTAGAAAAAAATGTGTTTTTAATTCATAATAAATAAAATAAAAGTCAAAAAAATGTCCAGCTTTTTTCTAAAATTATATTTTGTCATTTAGAACTTAGGAAAGTTAGTTTGGCACTCTTAGGGTTAGATTTGCTCAATTTAGGTTTTTAGGCTCGTGATACGTTCCCGGTTTTCACGTTTTTAGAATTAATTGCACTTGGGTTTACTTGTTTCTTGCTTATTCGTTTTATTTGATTTATTATTTCTTATTTGCTTATTTTCTTATTATTTTCTTGTCATCTAAATTCCAAAATACAAAATTATTCGGATACTCAAACCACCCGATCTTAAATAAGAATCCGATTTTCCATTGCACACCTCGTTGGGAGAACGACCGGGAGTATCCTACTTAGATAATATCGTATTCTTGGTGGTTTGACTTCCCATGATCAATTTGGGGTTTCACATTTTCCTAAGTGTGAATTGACCATTTTGACCTCTCGTGGTTTTCTTTTCTACTAATAATACTTATATGCATACTTTACACAAATCAAATTTTTGGCGCCGCTTAGGAGAGGTGTGTTAACAAATTTAGTGTTATGTTTGAAGATTCGTGTTTTGAAGAACCTTCCCCATGAAGTTACTCGCTTATTTTTGTGAATATTTTCTTATAAAAGCCCAAAAAAATTAAAAAATCACAAACACTTTTCCTAGAATGTTTAAAATACCAAAAAAATTAAAAAACCAACAAAAGAAACCGTGACGTCAATTATTACGTCGGCTCACCTTTAGGTTACAAACTATAAGAGAGGTTTAAGGAGGGACGATCCTACGACCTTCGTCCCTAAAGGAGAAGGTTCTTAAAAGTTTCGCGCTTTCCCGCTCCTGCGCCTTTTGTGAGTAATTCTAGAGAGCTATCGAGCACCAATTGGCTAATCGGTTGCAAAACTATTGTTTTTCCATTTTTCTAAAACCTAAAAAAAAATCAAAATTTATTTTTCTTTTATATTTTCTTATTATAAAATTTCAAAATAATCTTCTTTATCCTCTAAACCATTTAATTTGATCTCCTTATCCCTCTCAAGTTTAATTCTTATGGCGTCCCTCAACCATTATTGTTTCATTGTAATCGTCCGATGGGAAATGAGTATCGTTGTTACATGTGTACGTGTGAGCGGCGTGAAAATAATTGTAGAGATGGGTTTTGCAATATGTGCAATGCATTCACTAATCCAAATCTAAATTATTCTCCAAGTTCTTCCTACTACCCTCCCGAGCCCGAGATATCTTCGTTCGATCAGGATTATTACTATGGTTTTGGAGACTTTTTACCGAAGGGATTTCGTTGTCGATAGTGTGCTTGCGAGTGGTGTGTAAATTATATTATAGATGGATTTTATTCGATTTGTGCTGAGAATACATTCGCTTATGATTCTAACCTGGAATTTTCCAATTGTGCTCAAAACGATTTTAACCACCCTCTGTAGAATTCATATGAGTAAGAGCCGTACTTTCAAAATTTCAATGATACATCTTTTCAAAGTACACAAAATTTTTCTCCACAAAATCTTAATTGTGTAAGATGTGGAGGTCCTCATGATGACTATCAATGCCATCCGTGGTATTCCGATGTTCTTCGAGATCATCATGAGAAAATCTTTCCAGAATTACTAGCCGAAGAACGAGAAGCTAAATTTCGCAAGAGTATCCGTTACGATCCCACTAATACAAAAAGTAAAGAAAAATTACTAGCCGAAGAACGAAAAGCTAGACTTCGCGAGATTTACATGTGCGATGCCAATGATGATGATGAGGATGATGAATATAATGAGATTTCTTCAGCTGCAATCACAACCGTCTTACCAACCGAAAAGCCCGCTGACTCTCTAAAAATGAGGGACGAGCATCTTAGCACTATTCCAGAAAACGGAGTCAGAGGATGTAATAAAGTCTAGTGTTGAGAACCTTGTCCCAATCCCAAGTGAGTCTAAGGGTATCTTAGATAATATGTTTGATATGCCTTTTGAGGATAATCCTCCTCTTCTTGACATTCCAAATGATCCTGTTGAGATGTTCTCCGATTCTGACAATGATTGTACTTCGTGTAATGATGATTCTTTATCTTGTGGAGACATCGATTATGTTGAGAATTACCTCCGAGCTCGTCATCTTAGAGGAAGAGAGATTTTGAACGGAAGATGGACATATTGACACGATACTCTTCAAATCAAGGACGATGTACTTCATGAACAATTAATGAATATCAATCTTCTCGTTTCTAAGATTGAAGCACTAAATGATAAACCAACTTAATTTCCTATCCCGTTGAGGATAGTGACCTTATCTGGAAAGCCGATACATTTCCTAAGATTGAGGCTTTTAGATTCAAAGAGAAGAGTAGTGGAAGTACCACTTCTCATTCCGATTATTCTCTTACGGAATATGAAGCATTCCATTTTGATATCAATCATATTGAAAAGAAGAGTAGTGGCAATCCCACTGTTCATCTTTCTCTTCACGAATATGAACCATTGGTCTTAGAATTGCTTCCTCCTGCCGATAGGAGTAGACTTTATTATGAGGACTTTACCGATGAACTCGCTCATCGATCCTCTTCCGCAGGGAATTAAGAGTTCAAGCGATGAGATTTTTGACCAAAATGTTTTATACCATTTTTTTTATCTAAAAATGACTCCGCTTTTCTTGAGGAGGTCAATGATATTGATACTTTAGTTTCATTCTCCTCTGGAAGTGAGGATAAAGTTTTCAAACCCGGGGTCTTATTTTTCAAAGGAGTTCACTCTAAGAGAACTCAAATTCTTAAATTTTATGATTTGTCTCCTAATTTACATGGAAATGTTTTCTTCTTCCTTGAGGATTCTTTTGAAACTAAAACCTTACCTACATTTCCTTTCAAACATGAAGACAAAAGTTTTGATCCCGTAATTCTCATGGTTGAGGAATTTCACTTTTTGAGAAAATCTCAAAAAAATCTTAATGGAAATTTCCAAATCGCTAAAAGCCATATTTTTAATGAAATTTCTTTGAAAAACAAAATTTCTTTTTCTGGTAACCCCAAGGACAAAGAAATTCGGGGCGAGTCAAGCTAGAGACTTGTACAAAAATAAGCGCTTCGTGGGTGGCAACCCATGCTTATCCTTCTATCTTCTTTCTATTTTCTAATAAGTGATGTGAGGAGGTTCGCCTCTTCCATTTTTCATGTTTCGTGTTTTTGATGTTTATGTCCGGGATCGCGCCAAAATTATGAAGACTCTCGTGCTTGTGGTTTTATACATTCTCTCTACTTTCGAGTATTCATGCTTTGATGCTTATATTGGAAATCGAATATCCAATCTTTATCGACTATCGTTTAATCTATTAGCATACTTAATAAACGGCTTAGATTTGTGATAACGCTCAGAATGAGTATGTTTTTAGTAGCGTTATTGTTAGTTTTGTGTATGATAATCGGTTATCTTTGCACATAATTGTTGCAAAATTGTAAAAGAAGCGTATTTGTATGTAATTGTAGTCAGGTATCGTAAAAGACGAAGAAATGACGAATTCATGCACATCTGGACAATTCATGAGAAAGATAAGAAAGGAGAGAGGCTCGAGGACTCGATGAGTAGAAGCACAATGATTTCTAAGTATCTACATCAAATAATTATCAAGTTCTATCTTGAAAATCGACGGAAGCAAGGAAAAAGGCATGCATCGAGAAAAGTCAAGAAAATTCAAAATATCTTTGTATGAAAGGCATCTAGCCCGATCGGTTGGAGCCATGACCGATTTGGTGGACGATGGACAAAGAGCAACCAATCGGTACGCCCATGACCCGATCCAGTTGGAGAGTTCTGCACTTACAAATTTCTCATTTATTGATGTAATAACCTCGATTAATCATTGGAGTCCAATCATTTCTTGTTAATAACTCCTAGTGGATGTTCTTGGCTTGTTGGTGAAGAGTTCTTAGCTATATACTACACATAGAATTAGTTTTTTAGTGTGACACACCCCAAAGAGTAATAGGCTTACACCAAGACTATTACCAAACAATTTATTCACTCCAAAGTCCTATTAAGTCGTAAAACGTCCGGGAACTTGTTGAACACAATTCTCAACTATTTGGTTGTCATTTGGAGTTATACGGGTAGTATAAGGCGATTGGAGCACGTGGTTGCTATAGTTCCACATATTCTAGTTCCGTAATCCGAGTGTAGGTATTCTTAAGAACTTTGTCATGAATTTCTATTCTTATGAATTATATGGTTACTACTTGTGTTATGTTATGGTTTTAATGGAGTAATTCTTGAATATACTTGTGTGTAAGGATGTAGGAAATTGTTAGAAGTGTTCTTATATATATGTGATGCATGTAAAGTATTCTTGTTTAATGATTTTGTTGGAATAATGACTAGTCTTGTTTAATTTGGTAGTATAACATTTGTAAGATAATGGACCGAAAGGTTTTCTCTTTATGTTTTATTCCAAAACGTTAGTGACAAACTAGTATGGGGATATGATGATTGACACTCATCATATTTACTTGTTAAACGAGACTAGAAACGATTTCATCACCTAAAGGCCGAAAGTGTTCGTAAGAACAAGTTAAATATGAATCTTTTACAAACAAATGGATTTTTTAAAGAATAATCAATTGGTTAAGGACCGAAAGGATTACCTATGTGTTTGTATTCTTAAAATGATTTTTACAAAACATAAACCATGGATTGTGAATCATTTGCCTATGATTTGTGCATTGCATCAAGTTTTCACCAAGCTTTCATGAACACTCTAGATAATTGACTATGACCTACACACAAGTATATGTTTCTTTAATTAGATTTTTAGAAAAGCATCACTTTCGTGGAAGGCTTGACAAGCTTTCTTATCTCAAACAATTTAATGAATTCAACGCAAATCCCTTGGGACGATCTCGACTTACCCACCTTTGCTATCACGAACGTGTATACTTGCTCGTATGTGTTAATGTAATTGTCCGGTAAAATCGTGTTTATAAATTTTTAAAACTTGCACACGGTTAGCACATCAAGTTTTTGGCGCCGCTGCCGGGGATTTGAATTGTTTTAGTTTGTTATTTTACGTATTTACGGTATTGTTATAGTTTAGTGTAAGTGTTTTATAAAAGGAAAAAATTTAAAAAGTTGGTTTAGGCCAACCAATCGATTCTGTGAGCAACCGATTCGGTTGGGCCTCTCGTAAACGTTTTGTGTTTTATTTCTCTAGTTTTTTGTTAATCTAGTGTTATGTGTTAAAGTGTTTAGCTTATTTTCCTGTATTTTCAATTTTCTAGGCTAGTATAAGTGCTTGTTTTGCTTATTAGATTATTTTTAGTTTATTTTAGTTTTATTAAATTGTGTCTTAATTAGTTTTAATGTTTTAGTTTAACTTTTACTTTTTAGTAGTTAAGGTTAGTTATAATGATTAGTAATTTATGTTTAGTTAATGTTTTATTTATGTCACTAGTGTAGTTAATATTTTTAATAATGGGTAAATGAGTAGTCACATTTATTAAAATTAAAGTTTCAAATTAATTATCTTTTATTAATTAATAGTTAATTATTAGTTAGTTAAAAAGAAAATTAATTTTGGTATTTTACTGGAGCCGATCGGCTGCGTCCATAACCGATCCGGTGGGTGAATGGTTGAGCATACCACCAACCGATTCGGTTGGAGGCCAACCGATTCGGTTGGAGCTCTCGTTAAATATTTTTCTAGTTTCTTATTTTCAAGTTTTAGCTTTTGTGTTTAGTTTCAATAAGTGTCTTTATTTTTTTAGAATGTATTTTTGTAGTTTGTTTTGATTGTAACTAACTCTAACGCTAATCATTTGGTTGTTTATGTTTTGTTTGTTTTTTGTTTTGTTTAGATAAGTTATAGTATGGATAGTTTGAGCGGTATCTCGGAGTATCTTAGGAATTTGGATGAAATGTTCAAAGACACGGGGAGTTCTTTGGAGAAAATTGGAAACATTTTGGAGAAGAGCAAGAAGGAATTAGCCGTTGGAACGGAGTGTTTAGAAGGAGTCGGGGAGAACAAGGTTCGTGTCCCTAAGAAGAACAAAATAGTGATATTCACTCAAGACCCTCTCATGGGGTATGATTCTCCTTTCATACAGTTTGGAACGCCTTGTAGTATCAAAGGAGTAAGTGCTTGGGATGCCCAACTCAATATGGCATATGGGGATAATTACATTGTTGACACGGTACTTGACAATCATGGCCATGTTAGGCTAGATTACGAAGGGTACGAAAGAAAGATCGTCAAGAACCTACGCATCAATATTCATGGCCATATTTTTGAAGCTGATTTTGTGGTTTTAGATGGAGGTAACGCGGACGAGCCCGATGTTTGTTTTGGGCGGGATTTTCTAGTTACTACCAAGTGCCAATTGGATTTCGCGCTTGGTGAAATGAGGATCAATATTACCGATCTAGAGGAGGAAAAGAATGTGAATGATATGCTAACGGAGTTGTGTGGAAATATGGAGCATGGTAAGAATGAAAACGTGGAGGTTGTGAAGAAGGACAAAGCGAATAGGAAAAAAACTTCATCAAACAAACTCACCCCAACTACTACCACCAACAAAAGCCAAGATTTCTCACCATCACCGCCACATTTACCACCAACTTTTAGACCGTTGACACAAGAACAAAAGGAGGCTATTCTTGAGAACCTAGAGCAAAAATTCATTGAACTAAATGAAAAGAAATCCGTCATTGAAGTTTTGCAAGCTTATGTGATGTACCGCAAGAAACTTGATGCGGCGATGTTGGCAAGTGCTCGTTTGGAGGACAAGAACTTAACGGAGGAAGAAAGGGATTGAATTATGATTAGGGGGTTGCCAAGAAAGGAGAGTGACCCGGGAAACTTTGTTCTGCCAATCAAAGTTAACAGCACCACTCCAATTTATGCACTAGCGGACACCGGATCTAGTGTGAATGTCATGCCATACCCGCTATATAAAAACTTGGGGCTTAGTAATCCCCAACTGAATCTATCAAAGTTAACAATGGCTGATAATTCTCAAGCCAAGGCCATGGGAGAGGTTAAGAACGTAAGGTTGCAAATCGGTTATCAACCTTACCTAGCCAATTTTCTTGTTTTGGATATTCCGGTAGATAAGATTTTACCTCTTTTGCTTGGTAGACCTTTTCCTAGAACATGCGGGGCTATAATTGATATGGGAAGGGGAACCATGACCATTGATGATGGAATTGCTAAACAAACATATTATCCCAAACCAAGAGGTAAAGTTTTGGAATTCATGGTAGACTTGGAATTTTTGTAAAATGATGATTTGACATGTTTTGAAGTGGGTCGTGATGACCAATGAAGGGCTATGTATGGTCCAATTGTTCCACCTTATTTCGATTTGGAAGACGAAATGGAGAGAGCCCTTGCAATGGAAGCTTTTTACAACCCCTTTAAAAATATTCTTGTATATAAAAAGCTTACGGATTTTCTCGGATCCTTGCCCGTGCAACTAAAGAACTTAGAATGGGGACCCGAAGGAGAAAGTGTGTACAAGAAAGAGGAAGGTGACGGAGAGTGGCATGTGAAATTTGACATGTTATGCCCAAGTGGGAGGAACCTTTTTAGGAAATTCAAGACCCATGCAACTAACCGTGAGCTAACGGGGAAGTTTCAAAGCGAAGATATTTTGAAACACGAATACTTCGACAAATGATGAAGAATGGAACACCACAAAAATGAAAAGCACTTGCTTGTGCTTCATCTTTTGATTGAATTTACTTTTATGCATTTAAGGGTTTTCTTTTTATTATTTCTATTTTGATCATTATGGTTTGAAGTTTTCATAGACAATTTCTTTTTGGGTTTAAGTTTAAGTTTAATGATGATGAGGTTTTATGATTTAGTTTTGAGTTAGTAGTTTTTTTTTGGGTAAAGGGTAATCTACCACGGCAAAATATATTAATCCGAGAACAAGTTTAGAACAATGGAATGTGGCGGAAGTACCACATTAACCTCAAGCAGCGCTTGAACAACCCCAACACACTATTCGCTCTTGGCGGGCCGCAGGCGAAAAACTAATCACATACAATAACTAACACACAATAGAAACCACCAACGAAGGAAGCAGGAATCGCCACAAGCATCCATAAACCTCTTGAGGAGATTGATGAATCGGATGAGGCGCCTCCTTAAAAACCTTTCAAGAAAAACCCGGTGGGAAAACCTTGGTAAAGGGAAAAAAGTCTGACTCTCACGAATCTCCTCGAAATAACCTCCATGCGTAAGCGACAACCAAGGAACAACGTCCACCGAGCCATCAAACCTCCATAGAAATAGTAGAACTCATGCGTGAACAAGAGATGTAGGCAACTTCCATACTCGAACCCAGATTAAGCACGTTCATTTGTCTTCTTAATCTGCATGAGAGAAGTTTCAACCGACGGTAGCTTTAATCACATCTTCAACTTGAGCTTCAGACCTTCGAGCCTTCTTTAATCGAATTTTTGAGTTAGTAGTTTAGATATTGTTAGTTTGGAATTCGCAAATGGTTGGATAATAGTTGTGTGAATCTTTAATCGAATTTTTGAGTAAAATAATTTTTGCTTGAAAGGTGAAATGGCCAAGTAAAGTTAAAAGGTTAAATTTTCTGTTTATAGCCGTAGCTTTATAAACAACTATACACAGGAAAAATGCAAACCGAGACGGTTGTGTCCATAACTGATTGGTTGGAAGCAAGTATAAGTGCCAAAAATTTAATTTTTTCCCCTAAACAAGTAAGCATCTTCAATCAATTAGCTTAATTAGGGTTTAATTTGAGTTTTAATTCGAATGGCAAATTAGGTCACGAATTAGGGGTTTTTGATAGAATTCGAATTAAGATGTAATCTTTTGGAATTAAGTGGGTAATTGATATAGGAATGCATTGCAAAAAGAATTATTGTGATTGATTCAACATTGGATGAGAATTAGTTGATTGGATTTTCAGATTCAATTAGGTTGAAGTCTTGAATCAAATTAAGTTGCAATTGATGATTCCTAGTTGTTAGATGATGCATTCTCAGTGATTTTAGATGCCACATTGTTGTTAGAACAATTAATTGAGGAATTAAAGTTGAGTTATTATTTTGTGTTCTAAGAATGATGAACAAGTCATAGGAAGATGTTTAGGAAGCGAATTAAGAGCGAATTGAGGTTGTAGAAATCATCATTGAGGTTCAAATGCAGTGTAGGAGTGAATTAGAATTGGTAAAATCTAGTGGGAAGTCAATTGGAAGGCTATTGCCTTACAAAGTCACAACCGAATCGGTTTGTAAATTGCAACCGACCGGTTGGAGCAAGGTCGAGGGAGGAGGCGGATCGCCTCCCCTCAACCGAATCGGCTACTCAGTTCGTGAAGAAAATGCAATTTTGAACTTGACTTTCGGGGCTTCTATAAAATGTATCGTTGGTTCTAACACTCTTATATTAACTTATATTTATGATTTCCACAATAATATTGCATGTTTCTGACCCTAAACCCGATTTGGTTGTGTCATGTTATGAAGAATATTTTAGTGGCATGTCAGTAGCGAGTTTCATTGGTTGTTCAAGCTCAGCTTGAGGTTAATGTGGCATGTCAGCCACATTCCATTGTACTTATTTGGTTCATTTTTTAATATATTTTACCAGGGTGAATCCCTTTTACCCAAAAAAAAAGAATGTTTCAGGAAAAGGGATCGCGTCAAGAACCCGAGGAGCAAGAAAGAAGGAAGAAGATATGCCAATCCCAGAATGCCACCCGATTCTTATTTGGCGTGGAGAGAGTAATAATAATCAAAAGGTTACAATGATATTTTCTTTGGCTATAGGAGGAAAGGAACTACACCGACCACGGATCATTAGTTAGGAAGTATTGGAAAATCGGGATGCCATGAGATTCTAGATGATAAGGCATTGGTAAGGACATTATGGAACAATGATTCTAACTATGAAAATGTTGGAGAGGCTCCCAACATCAATGAGCCCATATACAAAGCGGTGTTTATAATTGTTGTGCTCTTTTAGAGTTAGGACGGACATTACAGCTCTTGGGGTATGCTCAGATAAGTGTCTTACTTTCAGGCTAGGAGGTAGAAAACATGTTATCACGTTATGAGAGTTTGGTAATTTGTTAGGATTATATTCGGAGGAAGATTTAAGGAATTGGGATTTCAAGTATATAATTATGTTGAGTGATAGGAATAAGGAAGGGTTAGATGAAAATGGATTTTGGAGAAAAATCAGTACGGAAAGTGAGCTGACTTATGGTAAAAGTAAAGTTTCATCCATTAGGAAGCCAATTTTGCAAGTGTTTCACAGAATAGTAGTTGAATCTCTACTACATAGGGCGCATGATGTGGACAAGATTCTCGAGGATGATTTATGGGTTCTATTCACTTTTGAAGAAAGACATCCTTTAAGATCATTAAACGTAGCATGGTTGATTGCCAAGCACCTTCATCAAAGGGCCACAAAAGGAGGCGATAATTATATTTGTGCAGGGCATTTCATCACTAGGATAGAAAAAAGCCTTGGCTTATTTAACCAAGAGAAGATAGTTTTGTTCAGGGAGCCGATTGTGCCCAGAAGTACGGATGCTGAAGGATTTGCTCATTTGAGAGAAGTAGGGAGTGGAAAACTTAAGGGATTGCCGGGAGAACTTGACGTAATGCCTTTGAGAACTTGGATTGGATAGAAGATTGTGATTTGGATGGTAATTGAAAAAACAATGCTTATGTGTGTCGAACAACATTTTCTCTATCTTTCTCTAAATATTTCTTTAGGACTAATACGTACTTCGTTTGTTTTGTTTTGTTTGTTTTGCGTGTTGTGTATATTTTGCAGTTTTGTTTGCAGGGATGATATGCGGGAAGCTTATTTTTAGTCAATATTTGGAGTTGGAAAACTCACGCCTATCTATGACCAAATATGCATATTAGTATTTAATCCCGTGGTATCTTTTTGACTAATTTCTTTTCCCATTTTCTTTACTTTGAAGTTAATTTTATTACATTGAGGACAATGCAAAACTTAAGTATGGGGAGGAAGAAAATAGGAACAATGATACGATTTTAAATTTTAGTTTTTGCTATTTTTGATTATTAGGTAGAATTTTGATTTAAGTAGCTAGTAAAGTTCGCGTTGATTATCTAGTTGTTTTCACATGTTATATACATACATATATATATATATATATATATATATATATATATATATATATATATATATATATATATATATATATATATATATATATATATATATATATATATATATATATATATATATATATATATAACCCAAAACAACCTTTACCCAAAAATATATATATATATATATATATACTAGTGTAAAACCGTCCGATGGATGTACACATGGAAAGTAGCAAGGGTAGTTTGTGGAAGCAATTTCTTTGGTACTCATGGTATTTCTACACTTGAGGTGTTCATCATTGGAGGATGATGATGAAGTTTGCATACCGAATATCTACACAGTCTTTGGATTTCTTGATGATTTGAGTCTTATGATGGTTATGAGCGCATGCCGTTTGGGCATGATGTCCGGCTCAAAGGTCGTCATAGGTAGTATGCTTTTTTAGCATGTAAGTGTCCTTATGGACTGAGATGTAGAGACTCACTCTCATCCTTTGTACTTCATTGTTTTTTGGCGTAATAATATTTACCGGGGAAACCCTTTACCCAAAAAAAAAAAACCCGTCCGATGGACGGGTATGACTTGTGGTTTTTATTTTTAAGATTTAGTAGAACAAATATATACTAAAAAGTAATTAAAAGTTAAATGAAACGGTTAAGATCTATAATTTATATTACCATAATCCATAAACGGCTAAAAGCGAGGCAAGTTTTTGATTTTGGTTTTTATTTTAGGAACATACCTTGATTTCTCTAAGCTAATAGGGTTCACCGCAAGAGTTTGCTGACCAATTAAGTTCATCATCTCGTATATAGCTTGTTGAGTTCCCTGGTAAATCAATGATGTTATGATTTATGATCAAGAAAAATAACTATTTGATTAACTTGACACTTACGTGGCATGGTTTTTGGAGTCCCAGAATTGAGCATTTCTTCAATAGATCCACTGACATCCAAAAACTTTAACATTTCATGCATGTTTTAACTATGAAAAGAACAATCATAAGTATCATAACAAATTAATTACATGATGGTTATTCATATGCGAAATAAAAATTCTTTGTACAACACGTTTGTTGTGGAGTTGGTGTATTCGCCATCTTTGTCACAACAAAGAATCTTCAAACTATTTTTCGTATTTACCCTAGAAACAACAACATATAATTGTCCGTGTGAAAATACTGACTTTTGTAGAAATAGGCCGACTTGTGACCATGTTTGACTTTGACTTTTATTAATCATCATAGCACAACAAACTTGAACAGGGAATTGTATTTGATTCAGCTTGAACGAAATCTTGTTGTCCGTACGGCTAATGACCATTCTAGGTATTACGCATATACTACCAAGTTTTACACCAAATATTATCTTGGCTTCAATGATACTCGTCCCCATCTATAGTATTTGCAACCTAGTAAAATGGCATAGTCCGGCCTTTTGATCAATGTTTCGCATACACATGACTGGTGCGCCAATTTTTAGTGCTAACATGTGCTGTATAAATAGATGCACGTAAAATAAATAATGAATAACGAAAAATATGTTAAACAAAAATAATTGGAAACTAAAATATAGTGCTCATATATTATAAATAGAAAGAAAAATCATAAGTATGACAGCAAATTCATTACATGATGGTTATTTATATATGAAATAAAACTTCTTTGTACACAATGTTTGTTTTGAAGTTAGTGTATTCGTCATCTTTCTCACAACAAAGAACCTTCAAACCTTTCTTCATCTTTACCCTAAACAACCACATATAATTGTTTGTGTGTGAATACCGGCTTTTGTAGAAATAAAATTTAATAAGTTATACACAGGAACAAAGTATATGTTGCAAATTTAAACGCAAAATAAATGTCTTTTGGACCAAATGTTATAAAAATTATGTAATCACCGCAACTCTCTTATCTCCCGTATCACCGTGGATTTAGCATTTCAGTTGGTTCATCGTAACACAAATCGACATAACGATAAGTTAGTTGTCTAGCATTGAAGCTAAAGCTCTTGATCTGGAAATGAATAAAAAAGAAATTCCTTAGATACAAAACTTTAAACTACTTTTTAAATGAAAAGAAATTATTCTATTTTGATAATAGTACAATGTTTTAAGTAGAGAAAACATTGTAGATATGACGATCGTACATGGTAATTACTACTTAGAAATCATATATATGATCATCATAGTAGCAAGGCATGATTAAAAATCACATATATAATTACTATTAGAAACTCAAATATATATGATCATCATGTTAGAAAAACAGGTATAAAACCTGAAGCATGGTAAACTGCTTTATGACACCTTCAAATTCAAGCTTGAAGACAGTTTCCTGTATAAACACATAGAAATAGTTGATACTCAGAATCCCATAATTCTCTATTCTTCAATGTGTGAAGAGTTTACCTATTTTCTTTGGCTGGAATTCACAATGTTGATGGAAAGCCAATCCAGTCCCTCGCATAGACCTTCCCCAGAAGTCGCATATGTACTCTGAATATACCCGTCACATCACTTAGCACAATTATTAAGGTCACTCACTTTATAAATCAAACTATGATGGTGTTAATGGACCATTACTTGGTTGATCTAAAATAATTAATGGATTGCAACTTTGCTTATACAGGACCGTCTTCGAGCTTGAATTTCAAGGTGTCAACAAACTGTGGGTAAAGTTGTGTTCTGAAAGTAGTGCCTCCACAAAGGTTAAATCTAAAAACAACTCAAATAAACAATTGATTGTAGAGATACTATATTTGTCAACAAACGGGAGGTAAAGCTGAATGTAAGTTTAAAAAATGCATAAGGTAATTGAGTAATCATATAAGCAAAATCTGAAGTGATGCTCATATTGTACAGCATTAAAATCTTTAACTAAAATTCCAAAATTAAAAGGGTAATTTGCCATCTTTAAACTCAAGTGATGCTCATATTGCATAGCATTAAAAACTAAAATCCGAGTCACAGGTTCACAAATTTAGAAAATGACAAAACATGTATGACTTTTAAACTCAAGTAATGCTTGTATGAGCGTATCAAAATTGTCAAATATCCAAAACTTTAGATGGGGGAATTCTAAGCACACCCCAGAGTAATGTCTGACATGAACAAACTTATATGCATTTAAATATGGTCGTTGTTTTTCCTTTAAATGTTGATTGGTAATATGAAATACAACACTATTTGTATGTGCTCCAATTACAAATAAACAAACTGGACCATCAGATATCTTCTCGATTAGTACTTGCTCAGAAGTAGGTTGTTTATAAAAGGGTCAAATAAGAAGTTCTAAAATAACTGAAAGCAAGGCTGCATAATTTGGACCCATGAAAGTAAAACTAAGTATCGAACAACAACTTGAATCATCATCAGATTGTTTGGACTTGGATAAAACTACTTTGAAATCTTTAATGTTAGTCCCAATATATCATTTCAAAGCTAAATTTGAATACCCTATGCCCTATCTCTGGTTAGAATTCTAAAGTGGAAAGTGTAGTACTCTACTGTATAGATATCAAAATTTCAAAATAAGGGAATCATTACAGGGAATATATACAAAAAAAAAAAAAAAAAAGAAAAATTACCAGCTAGAATGGAACTGTAAGGCATGGACTCCAACAGTGCTTGTTGAACCGTTAGGAACCGTATACTCCAAAAGTGCCTGTTGAACATTGAAGTTCGCACATTAAAGCCTCGACTGAGACAGTAAATGTATAATATATTCATACAGACCTGTGGAGTTTATGGAAGCATGTAAAGCTATTGTCGGAACTTCAATTAAAGGCAGAGACCTCATTATCGATAAGATCTTTTTAATTATTTGATATGTCAATAAGAACCCTGAATGCTGGTATTATGGTACTTGAAGCATAATCTTTTGCAGCTACTGGTTTTTGACTCCAGAATGTAGCAACATCCTTCGTTATGATAAAAATAACAATGATAAAAAAAAATAGTAAACGTATTAATTTGATATGATGTATAAAATCATAGTGTGAGAAAACTAACTATTGAGATCAATCTTGTAATGGGTTGATTTGGCTTAATATAGAAAAAACCTTGCTTTGACAGATATTAATATATTATACCATCCATGTCCAATCAAAGGGGTACATAAGTGTGCATATAAATATGCGGTAAAAGAAGATGTGTATGTGGATTTGATCACACCTGCTCCATACTTGGTTCTTATCAAGAAGTTTACTCAAATTATGTATACCAAAGGAGGTGGCAGTTTCATATGAATGGGTTGATTTGGAATTTTTTTTATTCAAGTGAAACGGGTTAAACGGCTCATAAAAGCGTGGTCAAACAGGCCAAAAGTAGTCCAAACTATACTTTTAATGCATTCACATAAAAACTTTATGCTTTTGAATCATTAACGTAATGATATAAATTTATTCATAATTATACAAAGAACTTAGAAATGGACAAAGTTTTTTCCACTGTTTTGACATGAACCCCATATGCCAAATTTTCACCCTTTATAGCATTATAGTTATGGATTTAGTCCAATATTATTGTTAAATCATTATGTAATAGCAAAAATTGTTATGGATTTAGTCCAGTATTGTTATGATCAAACAAAATAGAAGTGACTCATAATAGTGGGACATGCCACAAAATAGAAGTAACTCATACATTTTATAAGACTAGCCGAGTACCCGCGCCTAGCGGCAGCGGTGTCTAGTTTTTAACAATAGCTTGACGGCGAATAATTTGCTTTCGATAAATTGTATTTGTAACGCTGCGAAATCCTGTACGAATGCATGGCCGCATTGCGGCGACTATATATAGTTCACAACAAAACTCGGTAGTGTTTATTTGCGCATTTGAGTGTGCTTTTCGATTGTCATTGTTTTACTCGGTATTGTTAGATTTGTGTTTGACTTAATCCTAATTTTATTTTAGTTCATTGCATGTATTTCGAACATTTGATTATGATGTTCAAATCATTATGAGAAAATAAAAATATTAAATCTCATTTCATTTCAACAACATAAAAGAGGTTCATTCGATATCTTAATTTATATTGAAATATTCGTCTATTTATACAACCTATTCAACTTGTAGCATGCAAGATAAATCCGTGTATAATGACAAATTAAAATACTCCGTTAGGTTCATTAAAAATATCGCAATTAATATTTACATCACATCTTTTGATGTATGCATCACAATTTGTGCATTACAATTTGTACCATACAATACTGTAATGCATTAAAAGATGTGGTGTGAATATCACCTCCTTAAAATATGATTCCGCTTTGCAAGTTTTCGATATACATTAATTTAACAAACATTGGTTACATGCTCTAACATTAACTTTGTAAACTTCTTAAAAGTATTAGTAAATGTTGGCTTCTCATAAACTATTTTTCAAATGAAAGTTAAATGACTTCATATTTAAACTATGATATGTATTCGTATAAAAGAATCTTCACGTGCTAATGATCTTCACATGCTACATATGTTTGAATTTTTTTGAATTTTTGATAATAGTACCCTATTTTTCGGTAGTACCCTATTTTTCGACTGTACACCTTACTTTTTGAAGTTGTTTTCAAGATCTTTCATTTTCATGTAAATTTGCTTTTACTTTTTCACATTACATCTACTTTTAACATTATTCAAATTTCAAATCTACACACAACTCAAAATTCGCATTATCTTCAAAATTCTAAAAACATTTACTTTTGTAAAAAAAAAATTGTTCAGGATTTTTCAGGGATACAAATTTAAAATGATTGCTTTCTAATATACAATCCGTTTATTCATCATTAACCAAAACCACTAAGAGCGGTCCCATTCATAGCGGGTGCTTGCAGTTAATGGGCAAACTCCGCCGTTATCAGCGTTACCCCTTTGGAAGTTATGTTGTTTCACGCCGTTGGTCCCTCCCGTTAAACCCTTACGCCCGTTATTGAGTTTTTTTTTTTTTTTTTTTTTTTTTTTTTTCATTTATGCCCTAAATGAGGGTTGTTTTGTAAATTGTTGGGAATGTTATTGATGTTATTGGGATGTTATGGATGGGAGTGTTTTTGGGGATGTTAATGTTAAATGTTAAAAGGCGATGTGGTAGGCGTGGGCGGTGTTATTGGTGTTATGGTGTTATGGATGGGAGTGCTCTAAGAGATTAGTGTCGGATCTCACTTTCTAATATCTGTTGCTTTCTAATTTGTTGTTCATGATTACTCTGTATCTTTTGCTTTTGCTTTTCTATGAGCTCTATACTTGTATTTTATTTGTTGATAGTTATATTTTGTTTGTTGAAAATGAATTCCCAATCAAAAGTAACTTTTAGTTTTCAAAGGTCAATAACTCAATACCATGTCTCAACCTAAATAGGCTAATAGGTCACTATGAATCTAACAAAGAAGAACAAAGTCTCGTGAAACATGACCTTGTTGAAATATAGTTGCCTTTTATGAACGATCTTGATGTTAACACTTAAAAGTTGATAAAGTTGTATATTTAAAAGTAAAATTGTTAAGTTGACATAATCCTCCGACAAGTATTGTTTTCTTGCGACAAAATTGCTTTGTTCACATGAACCCGTGAATGATGCAGAGTCATGGGACTAATGCTTTTACCCAACCTCACTTTATTAATTTCAAATTTGAATATCCTAATTGTTGACTTTAAAGTAAACTTTGAGACACCTTTGAAATTCTAGTTATCGTAAAAGGAGTATTAACTAAAACTAACCAAACCGAATAGAAAGTGATGAAGATAGTTTAGATTGAAAGCTTCAAATAAATACCACTTAATAGTAAAAAACAAATCTCATATCAAAAGCTATCATACAATTTACAACAAACGCAAGTGTTAGAAAATCGGCTTCAGTAGAATTCTTTGGCGTATGACACCAAATGTGTGACATAAAAATTAAAAGATACAAATTTGACCATCTATTCTAAGTTTGATTATTAAACTAAAAAACAGTGGCAAAACGCAAAGTAAAAATACAAAAAATGAAGTGCAAACACAAAAGCCGCAAAATCTAGATAGTAGCGACAAGATTCAAAAATGAAAAAAGGAAAGTGCAAAGTAAAAGTTGAAAAGACAACTCCATTTCATGTTGATACTCCCAATCTTTAGCTTTGATCTACTGAAGGAACTTCAAACTTCAAACTGAGAATTCACAACATTATCAATTCAAATTTCAACACAAAATGGTTATGAGAGCAATTCTTATCGGTAAACATGATACAAAGATGTAATAAAATTTTTGAGCGAAACATAAATATATTCATTATACATAATCTTTTAAACAAAACAATACCAAATCTGAAAGACCCACCACAAGCGATACACAACCGCAAATAGATTATGGCGAAAAGATTATAACTACGGCAACTAAAATTTTGGTATAAATGATAAATCGAAACACATTTTTAAAACCATATATCACTTAATTAAGACACTAATCCGAACTCCACCCACGGTAACACAAGAACCACATTTACACAAACTCAAAACAAATATATTTTTTTTATAAAAATAAACATGTTCAAACCATCTAACTCCTTGCACGAAACCACCCAAGCACACGAACCTCAAAGCGCACATTAAAAAAGCTGTTAGATCTCGTCAAACACCACCTGAGACATACTCAAAACATCACCTAAACCAAAAATACCACAAACGACATACGGTGACATACAACAACGTTTAGACTAACAAAGATTACCACATCTCGGTTGTAAAAGACATCCAATGACGGTGACTAACTTAGGTGGCGGCCATTAGAGATCCGTGATGTTTCCTTCGGATATACAAAAAAAAACTATATTAAAAATTATTATAACAACTAAATAAAATCAAAACTTGAAAAACAAATAGATTTATAAACAAACTCAAAAAGTACGAGAACTCAATGTGTTGGTAGGGTTTCGTTGATAGAGTTTCTAAAGGCGTGATGTTTCCATTGCTTGTAGCAAAAAATACAAAAAAAAATGTTAATATACATAAATTTATATAAAAAAAACCTATAGATCTAAAATAAAATGTATGGATCTAAAAATAAAATGTATGGATCTAAAAAAAACTTTAAAACTTGATTAATGAACATAGATCTATTGAAAGACTTAAAATAATACCTTAATACTTGAAAAAATACTTTTGGTGGTCGGTCTTGGTGGTGCCGTCCGAAGGTGGTTGGGTCGTTAAATGGTGGTGGGGTTTCCTCGGTCGTGGAGTTGGGTTGTGATGGTGTTTATGGTGGTGGTGGGGATAGTGGAAGAAATGAGTGTTTTAAGGTTTTAAAATGAGAGTGATTGTGTGATTTGTATGTAGTGATATGAGAGAGTATTTGAGTTTGGGTGTCAGTTGGGAGATTATAGTGTTTTGTGTGTGTGTGTGTTTTTTAAAAGTAAATGGGATGGGAAGATGAGGATGTGTAGGGTATTTGTTTGTATGGTAGTTTTATAAGGTTTTGTTGGTTTGGTAATTTTTAGGATTGGATGTTGGTTCGATGTGTGTAAATTTAGGCTTTGAAGTAGGGTTGGATGGTGAATCTTAATTTTTAGGTTCGGAGTTAGGAGTAGGATATTCATGCTTTATAAGGAGTATAGATAGAAGGCAAAAATTTTCTCAATGCTTTATGAAAATGTAAAAGTTTAATCGATGTGGCATTCCACCCAAGAAGCTTTGTGAAAATGATCCTGATGTTGCCTCCTCAGCAGCACCTGCAGATTCAACTTTATTAAAGTTCTCGTCAAGGGTAGCTATTGCAACATCAGTTATATGAAATTTGGACAAAATAGCATCATTATTTTTAAATTCCAGGATTTAGTATCTTTGTGATTTGTAGCACCATAAAGTATTAAAAAGACAAACTAATGAAGAAAGATAGGCTACACTTAAATTTGCACATCTGTCACTCCTACCAATTGCAACCAAATATACATCAGGATCTAGTGGCTTATTTCTAGCAAAATCTTTTAATATCCTTTGATGCTTATCTTCATTCGGTAAAGAAACATCCAAAAGCTTCCCGAACCTTCCAGGTCATAAGAAGGATCGATCCATCTCCTCTAGAAATCAGTGACTATTAAATGGGCTGGTTAGTTTAATCAATACTGGTCTAAATGGGTACTTTGGTGTGGGTAAAAACCGATTATGTTGACACAATTCTTTTTGTCTGGATTATTCTATACTTAATTTATTTGTACAATAAATTAACAATTAGAAGTATTATGCATTGGAAATACACTTTGGGAAAATTTTTACCAGTGACCCATTAAAGACAGTGGCGTAGCTATGTGGAGGGTAAGGTGGGCCATGGCCCACCCACAAAGCCTAATAATTTTACATATCTAGATGTCGAAGTTCTACCTATAAACTAAACCAAATCAACAACAGACGAGCAAAGATTTATTTATCTTGCACACTGGACGCTAGGATCTAACAGACGAGCAATTTGTCTTATGATAAGAACTTCAAATGAAACCTGCAATTGCATGTTGAAAATTGAACTTTGAAATTTGAATCATAGAAAAGCCAAAAGTGATTGAAAAACTGAGTTTCAAAGTAAGACCTGGAAAAATAATGCAGATCTAGGGCCAATTACATTTTGTATGGCAGTTCGAATGTCTTCATCAGTTAAGTCCTCACATGGATAACAGCGTTAAAGAAAGTTTTCAATGATCATTAACAATGTATGAAAGAGAAATCCTGGAAACATGTTGCATACGAAACTTCATAACCTGCAGTATAACACAAATATGTATGCACATTAGTAAAAAATATAAATAAAACGATAGGTCATAAACATCACATAACCATCTTCACAAGCCATATCAAGATAACCTATTTAGATGACCTCGCTTCAAAAGATGTGGATGGATGCTTCATGATAGCAAATAATTTTCAAGATTAATCAGCTAATGAAAAGTATTGAAAATAACCTTAGATGAGTTAGACCTTACTGTGTATAATTTAAAATATAGATAGTATTGCATACGATTGGATAAACAAATAACCACGACATTTAACAGTGAACGGCATCCACATTAAGGATGAGAGATTTGGCATAATCACACAACATTGTATCATATAGCAATATTATTTAGTATCTCGAGCAACTACTCTTAAACCAAAGTCTTGTTATAAACACTTGAGCAAGAATACTATGGTGAGGGTCATGGTGTAATGGTGTCACTGTTACAGCTGGACCAAACCAAGCGTTGACTGACTTCATCTCAGTTCCACCAGCAAAACAGTAGTCAGGGATAACAATATCATTCCTTAGCTCTTGTATCTGTACATATGGCATAGACGTAATTAAATACAAGGCAATCAAAATAAGAGGACTTCCATCACTTGCTCATTTACTTAGAAATGAGTCGAATTGGGCTATGTTCTATATCTAATGGGTCAAACAAATAAATCATAAGATTAGCTTAAAAGGAAACGGGTCAAGCGGTCACAAATCTACCAAAATGTATTATAAATGAGGGGCTGAGCCACATTGAACCCACTAAGATATTTATTTTGTTGGGGGGTGGGGGGACCTTTGGCTCGATCCCTGTTATTATTTGATAGTTGCAAATATCCTAAATCATCTCCATACAAAAATTGACTTTCTATTAAAATGATTGTAATCATATATAACATACTACCTATTTAACCACCAGTGAAACCTTCATAGGGGGTCAGGGTGTAGCCAGTTGGATACTTAGTAAGGAATTCCTTGATTTAGGGAATTTGTGCAACAAGTGCATCAATGCCACCTTTCTTACTCCCACGAGCCAGAGCCTTAGCATAATATTCCACTACAGTATTTAGCCTCATCATGTTTTAACTGTATCCAATTAAGTCTCTCTATGATGCTAACTGAATTTGCTCAACAGTTAATAGCGAACTTAATGTTGCAGTGTAGCTTGAAACAAGCACAAGCACTACGAACAACCACACTGTGACTACACATCTTGACAAATTACTTTGCAGCTTCTGTCCTGTAATAACTGGATTATAGTATGTTTGACTCATAAAAAAGGTGAAATTTGGTAATTCGGAGAGCTTACTATGAGCATAAACAATGGTTGAAAAGGCAAACCAGATGGTTGTTCCGATCTGTTCGACTGGTTAACCTTGAAATTCTTTATTCGATCGATGTTCAAGAATCCAAATGACAAATCCCATTAAAATAAAGAAGCAATCAGATACAACCCACAGATCTGTACTAAGTGGCTTCATAAAGATCCACGTGCATGTATTAGCATTTCTTGATAGTATTCCAAGGCCAAGGTCGGTAAATGATAGTGTGAAGTCAACATATTTAGATCTGTTAGATGTGATTGTTATATCTCCAACACCAGCATCAAATACCTGACACAACTACTTATATTCTTATAATGTGTTAGAATATACGTCGTATTAATTTAGCAAAACATATTATATATGATTCTAGATCGGGAAACATGCATACCCCAGCATGGACTTGAGCTATAAGATGGTCGTAATATCCTGTTCCAGCATGTACATTCTTATAATTAGCCGGAATGAATTCCAACTCTATACGCGGATCTAATGCATAGAAAGAGGCTAGGAGCACATCTACAAAATACCCTGATACAACTGGTTTGTTAGTATGAGCATCTATTTACTTGCTTTAATATTTCAGTAGCAATATGAACCTAAAAATCTCATTACATATGATATACGAAGCAATCAACAGTTTTAAATCTAAATTGGCGGCAAGAAACTATGCTATCGTATTTGCAACAAATAAGAACTGGAACAGAAATATGGACGCGAACAAAGACATACTTATGAGGAAAATTAAAATATGAACTCATGTATAAGTAATATGAGCAACCACCATTTTTTCGACCTTTCTTTGACAATTTATAACAGCACTAAAGTATAAATACAATGCCATTATATTATTACATGCTACCAGTAGGTAATAGGATCTAGCGGTTAAGGGTAGCGCCATCAAACTCAAAAGGAGTACCGATGACTTAAGTATTAGATGTAACACACAAATAATGAGGCCTCCATATAAACCACCAGTTCCTCGGATAATTTTCAACATCGAACTCATTGTAAAAATTAGCAAACTTTATAATCCAAAATGAGTCGTACACAATCAAGTATCCGAATTCTGTATTACTATTAATAGTCATCAAACATACCCGTATACAACAAAGCTGAACGTTCAGACGGTATGTATGTATCCGTCAAAGTATTGCCATAAACCGTGTGCCAAAGAGAGACTACTCTTAGGTATTAACGAATATGGCAGTAAACAAAGGCAAGCACTAATCTGATTACTTTATGACGTCATAACATATCGGTCTTGAAAGGCTCAAAAGTGATATCGTTCTAAGGAATATGTCTAGCCGTCGAGAACGTCTGTAATGATTCTTTATCATTCATAGGCAGCACCAAAGAAAAGGACAAATAAAAGAAAAAAAATCCAAAGAGAGACTACTGTTAGGCATTAACGAATATGGCAGTAAACAAAGGGCATATGCCATATACGATTCATAACAATCTTGATGTAGATTATAAAAGAAATTGGAAAAGCAAAAACATTAAGCGAAAGTTCTATAGAATAACAACAAATATCACCTAGAAAAAATTGTCGGCGTAAAAACCCCATAGGCAAAAAAATGCGACGCGAAATAAGTGCTACTAAACTAAAATAACACATTGTGGCAAGAATAAACAGGCATAGAAATAGCTGTGAGAAAAAGGATATAATGAACTGGTTTTTTTTTTTTTTTTTTGGTTACTTGCAATAACTCCTTGACCCTTAATATGTTGTGTCCTTGATTGGAGTCTCTTTGAAACTTCAGCAAGACCATACTACAAAGTTACACCTAAAGTAGCAAACAAGGCAATAACTAAACATAAAACAAATAACTAAGATTGTCGTTGTGGAAATATTAGGCTCATCAAGTGTTAAATTATGAGCCCATGATCCTCAACAAAACCAGGTTTCAACACAAACTTACATGCCCCGCACTACTACAGAAAATGCTATGGGGATTGGTTAGAATGGCTCATGGAGGGTGGTTTTGGAACTACTCTCTGTGAGGGGGTATCTCTATAACCAAAACACAAAGAAACTGGTTCTACAACCAGTCCTCTTGAAGGCATTTAGACTTGTTTTATGCTAGGAACCAATCTCTAAAATAAAGTAAACACACATGTTTATGTATGTGACAAAAGCAAACACATGCCGGTTTCTATTATAAAACCGGTTCCATTAATAATTATTTTTAAAAAAAAATTAGGGGCTGTTTGGGATGGCTTATTGAAACTGCAGTTTATTGGGGTTGTTTGGGATTTCTTATTGAGACCGCTTATAATCAAGTGCTGGAAATTGCTTAGAGCTTCTTGGAGGGGTTGTTTGGTATTGCTTATCGAAACTATTTATGTTAATAAGTAGTTACAATAAGCAATACCAAACAGCCCCTATAAGAAGCTCTAAGCAATCGCAAACACTTGTTTGTAAGCAGCCTCAATAAGCAATCCCAAACGACCCTAATATTACATAAGAAGTTTCAATAAGCAATACCAAACAGCCACTATAAGTAGTTACATGGCAATCCCAAAAAATCATATATGCAGTTACGTCAATAATCAATCCCAAACAGCCATTGTAATCAGTTAATCAAAAAGCAATCCTAAACAGCCCTATAAGCACTGCACTGACTTCAATAATCAATTCTAAACAACCTAATGAATATATCACTAATAAGAAACCATTTCAGATTCATCAACTATAAATGAAGATCAACAATCTCCTTGAAAATCCTGTACAACAATAAAAAACAACCACTTTAACTGAAGGGAAATCAACAGTAGCTTGACACAAACTATAGGAGTATGAATGGTTGCTCCCGTCGGAAGATCAAGGGCTAAAGCTGGAACCACATGCTCCCTCTCCATCTTAAATACCAATTGCAACTGACTTTAACACCTACGAAAATATTGCACAAGTACCTGATCATTCAAGAAACAAAATTTGTTTAAAGAGTCGTTAAAAGTTAAAACAATCAGAAATATAAACATATACACATAAGCCTATTATCACTCAATAACTTTGACACATTACAACATATATTTTGATCAAGTTTGAGACATTACAACAGTCTAAAGTTTTTTAGAGTCATTACGACACAACATTGAACAAGTTTTTGTCAAAGTTTTCTTGTTATATAAGACACACATGTACACATAATCAGTTTACTTCTCTAGAGGATTAATGCACATACCTCTCTATGGTAGCTTTCATAATGGATTTGCAGTTGGTCTTTTATTGGCATTCATACATAGTTATTCACTCCTCGACTCCTCGTGTTGTTCTTGAGTTCATCCTTAAAACCTAGAAAGTTGCATATGTTAGTATATTTTATTAAATACTAGCTTAAGACCCGTGTAATACACGGGCTGCGTAAATTTAAAACTTGTTAAAACGAGATAAAAATGTATTTAACAAAATATTGCTAAAAGAAAAATCACTCAATTGGTTCCCGTAACGCAAATAACTCATAATGTATTAAAAAGGCTAAGTTCAGAATGAAGCGGGTTGATTGGGTCAATTTTTTTCCAAAGTCAAAGTTTTAAAGTTTCTAAATACAATAGTATCAACCCAACTTGCCCCTTCCATTTAAAATTATCATAGCATCGATGTACCTCACTTGCCACTTACCTTCATTATGGTTCAATAGCGTTAAGTTCTGAAAAACTGAGTGTCAAACAAACACAGGGGGTAATTCTAGATTACAAAGAAGTCACATGTAAGTGTCATTAGCTGAAGTATTAAATGACCTAAGGAGTAACACAAAAGCAATAGTGATATTATGATTAAAACTTAAAATTGTATGACGTGTATGAGGTGTTGAGCATCAGTTGCTTGAAATAAGCAAAGAAACAGCTTAAGACATTAGCTTCAACAAACATTTGATTTACATCTTACGGTGGATAATTCAAACTTAAGAAGTTACCTCCATGTAAACCATTCGTAATCAATAAAGTGTTTCGGCATGATGCAGCTGATTTAGTAAACAATCCGAAACAACACCCTTACTAGGTAATCCACTCCTAAGCTGCATAAAGAAAGCTGCTTATTTAACCATTATATAATTTGATAGAACTCACAACTATTACAGTTATCACTAGGGGTGTAAAAATACCCAAACCGACCCGGACCCGAACCCGATTAAGCTTATTCAGGTCGGGTTACTTGGGTCAAAATTTGAATTCGGGTTATTCGAGTCAATCCGAGTAACCCGAATACTAAATAGGGTCGGGTATCGGGCCGAAAATGTTTGGCTAACTCCGGTTCGGGTTGACCCATTTGACCCGAATAAGAGTTTTTTGTTTTTGTTTTTTTTTCTAATATGTGGAAGTTACAATAGTAAAATAGTTGGCAATAATCATTCTTCAGTGATATGCTCCTAATATTTTGAGCCTTTCCCATCTCTATCTGTTCGATTATTCTATTGACTCTGCTATTGTTGATTTTCTTTTATAGCCTTATGACATCCCTATCAAAAAATTTGTGTGCATAAATCTCTCAAACATTTGTGTGCAACTAAAATTTGAATTACTATTATTGCTTAGTTCAGTATAGTAGTTTTAATATGTTTTATGTGCTTGGAAACATATATATGAAGGTGATGGCATATAGTCATCTCTTTAGAGATTATAGGGGTATTTTCTTCCTTTTAAAATTTTCTATACACCGCACTAACATATGCAATTTCTGTAAGTGAAACACATTGTTTTTCAAGGCAAACTTTTCAATGCATAGTTAGATATCCTGTTGCTGGCATTACTTTGAAATCAGTCTTTGATATCATCAATATATAAATTTATTCCTTGTATAATAACAAAAATCAACACAAAAGTTATTGAATAATAATATCTAAGAAATATTTTAAAACTGGATTAAATTTCAAGCATAAGAAATATTATTTTATAAATTATCTATATAAATTGGAAAAATTTGCAAATTTATGACTATTTTACTCAGTATCGGGTTGACCCGAACCGAATTGACTCGACCGTGTTGACCGACCCAAATTTGTAACACCCCAATTTGTGATACGCAATGAATTCAAACGGGTGTTACTTCATGGCACAACAGTCATAATAATAGAAAGCGAACTCTAATGGAGTCATTTTAAAAGATTTATCATTCGATTTATATAAATATCGAGTTTACAAAAATGAGGTCCCGGATGGTTCCAAGTTTACAAAATACACTAAATTGGTTTCGAATGATAATAAAATTTATAGCCTTCTTGATCTAGTCCTTGCTCTTCCGTGCCGACTTCCGACATTATGGACTGAAATACATGCTTAAAGCTGTCAACACAAAGGTTGAGTGAATTCATAGAGTTTGTTTGATGGTTGAACACATTATGTTTGTAGTGTGAGCTATAGACTCACACCAATGGTTTGAAAACAAAAGCAGATATTATTGCACTAAGCTCATGATACCGAAGCGTTAACAATTTGTCATGTAATAGTAACCGATGCCTAATAGGTAATTTGCCATTAAACCTATGGATCTTCAAATAGAGTGCGTTTGTTTACGGACACAGTAACACAAGCGGGATTTGTCATTCGATAGATATATCCACATTATTCGCGTTCACTCATGCAAGTGATTAATGGTTCATGATAATAGGGACTTTGGCAATAGTGTACTTAGTGCAACTAATATATTCAAGTATAATTTGAAAGCAATGTGTTCGATTTAAAATAAGCATGTATCTCCCCAAGGTTTGTAAAACAATTAAGTAATAGAAAGTGGGGCTATGAACTCACCTCAAAGTAAATGATATCAAATGTATAATGAGAATGATGGATATGCCGTGAGAACTTCTACGAGCAACCTAAAATAGAATGTTGCGACTTAGGTTTGGAATAATGTTTAGGAAAACATAAACCATCCTATATACGTCTCTATGTTGATCATGATGTAGTACATGGTATTTGTGTATGACATTTATAGAAATGGTCTAGGTGTGAAAACATGTTTAGTTTATAGATATCGTACTACCGTTCGGGCCATCATAATTCGGAGGTCATGCGATGGCGTTAGAGAGCTAGGACACTTTAAATCGTAAATCTAGCAACTCGTCGATACGTTTTACTCAAATGAAACCCCTCACATGAAGCTCCCTACTTTTGTAGCACTTAGTAGATACAACATATGTTTTGAGTGAAGATTTATAACATAAAGTTTATCATGTTTTTAATAAGTATCTAGTTTTTACAAGTTCTCGTCGTTTTCATAAATATGATCACCTTAGTTAACGGTCTTGGGTAAACAAGCCTTAAGGCTTTAGCCATGGCCTTGCCGTGACTTTGGTCTTGACTACCATGGTCTTGAGACTTAGCTTTGACATTAGCCGTGGCAGTGGTCTTGGCTTATGGCCATTAGGCCTCTTGGTTTGTTTTAGTTGTGACAAAAGTATAGTTATGAGACTAAATATAGGGCGTTTCATTTTATGAAAATTAAAGGCATGTTTATCGTTTTCAAGGTCCGAGCTTCTTTGACATTGAAGGAAAGCGGCGTTCGGACAACTTTCATGTTTTAACTTTTGATGAATCGGACCAAGTACTACTTTTAAAATGGCGAACCAAAAGATTACAAAATGGCGGTTTGGCGTTTATGTTTCGCTAACTTCTTTTGCCTATAACTTTTGACTCGTTTGTCCGTTTCGGGTGATTCAAATTGCTATGTTTTTGTTTTAATATTATCTACAAGAATATGAAAAGTATCAGATCTATATGTGATCGATTTTGTAGAAACTTTGTACAAAAGTTTATCATTTATACACTTACTAACCCAAGTTTAACATATAGGTTCTTATAACTTGTTTTAAAGATTTTTGTACATCATGATCCAACATAGTAACTATATATATAGCATGAAGTAGTTAAGATTATGAATAATAAAGATGAGATGATGGTGGTGTCACACCCCCAAAATATCGCAGCGGAACGATAGTGTCATTGGGGTATGACGTCATAGCACAAAGTATGGATAAAGAAAACGACCTCTATAATGAGACGTTTTAAAGAGTTTACCATTCGATTAAATAAGTTAAAGTTTACAACACATGAGATTCCAAAGTTTGCCAATACATAAAGGTTTACAAAACATGTCGAATGGTAATAGATAAAAACACTAGACTCCAATGTATGCCATGAGACCCAAAAGCTCCATGAAATGCTATTGCCTTACAACTGAGATAAATATGCTAAAAGTGTCAACACAAAGGTTGGTGAGTTCATAAGTTTGTTGAAAATGATTTGAAAAGTCTATAAAGAATGTTGATGCAAAGCAAAGGCATTGTAAATCCACTCGGTTCAAGTTCCGCCCATACAAAACTTGCAACTGTGTGTTCACAACCCATTGCCTAAAATATAATGACAATCATGAATATGCATTAAGGTAGTTAAAAGTATAAATGTCACCACAAAGAGTCTTCCAACATATAAATATTGGGATGTTTGTAAATTAATAGCCTTCCAACAACTTAATTTGGAGCCACTAATTCTTGTATGTTTGTAAATTAATAGCCTTCCAACAACTTAATTTGGAGCCACTAATTCTTGTATGTTTGTTCCAAATATGCATTTGAAATCAAGTATAACCCAATCAAGTATATAACGCAATCAAGTGTAAAGTATAAGTAATGTTGCTTGACAAAAGAGTTTAAATGTTTGGATGAATAAGCATATATCTACCCCAAATAGTTTGTAAGAATATAAACGAGTAAAAGCGGGGTATGAACTCACAGGTATGATTGATATGCTAACAAATGAAGTGCACTAAAATGAGGCTCGGAAACTATCCGCGACCTAAAATGAATGTTATGACTTGAGTTATGATATGTTGTCGTGAATGTGTGATACAATGTTGTGCATGCAAACTCCATATGATAGTCATACCACTTATGCGTTTGGAAATAATGTTTATCGTCGAAATATATGTTTATGACATCTCGTCATGTTATAAAATACTTTACAAGTATTTATGTTGAAATGATATCTTCGATAGTCATTTAATGATTTATTGTGAAATTATAACTTTTAGTAAGTAAAATAATGTCGTTGAAATTTCCATGAAAGTGACAAAAACGGCCCCGAAAAGCTAATCGTAAAATGGTGCACGTCGAGCGTTAGGAAACGAACTCAACGGTTTTGGGAAGCTTGTATCATTATCTCAAAGTTTTAGTGTTTAAGTTTTTATCATAGAGGTCTCGATCCCCAAGAAAAATATAGGTTAAGTATTGCACTTTAGTCCAAAAATATAGTTTAAAGGATGGTTTTCGGCAAAGTTTGAGCGACTATATGTTATTCGTTACAACTCCGCTCAACAAACGGTTTAACATTTTGGAAAATATGCTAGGAGAACTTACTTTTACTAGAAGACATCAAGTTATAAAAAGTTCTACATCATTGTTAAAAACGTCCGCCAACATAGTCCTTTTGTTGCCGTATTATGTGTTTAATAGAGAATATATTAGTTTTGCTAATAGAATAAAATTACGGCAACTTGGTTTATCTTGTGTAATTTAATCGTTACAAGTCCGTTTTCTCGTTTTCTACATCCTTAGATTCGTGTCAAAGTATACTAATATATTTTTATAAGTCGACATAATTTATAAAGCTTAAGACTCATTTTTGACTCGTAAGGAGTAACATTTTCAATGCTGAAATTTCAAATTAATAGTTTTCCTCGTCAAACTTGAAAATTCATAACTTCTTCGTTATAGCTCCGTTTTAATCCGTTCAAGCGACCACGTTTTCGCTTTTAAAGTGTATTTTCTAAATATCGGCCCAAAAATATTTATCTCTGTCGGATTTTCCCGAATTCAAAATACGGACAGACCCTATTTTATACGTGTCGAAATGAGTTTTTCTCGCCAAACCTATTCTAACCCATTCAAAACAACTCCGGAGCTATTCTAATCCTACCATACACCTTCTTAGGGTGTCATGGTTTCCTAGACATCACCAAAACTAATATATAACAAGGAATAATTATAGGATGGATTATATATATAACTCTTGAAAATCATTGAAAAAGTGGTACAACATCATATGACTTGCATGTTTTGGCTCAAATATGATAAAATGAATATGAAATGAATGTGTAAGATGAAAAATAAACATGAGATGCTTACAAGACTACTTGATGAGGTTTAAAGATCAAAGGTTTTTCCTAATCACCCAAGGTTTTATTGCAAAACCTTAATCAAGAGTGTAACTAGAGTGTAAAATACTTGATTAGAAAATTTTGATGAACTTCTAGCTTGGTCCATATGGTGGCGGTTCTTTGCTTGAGGAGAGAAAAGAAAATGGTTTTGAGGTACACTTTGTATTTGTGTTGAATGTGTGAGTTAAAATGAGTATATTATGATTATAAGTAGATATTTGATAAAGTTTTGGGTGAATCACCTCCCTTGTCGACAAGGGAGGACTTTTGTTTAGGAAATACTTTTTTTTTTTTTTCTAAATTGTATAAGTGTAAGATTTGTGAATTTGAATGAGTTAAGTGGTAAGTTGTAGTCATTTGTAAATATTTAGGGTAGCGTTGGATAAAAATAAATTTTAACGGGCCAAGATAAAATATATTGAGGCCATAAAAATTATAAAAATATATTTCTTGAAAGATTTGAGTGAATAAATATTTATCGGGTTGAATTTAAGAAACACCGTCGTAATTTATATAAACATAACAATTTATATCTGAAATAAATTTAAAACACCGGGTAAACTAAAAATAATATTTTATAACTTAATATAGTATGAAAATATATTGTGATAAATTTTGGAAATAACGGATCAAATGTTCAAAATAATTTATTACGCGATAACGTTTATTTAATATGAAATTATGCGTTTAATGCGAAATGCAAAACCCATGCATGACTAGTATGATGAATGTAGAGTTTGAGAAATGACCAAAAATTGAGAATTGTGACAGGTGGTGATAAGTTGCTTACAACTTTTGGCTTTCAATAAGAAAGGAGTAACTAGTAAGGATCGGAGTTTGATTGATCGCTTAAGACTTTGGATTGAGCTAGCTTTCCACACCTTGGCACCCTTGCAAACTTGAAGAGTTGGTGATGAAGTACTAAGTGACTTGAGTGGATTTAAACTCAAGAAGATCACTTAAAATTGCTAGAGATTTGATGAAGTAGCTTGATCTTTGGAACTTCCTTGCATAAACTTGGGTTTATAGATCAAATGATGGAAGATGTGAAGGATTTATGATATGAACGACCAAGAACAGATTGTGGAGGTCTTTAGGATGTATTTTACTTCCTATTTATAGGAGGGCAAGTTTGGTTAACCATATATTGGGTTAAATATTAACCATGGTTAAGTTAGGACACTTGTAAAGATCTAAATGTACCATGGTTAGGATGATGCCACCAAATGATGACCCCCTTAGGTCGGCCTAAACAAGATAAGATGACTTGGGTGGTTAGTTTTGGTATTATCTTGGTTACGGAGTGAGTTTTGGTTCGATTAATCGCTAATAAATGGCCGTTAAGCCATAAAGCGTAAACCGGGTATCGTAAAAATACTGAAACTTGTAGGAATGATGAAAATCATTATTATACTCCATCTAAAAATATAAAATAGGTGATAAGTCTCATTGGGTGCAAAACGCTGCTTAAAAGTCGAAATACGGGTCAAAAAGCGTGAATCGCAATTTATCGAAAAGAACGAAATTTCGGAAATGACCGTGAATTTATTTAGAGTAGACTAAAATTAGTCTAAAAGTGATATGAGATGTTAAATATGATTTTAGTCATACGGCGGGATAACTACAGTTATTCGTGAAGTTTAAAAGTTCTGTGATTTAAGCAAAAATGTAGAGCGACAAGGTTAATTCCTTTATGGTCAAAGGAGGAGGAAATATGTTTGACTTTTCCAAAAAATGTAAAAGTGTCAAAAATAATAAATCTAAAAAATAATAAATCTTAAAAATTCTCAAATTAATCATGAGTGATCTAAAAATTTATCTGATGCAAGGAAAATTGTCGAGTTGATTTTCATTATATGCGTGATGTTTAAGCGGTGGACCGTCTAAAAGCGAAACTTTAAAGCGGTGTTTACTTAATAACTTTTGCGAAAATAATCTAACATTGGTCGAACTCTCGGGTTATTACTAAAATAATTTATCTTACGAGAATGTGGATTAAAAATTTTACGAGATGAATAGTGAATGTGAATAGTAAAGTGAATAGTAAATTCGAAAATGAAAAGTAACCTAAAAATGCGGTGGTTCTGATCTCACCCCTTAATGGGAATTCCGTCCGGAATTGGTGTGTTACCGATGTTGAATTGTCGAGGAAATGTGGATGTATCTGTGACTTCTAATCTTTGTGTTCTCAAGTTTTGGTCATAGAATGTATTATGTACCATGTGGCTTAAGTTGATAACCTAAAGGGTTTTGTTAAAATCTTATTGAGTCAATATACCTTAAGTTTGGCTTTCCCAATTCTTAAAGCGAATCATATCTTATTGTATCAAGGCTTTCAATAAAACCTTAATTTCTAACATGGAGTTTTGGTGATAGTGTGCGCATGGAGCCTAATTTGTATTTGTATGGTTTCCTTAGTTGTTTAGTGGGTGATCTCCGAATACCTTAGTCCAAGAATGGTTAACTAACACTTTCGTCTATATAGTGTCTCAAATGGAATAGTTTTGTTGTTGTTAGGGTAACTGTTGTTAATAAAAGGTGTAAGGTATTGTTGATGTAAAATGGTTTGTAATGATGTTGTAGGAAAGTCTTGATAGTGGCAAGTGGTTATCCAAACCATTTCCAAAGTTGTTCCTGTCTTAGGTAGTTTCGAGATGAAGGCTATATTGTATAGTGTTTATTACTACTAGTGTTTCAAAGAAACGTGATACTGTGAAGTTTTACGGTTGAATTTCAATGGGGTTCGAGATAATGATGTGATATGTTGGCGATTAGAAGAGTGTAGCGTCGCTACCATTATTCTTAGGTAGAGATGTCAAGTTTGTTTTAAAATCAAAAGTGAATTTTAAAGTATTATGGGAATGATATCCTTGAAACCTAAACAGGCTAGCACTTCTAAGAAATGACGAGAGATTTGATGACTATCCTAAGATAGTAGTTAGGATTATTTCATAAATGAAAACTTTCAAGAATGAAATTAGGTAGTATACATAAGTGTTAAGATCTCGTTGAGTGGTAAAACACTATCGCGTCTCTAGATATTTTTAATGAATTACGGTGGTTTATCGAGTTTAAGTAAGAAATTAACTGAATATAACCCTTGTATAACTATTCTCGGTGTTTAAAAATTTAAGTCGAACATAGTTAATCGACTATGATCCATTATCCCAAGGTTAAATATAGGTGATTAGGCTATATTTAGCCGAGGTTCGATAAATTTTTCAAATATCTAAATTAGGTATACTTGTTATATGTCCATAGCTTTTGAGAAATTGTCCACTAAGCAAGGGCGATATCAAACCATTCAGTTGCAAGTCCTGGCCATAAAAGACTTGTAACCTACGTTTTCATATTCCATTGCATAGAAGATAGTATGGGTAGATACATGTGGAAAGGAAATTTTAAGTAATTCTAAAATAGTCCATTCTGGCTAAAATCACTGACCTTTAACAATGAAGGTTTCAGAAGAGAATTTTGATGAATGTAGAGAAAGTTGCTGAACTTCTGCTTTTGTAGATGATGAGTCAGTTTATCTTTTAGAAATCCCATTTCTTGTATTTCCATTAGGGAAATTGATAAGCGTGATGAGTTTCATGTAAAACAATATCATATAAAGTTTTATAAGATAATTTTAGAGACTATTGTATAACTTACAATATCCGAGGAGTTTGAGACCATTGTGCAACTCACAATGTTTGAGAAATACTTGAGACCATTGTGTAACCCACAATGTCTTGAAATAAATGAGACCACCGTGGGATTTACGGTGTCGAGAATGTAATAGAGACCAGCGTGGGATTACGGTGTGCGAGAATGTAATAGAGACCCTTGAGGATTACGGTGTCCGAGAATATAATAGAGACCCTTTGTGGGATTACGATGTCGAGAAAAATGAATGAGAACATTGTATCTCACAATATGCGGGAAGGTGGAAAGACCATTGTGTCGATTACAATGTCATGGATAAAGTTTAAGTAATCCTAAAATGCACGAGTAGATACATGATTGGGAGATTGGAAAAATATGATTGTCTTGTAATGCCTTAGAATAGGCATCTGAGATATATTGAGTACTTTGTTTATGATTGAAATTATGTCAAGTGTATATATCAATATACTAGTATGTTTGTATAGCTTAAAGAGCCTAAAAGTCACATAATGCGTCAGGAGGATGGAAGGCACGGAGAACGGAATGCTATAAAATGTTTTGTTTGTAAAAGTAGTTATAGTTTAAGTCTCAATTAGACCCAATTCTCTATAGCGTGGCTCACGATACCAATTTGTAACACCCCAACCGTTGATATCGTGAATTCAAACGGGTGTTACTTCATGGCAACAATCATAATAATAGAAAGCGAACTCTAATGGAGTCATTTAAAAAATTTATCATTCGATTTATATAAATATCGAGTTTACAAAAATGAGGTCCCAGATGGTTCCAAGTTTACAAAATACATTAAATTGGTTTTGAATGATAATAAAATTTATAGCCTTCTTGATCTAGTCCTTGCTCTTCCGTGCCGACTTCCGACATTATGGACACGAAATACATGCTTAAAGCTGTCAACACAAAGGTTGAGTGAATTCATAGAGTTTGTTTGATGGTTGAACACATTATGTTTGTAGTGTGAGCTATAGACTCACACCAATGGTTTGAAAACAAAACAGATATTATTGCACTAAGCTCATGATACCGAAACGTTAACGGTGTCATATAATAGTAACGATGCCCTAATAGGTAATTTGCCATTAAACCTATGGATCTTCAAATAGAGTGCGTTTGTTTACGGGACTGTAACACAAACGGGATTTATCATTCGATAGATCTATCCACATTATTCGCGTTCACTCGCAAGTGATTAATGGTTCATGATAATAGGGACTTTGGCAATAGTGTACTTAGTGCAACTAATATATTCAAGTATAATTTGAAAGCAATGTGTTCGATTTAAAATAAACATGTATCTCCCCCAAGGGTTTGTAAAACAATTAAGTAATAGAAAGTGGGGCTATGAACTCACCTCAAAGTAAATGATATCAAATGTATAATGAGAATGATGGATATGCCGTGAGAACTTCTACGAGCAACCTAAAATAGAATGTTGCGACTTAGGTTTGGAATAATGTTTAGGAAAACATAAACCATCCTATATCGTCTCTATGTTGATCATGATGTAGTACATGGTATTTGTGTATGACATTTATAGAAATGGTCTAGGTGTGAAAACATGTTTAGTTTATAGATATCGTACTACCGTTCGGGCCATCATAATTGAGGTCATGCGATGGCGTTCGAGGAGCTAGGACACTTCAAATCGTAAATCTAGCAACTCGTCGATCGTTTTACTCAAATGAAATCCCTCACATGAAGCTCCCTACTTTTGTAGCACTTAGTAGATACAACATCGTTTTGAGTGAAGATTTATAACATAAAGTTTATCATGTTTTTAATAAGCATCTAGTTTTACAAGTTCTCGTCGTTTTCATAAATATGATCACCTTAGTTAACGGTCTTGGGTAAACAAGCCTTAAGGCTTTAGCCATGGCCTTGCTGACTTTGGTCTTGACTACCATGGTCTTGAGACTTAGCTTTGACATTAGCCGTAGCGGTGGTCTTGGCTTATGGCCATTAGGCCTCTTGGTTTGTTTTAGTTGTGACAAAAGTATAGTTATGAGACTAAATATAGGCGGTTTACATTTATGAAAATTAAAGGCACTGTTTATGCGTTTTCAAGGTCCGAGCTTCTTTGACATTGAAGGAAAGCGGCGTTCGGACAACTTTCATGTTTTAACTTTTGATGAATCGGACCAAGTACTACTTTTAAAATGGCGAGAACCAAAGCAGTTACAAAATGGTAGTTTTAGCGTTTATGTTTCGCTAACTTCTTTTGCCTATAACTTTTGACTCGTTTGTCCGTTTGGGTGATTCAAATTGCTATGTTTTTGTTTTAATATTATCTACAAGAATTTGAAAAGTATCAGATCTATATGTGGTCGATTTTGTGGAAACTTTGTACAAAAGTTTATCATTTATACACTTACTAACCCAAGTTTAACATATAGGTTCTTATAACTTGTTTTAAAGATTTTGTACATCATGATCCAACATAGTAACTATATATATAGCATGAAGTAGTTAAGATTATGAATAATAAAGATGAGATGATGGTGGTGATAAGTTGCTTACAACTTTTGGCTTTCAATAAGAAAGGAGTAACTAGTAAGGATCGGACTTTGATTGATCGCTTAAGACTTTGGATTGAGCTAGATTTCCACACCTTGGCACCCTTGCAAACTTGAAGAGTTGGTGATGAAGTACTAAGTGACTTGAGTGGATTTAAACTCAAGAAGATCACTTAAACTTGCTAGAGATTTGATGAAGTAGCTTGATCTTTGGAACTTCCTTGCATAAACTTGGAGTTTATAGATCAAATGATGGAAGATGTAAAGGATTTATGATATGTATGACCAAGAACAGATTGTGGAGGTCTTTAGGATGTATTTTACTTCCTATTTATAGGAGGGCAAGTTTGGTTAACCATATATTGGGTTAAATATTAACCATGGTTAAGTTAGGACACTTGTAAAGATCTAAATGTACCATGGTTAGGATGATGCCACCAAAATGATGAATCCCCTTAGGTCGGTCTAAACAAGATAAGATGACTTAGGTGGTTAGTTTTAGTATTATCTTGGTTACGGAGTGAGTTTTGGTTAGTTAATCGCTAATCGTAGTAGTTAAGCCATAAAGCGTAAAACCGGGTATCGTAAAAATACGAAACTTGTAGGAATGATGAAACACATCATTATACTCCATCTAAAAATATAAATGGGTGATAAGTCTCATTGGGTGCAAAAACGCCGCTTAAAGTCGAAATCACGGGTAAAAGCGCAGTAATTGCAGTTTATCGAAAAAGAACAAATTTCGGAAATGACCGTGAATTTATTTAGAGTAGACTAAATTTAGTCTAAAAGTGATATGAGATGTTAAAATATGATTTTAGTCATATGGGATAACTACAGGTTATTCATTAAGTTTAAAAGTTACTGATTTAAGCAAAATGTAGAACGTACAAGGTTAATTCCTTTATGGTCAAGGAGGAGGAAATATGTTTGAATTTTCCAAAAATGTAAAAGTGTCAAAATATATTAGAAACATAGTGCGGGAATCGTTAAGTCCGGATGTAAGTAGAATTGTTTAAAGCGTAAGTTTAGTTTTGTTCTGTATTTGGGCTTATTTGGTAAAATCTAAAATAATAAATCTTAAAAACTCTCAAATTAATCATGAGTGATCTAAAATTTATCGATGCGAGGAAAATTGTCGAGTTGATTTTCATTATGCGTGATGTTTAAAAGGTGGACCGTCTAAAGCGAAACTTTAAAGCGGTGTTTACTTAATAACTTTTGCGAAAATGATCTAACGATGGTCGATCTCTCGAGTTATTACTAAAATAATTTATCTTACGAGAATGTGGATTAAAATTTTACGAGATGAATAGTGAATGTGAATAGTAAAGTGAATAGTAAATTCTCGAAAATGAAAAGTAACCTAAAAATGCGGTGGTTACAGAGTCTCACCCCTTAATAGAATTCCGTCCCGAGTTCGAGGTGTGTTACCCGATGTTGAATTGTCTAGGGAAATGTGGATGTATGCGCCGACTTCTAATCTTTGTGTTCTTAAGTTTTTGGTCATAGAATGTATTATGTACCATGTGGCTTAAGTTGATAACCTAAAGGGTTTTGTTAAAATCTTATTGAGTCCAATATACCTTAAGTTTGGCTTTCCCAATTCTTAAAACGAATCATATCTTATTGTATCGAGGCTTTCAATAAAACCTTAATTTCTAACATGGAGTTTTTGGTGATAGTGTGCGGCATGGAGCCTAATTTGTATTTGTATGGTTTCCTTAGTTGTTTCGTGGGTGATCTCTGAATACCTTAGTCCAACAAATGGTTAACTAACACTTTCGTCTATATAGTGTCTCAAATGGAATAGTTTTGTTGTTGTTAGGGTAACTGTTGTTAATAAAAGGTGTAAGGTATTGTTGATGTAAAATGGTTTGTAATGATGTTGTAGGAAAGTCTTGATAGTGGCAAGTGGTTATCCAAACCATTTCCAAAGTTGTTCCTGTCTTAGGTGGTTTCGAGATGAAGGCTATATCGTATAGTGTTTATGTCTACTAGTGTTTCAAAGAAACGTGATCGTGAAGTTTTACACCGAATTTCAATGGGGTTCGAGATAATGATGTGATATGTTGACGATTAGAAGAGTGTAGCGTACGCTACCATTATTCTTAGGTAGAGATGTCAAGTTTGTTTTAAAATCAAAGTGAATTTTAAAGTATTATGGCGGAATGATATCCTTGAAACCTAAACAGGCTAGCACTTCTAAGAAATGACGAGAAGATTTGATGAATATCCTAAGATAGTAGTTAGGATTATTTCATAAATGAAAACTTTCAAGAATGAAATTAGGTAGTATACATAAGTGTTAAGATCTCATTGAGTGGTAAAACACTATCGCGTCTCTAGATCTTTTAATGAATTCGTGGTTTATCGAGTTTAAGTAAGAAATTAACTGAATATAACCCGTGTATAACTATTCTCGGTGTTTGAAAAATTTAAGTCGAACATAGTTAATCGGGACTATGATCCATTATCCCAAGGTTAAATATAGGTGATTAGGCTATATTTAGCGAGGTTCGATAAATTTTTCAAATACCTAAATTAGGTATACTTGTGATATGTCTATAGCTTTTGAGAAATTGTCCACTAAGCAAGGGCGATATCAAACCATTCCGTTGCAAGTCCTGGCCATAAAAGACTTGTAACCTATGTTTTCACATTCCATTGCATAGAAGATAGTATGGGTAGATACGTGTGGAAAGGAAATTTTAAGTAATTCTAAAATAGTCCATTCTTGGCTAAAATCACTGACCTTTAACAATGAAGGTTTCAGAAGAGAATTTTGATGAATGTAGAGAAAGATGCTGAACTTCAGCTTTTGTAGATGATGAGTCAGTTTATCTTTTAGAAATCCCATTTCTTGTATTTCCATTAGGGAAATTGATAAACTGTGACGGGTTTCATGTAAAACAATATCATATAAAGTTTTATAAGATAACTTTTAGAGACTATTGTATAACTTACAATATCTGAGGAGTAGTTGAGACGATTGTGCAACTCACAATGTTTGAGAAATACTTGAGACCATTGTGTAACCCATAATGTCTTGAGAAATAAATGAGACCACTGTAGGATTTACAGTGTCTGAGAATGTAATAGAGACCACTTGATAAGGTTTTAAAGGTACCATTTTGAGGGTCGTTTAAGCCCTTATTTGATCACTTTTGTATCCGTTATTGCTTAATATCGTTCCTTTTCACTTTTATGTCTCTCGAAGGCAAAATGTTGGAATGGCACTTATTTGGACGAAAAGGCGCGAATATCTGAAGAAAATGGCCAAAGTCGAATCGAGACACTCAAAGCTGCCGAAAGCGAGGCGACGGCGTCGGTGTTAATGCGGCCGCCGCGGAGGATTTTGTGACGATACGAAGCCAAAACTCTATTTTCAAGTGACGACGTCGGGCATTAAAAGAGTAGGCCGTTGCTACTCGGACGGCCTAGATGCAACCCAGACGACGTCGAAGAAGAGGACGGCGTCACAAACATAAGGTGACGCCGTCGCAAGATTAACGTGGCCAAGACAAAACCCTAATGATGGCGACATGACGGCGTCACAAAACATAAGGTGACGCTGTCGCATATGTAATATTATATATAGAATCCAAATTTTTCGCTTTAGGAGAGTCTTTTGGAGTAAAACCTAAAACCGAACCAAGGGTGTCTTGTACAGATTTTAGGGTTCCAAACCCTATCTTACATCAAGATAAGTATTTACTTCATCAATTCAATTATGTCTTTGATTATTTGTGTGTATGCTTGCATGTTCTCCATGTCCGCTAATTTATTTGTGTGTTTGCTTAGGGAGTATGAAACTTAATTATTGAATATTGATTGGTTGTTTCTTATCTTAGTTGATTAATGATCTAGTAATGCGATAGGTCATTCGTTGTGTACTTAATGCTTGATTCATCTTTGTGAACCTTAGAATATAATTACCGAGTAGTTGTAAGCTAAACCATCCAAAGAGTGCCTTAGAGTAAGAGTTTATTATCCCTAGTGGGTTTTGTAGACGAGACCCTTTGGTAAGTTCAAAGAGTTAGGGAGAAACGATACCCTACAACTTTAGACACACAACGCAACTAAGAATAAGGACGTGACAACTCAACCATCAATAGGAGATAATTAAGGAGTAGTAAAACCTAAGTAAACACATCTTTAAACTATCATACGAGCACACATTAATTAGACATAGACTACCACCACCTTAGTTTAGATAATTAGATAATAGTAGAGTAATCGGTAGAAATACCAACCCCAAATCCAATACTCGAGATTCGTACCTTTCAATTTCCTAAAAAATATAAAAAGATAAAAATAATCTTCCTCAACCTTAACCTTAGCGTAGTAACTTCTCACTAGCATTCCTATTCCCCAGAGAACGATATCAATACCCGTGGCTTACCCTAATACTACACTACAACGATTAGGTTCATCGCCTAGGGTGTTGAAAAACTTGCTCGACGAAAAGGAAGTTCCTTTGACCCCGAACGCTGCTGCGTAGCGTATCAAGTTTTTGGCGCGCCGCCGAGGAATAGAATAGCTAGTTAGTAGTCCACTCGTTTAGGTTCTTTGCTTGATTCCTATCAAGTAAATTTTTCTCATTTTAGCTTCCTCTTAGTCTATCCCCTCTTCGTGACCTTTGTTCGTACACCCATCACTTTTCATCATGGGAGGTGATAACCAACCACCACTTGATAACCCAACACCAAATAAGTCAATGTCACTCAAAACCAAAACCAATAACCAACACAACCGTCGAAGCCGCTATGTGAGTAGAAACACCGACCTTCGTGATTTGCGTAAAATATTCGATAGTACAATTAGGGAAGTCGTTGAGAAAGTAGTCGGCGCCTCGTAGTTGGCTCTATGATCGCAGAATCCGGACAATGGCATGATAAACAACAACGTGGATGTGGAAAATAGTGCTTACTTCAATCTTTACCCCACTAAGGAAGAGGTTGCGTACCATCAATACATAATCGATAATCCACGATCACCAATCATTAGGATATGCCCAAAGATTAGGAGAGGAAACCCACGGAACCTAAAAATCCTTGTATGATCGGATATAGGAGTGTCGACCACGCTTACATAGATACGGAATCTCCCATTAATGTAATGTCATCTGCTGTCTACAATGACATTATGAATGAGCGACTTAATATTAGGAGAGACCCTAAGTATCCAGGAGGAGTTTGCAACTTTGTGGGAAGAGTCAAGGACGTACATGTCTTTATAGGAAATTTCACCTATCTAGTTGATTTTATGGTCCTAGAAGATGTAGGATGCGTCATTGACTATAGTTTATCCCAAGTAGTGCTAGGGAAACCGTTTGTTGAAACATCTAGAATGAGCCATAACAAGCATGATGGAACAGTTAGGTTTAAGGAAGGAACCGATGAGATCACCTATAGGATGCCTTGGAAAACAAATGAGTATGGCCACTTGTCCATTTATGATCGATACAACATCAAAGCTTTTGAGGACAAGAGCAAGGAAGATGTTGAAAAAGGTTATAAATTCATGTGGGAAAGAAGGAGGCATTATTATAAGGATTGCTTGACCCTAGGGCCTAGGTATAGAGTCGATGAAAATTTTGTCAACATGATAGAATTCTCATTGAGGATGCAAAAGCGAGGCAACGTGGGAGCACGACTACGAGTCTAGCTACAAGACTCTTAAATAAAGAAAAGCGCTTCGTGGGAGGCAACCCATGCTTAATTGTTTGCTTGTTAGTGTCATATATCTTTTATTAATTGTTTATCCTCATGTTTAAATTTGTAAAAATGTTTTATTTTGTTTTTAACCTCGTCTTAATTGCATATAAAGGTATTTTACATAAGGGATAAGTGTAGGGAGGATTACACACGTTTTCAAAAGAAACGTAAACATGAGAATAACAATTAACCAAAAGATATATATGTTTGTTTGTTCGAGTCAAATGTTTGTATCGAGTCATAATGGATGTTTTTGAGTAAATTTTTCCGATTCTAAAGATGTAAATTTTCGAATTTTTTCGAAAATCGCAGAACAATTTTGTCGGGATAACTGACGGCGGGGAAGGAGTAAAACATCGATCACTTTTTCTCGTTTTCGAGCTACTTACAAATTTTTGGAATTTTCCGTGTCTTAATTTTCTTAGAAATTGTAAACATCCATTCCACAAGCATTATATCCTAGTTTAAATCGAGTCTTATATATATTATTACCGCCGATTTTACGCGAAGGTTTCGTTTGTTTTGTTCAAGTGTGCGGGTTTAGTTTGTCAAGAAGAAGTTACACAAGATTGGAAGGAGCTTTTCACGAAAATAATTCTTCTTGGAAAGGATTTAACCACCACTTTACACGGATCCTACCGAGCTAATCGGGGGTATTAGTTTCTTTCGTTTTGATTACCTTCTTTTATCATAACTTTGATACTTTCGGGAACATTGGGGACAATGTTCGGTTTAAGTGTAGGGAGGAAAATAAAGCGGAACTTTGAAACTATGCTTATCCTTGATTATTTGCTTTGTCCAAATTGTGATTGTGTAATAAACCATGAGAAAATGTCGGTTAGGGTAATTTTGGCACCAAATTTAAAATTTTTCATGACATATAGGAGTGGGCAATTAGTCTTAACAAAAGCGTCTCACGGATAGGAAGTTATATGACTAGCACAAAAAAAAAAAAAAACCCTTTACCACCTAAATTCCACCAAAAAATGTGAGGATCGCCCTTAGATTAATAGGAATTAAAAGCATTCATCTACAATGCTTAGAGTGTAAACCGGTAGTATATTAGATTCTAGAACTTGTTTTGTGATGCATTCCGAGATCGCAAGTGAGACTACACTTGTGTAGTTAGGATTAACTAAATGATAAGAGGCATTAGGATAACCCTTGTTTGATACCCGTAATATAATTACTTCTTCCACATCGGTTGAGTAATTCCCCCACACCCTTTGCGTTGTACTCATCTTTAGTACACGATACCCCTAGTTAACCCCTCAGAGCCTATCCTTTTCGTGGTTCTCGTGATGTTTCGGTTTTTCCGAATATCAATGAAGAGCATTGTTTACACCCCACTCCCAAATATACACCCAAATCGCCTTAGCCTACCCCTTATGCACTCACTTTTAGTGCAAATGTTTGTTATCACCCTAAACCCTTAGTTCAATTATCTAGTTGCTTGCATGAGTTGCTAAGTCGAGTCATATCCTTTGTATACGCTTTTGGGACGATTGGGATTCATGGGAAAAGTTAAAGTTTATGAAATGACGGAAGGGAACGTTAAATTCAAATTCCCTTTGTTTGCGTAATAATGTACCCCAAGTGTTTTGATCTTTTCAATTCGGGTCAAATTAGTGTTAGAGTAATAAAAACTCAAGTGTAGGGATGTGCCTATAAATCCCTATCATTTTGATGTTACCGTAGAGGATGGTAGAGTAAAAGTGTATTAAAAAAAAAAAAAAAAAAAAAAAAAAAAAAAATCGAAAAAAAAATAGAAAAGAGAAAAAGAAAAATTAGAGTGTTAAAAAAAAAAAAAAAAAAAAAAAAAACATACGGGCTACCATCCTACCTCTATCCTTTAAATTTATGTTTGTTTATTTCGTTACCTAGAGTTTTAGAGTGTCGAGTCTTGGCTTAGCAACGCCATTCTTCGTATGCATTTAACATAGAGATTTTGACTTGCCACCACTAAATAGCCTATCCCACCAAACCCTTGTTTCCTACCGTAAGCCTAACATTACAACCCTTTAAAAGACCTCTTTGATAGTCTTTCCTAGGTGCTTACGCCAAAGCGATGGAGGTTTGATCTATTCTCAAGCCTATGGTAATCTATGTACTAGGACCGGTTAATGAGTGTTTATCTTCCATTTCCTATTTGTTATATTTCATATATACATCCGAGAGAGATGTGAGTATCCAAACACCCCATGTGAGGTGCTAGTATGTAATTTCGTGCTTGTTATGACTTTTATGGGCTTATATGTGTTGTGGACCGTTTTAAATCAATGCTTCATGACCCCTAACTTATAAATTAATTGGCTAAAAGCACATTTGCTTGAGGACAAGCAAATAACAAGTGTAGGGATATTTGATAAGGTTTTAAAAGGTACCATTTTGAGGGTCGTTTAAGCCCTTATTTGATCACTTTTGTATCCGTTATTGCTTAATATCGTTCCTTTTCACTTTTAGGTCTCTCAAGGCAAAATGCTTGGAATGGCACTTATTTGGACGAAAAGGCGAATATACGAAGAAAATGGCCAAAGTCGAATCGAGACACTCAAAGTCATTGAAAATGGAAGGCGGCGTCGTGTTAATGCGGCGCGTCGAAGGATTTTTGTGACGATCTGAAGCCAAAACTCTATTTTCAAGTGACGACGGGGCTTTAAAAGAGTAGGCCATTGCTACTCGGGCGGCCTAGATGCAACCCGCACGACGTCGGAAGTCGAAGAGGATGGCGTCACAGACATAAGGTGACGCCGTCGCAAGGTTAACGTGGCCAAGACGAAACCCTAATGACGGCGACACGACGACGTCACAAAACATAAGGTGACGCCGTCGCATATGTAATATTATATATAGAATCCGAATTTTTCAGTTTTAGGAGAGTCTTTTGGAGTAAAAACCTAAAACCGAACCAAGGGTGTCTTGTACAGTATTTTAGGGTTCCAAACCCTATCTTACATCAAGATAAGTATTTACTTCATCAATTCAATTATGTCTTTGATTATTTGTGTGTATGCTTGCATGTTCTCCATGTCCGGCTAATTTATTTGTGTGTTTGCTTAGGGAGTATGAAACTTAATTATTGAATATTGATTGGTTGTTTCTTATCTTAGTTGATTAATGATCTAGTAATGCGATAGGTCATTCGTTGTGTACTTAATGCTTGATTCATCTTTGTGAACCTTAGAATATAATTACACGAGTAGTTGTAAGCTAAACCATCCAAAGAGTGCCTTAGAGTAAGAGTTTATTATCCCTAGTGGGTTTTGTAGACGAGACCCTATGGTAAGTTCAAAGAGTTAGGGAGAAACGCATACCCTACAACTTTAGACACACAACGCAACTAAGAATAAGGCGTGACAACTCAACCATCAATAGGAGATAATTAAGGAGTAGTAAAACCTAAGTAAACACATCTTTAAACTATCATACGAGCACACATTAATTAGACATAGACTACCACCACCTTAGTTTAGATAATTAGATAATAGTAGAGTAATCGGTAGAAATACCAACCCCCAAATCCAATACCGAGATTCGTACCTTTCAATTTCCTAAAAAATATAAAAAGATAAAATAATCTTCCTCAACCTTAACCTTAGCGTAGTTACTTCTCACTAGCATTCCTATTCCCCAGAGAATGATATCAATACCGTGGCTTACCCTAATACTACACTACAACGATTAGGTTCATCGCCTAGGGTGTTGAAAAACTTGCTCGACGAAAAGGAAGTTCCTTTGACCCCGAACGCGCTGCGTAAGCGTATCAAGTTTTGGCGCCACCGCCGGGAATAGAATAGCTAGTTAGTAGTCCACCTCATTTAGGTTCTTTGCTTGATTCCTATCAAGTAAATTTTTCTCATTTTAGCTTCCTCTTAGTCTATCCCCTTCTTCGTGACCTTTGTTCGTACACCCATCACTTTTCATCATGGGAGGTGATAACCAACCACCACTTGATAACCCAACACCAAATAAGTCAATGTCACCAAACCAAAACCAATAACCAACACAACCGTCGAAGCCGCTATGTGAGTAGAAACACCGACCTTCGTGATTTGCGAAAAATATTCGATAGTACAATTAGGGAAGCTGTTGAGAAAGTAGTCGGCGCCTCAGAGTTGGTTCTATGATCGCGATAATCCGGACAATGGCATGATAAACAACAACGTGGATGTGGAAAATAGTGCTTACTTCAATCTTTACCCCACTAAGGAAGAGGTTGCGTACCATCAATACATAATCGATAATCCACGATCACCAATCATTAGGATATGCCCAAAGATTAGGAGTGAAACCCACGGAACCTAAAAATCCTTTGTATGATCGGATATAGGAGTGTCGACCACGCTTACATAGATACGAAATCTCCCATTAATGTAATGTCATCTGCTGTCTACAATGACATTATGAATGAGCGACTTAATATTAGGAGAGACCCTAAGTATCCGGGAGGAGTTTGCAACTTTGTGGGAAGAGTCAGGGCGTACATGTCTTTATAGGAAATTTCACCTATCTAGTTGATTTTATGGTCCTAGAAGATGTAGGATGCGTCATTGACTATAGTTTATCCCAAGTAGTGCTAGGGAAACCGTTTGTTGAAACATCTAGAATGAGCCATAACAAGCATGATGGAACAGTTAGGTTTAAGGAAGGAACCGATGAGATCACCTATAGGATGCCTTGGAAAACAAATGAGTATGGCCACTTGTCCATTTATGATCGAGACAACATCAAAGCTTTTGAGGACAAGAGCAAGGAAGATGTTGAAAAAGGTTATAAATTCATGTGGGAAAGAAGGAGGCATTATTATAAGGATTGCTTGACCCTAGGGCCTAGGTATAGAGTCGATGAAAATTTTGTCAACATGATAGAATTCTCATTGAGGATGCAAAACGAGGCAACGTAGGAGTACGACTACGAGTCTAGCTACAAGACTCTTAAATAAAGAAAAGCGCTTCGTGGGAGGCAACCCATGCTTAATTGTTTGCTTGTTAGTGTCATATATCTTTTATTAATTGTTTATCCTCATGTTTAAATTTGTAAAAAATGCTTTATTTTGATTTTAACCTCGTCTTAATTGCATATAAAGGTATTTTACATAAGGGATAAGTGTAGGGAGGATTACACACGTTTTCAAAAGAAACGTAAACATGAGAATAACAATTAACCAAAAGATATATATGTTTGTTTGTTCGAGTCAAATGTTTGTATCGAGTCATAATGGATGTTTTTGCAGAAATTTTTCCAGATTCTAAAGATGTAAATTTTCCAGAATTTTTTCAGAAAATCGCAGAACATGATTGGGAGATTGGAAAAATATGATTGTGCTATAATGCCTTAGAATAGGCATACGGAGATATGTTGAGTGCTTTGTTTATGATTGAAATTATGTCAAGTGTATATATCAATATACTAGTATGTTTGTATAGCTTAAAGAGCCTAAAAGTCACATAATCGTCCGGAGGATGGAAGGCACGGAGAACGGAAGGCTATAAAATATTTTTGTTTGTAAAAGTAGTTATAGTTTAAGTCTCAATTAGACCCTTTTCTCTATAACTGTGGCTTTGATACCAATCTGTAACACCCCCAACTTCGTGATACGCAGCGGAATTCAAACTGGGTGTTACTTCATGGCACAACAATATAAAATAAAACGAACTCTAATGGAGTCATTTTAAAAGATTTGTCATTCGATTTATATAAATATCGAGTTTACAAAATGAGGTCCCAGATGGTTCCAAGTTTACAAAATACATTAAATTGGTTTTCGAATGATAATAAAATTTATAGCCTTCTTGATCTAGTCCTTGCTCTTCCGTGCCGACTTGACATTATGGACACGAAATACATGCTTAAAACTGTCAACACAAAGGTTGAGTGAATTCATAGAATTTGTTTGATGGTTGAACACATTATGTTTGTAGTGTGAGCTATAGACTCACACCAATGGTTTGAAAACAAAATGATATTATTGCACTAAGCTCATGATACCAAACGTTAACGGTTGTCATATAATAGTAACCGATTCCCTAATAGGTAATTTGCCATTAAACCTATGGATCTTCAAATAGAGTGCGTTTGTTTACCGGACCTGGTAACACAAACGGGATTTGTCATTCCCGATAGATCTATCCACATTATTCGCGTTCACTCGCAAGTGATTAATGATTCATGATAATAGGGACTTTGGCAATAGTGTACTTAGTGCAACTAATATATTCAAGTATAATTTGAAAACAATTAAGTAATAGAAAGTGGGGCTATGAACTCACCTCAAAGTAAATGATATCAAATGTATAATGAGAATGATGGATATGCCGTGAGAACTTCTACGAGCAACCTAAAATAGAATGTTGCGACTTAGGTTTGGAATAATGTTTAGGAAAACATAAACCATCCTATATCGCCTCTATGTTGATCATGATGTAGTACATGGTATTTGTGTATGTCATTTATAGAAATGGTCTAGTTGTGAAAACATGTTTAGTTTATAGATATCGTACTACCGTTCGGGCCATCATAATTCGAGGTCATGCAAGAACGTCGAGGAGCTAGGACACTTTAAATCGTAATCCAAAGAACTCGTCGATACGTTTTACTCAAATGAAACCCCTCACATGAAGCTCCCTACTTTTGTAGCACTTAGTAGATACAACATATGTTTTGAGTGAAGATTTATAACATAAAGTTTATCATGTTTTTAATAAGTATCTAGTTTTTACAAGTTCTCGCCGTTTTCATAAATATGATCACCTTAGTTAACGGTCTTGGGTAAACAAGCCTTAAGGCTTTAGCCATGGCCTTGCCGTAACTTTGGTCTTGACTACCATGGTCTTGAGACTTAGCTTTGACATTAGCCGTAGCCGTGGTCTTGGCTTATGGCCATTAGGCCTCTTGGTTTGTTTTTAGTTGTGACAAAAGTATATTTATGAGACTAAATATAGGCGCTTCGCTTATGAAAATTAATGGCCTGTTTATGCGTTTTCAAGGTCCGAGCTTCTTTGAAACCAAAGGAAAACAGCGTTCGCACAACTTCGTGTTTAAACTTTTGATGAATCGGACCGAAGTACTACTTTTAAAATGGCGTAACCAAAACAGCTACAAAATGGCGCTTTGGCGTTTATGTTTCGCTAACTTCTTTTGCCTATAACTTTTGACTCGTTTGTCCGTTTCGGTGATTCAAATTGCTATGTTTTTTTTTTAATATTATCTACAAGAATATGAAAAGTATCAGATCTATATGTGGTCGAATTTGTGGAAACTTTGTACAAAAGTTTATCATTTATACACTTACTAACCCAAGTTTAACATATAGGTTCTTATAACTTGTTTTAAATATTTTTGTACATCATGATCCAACATAGTAACTATATATATAGCATGAAGTAGTTAAGATTATGAATAATAAAGATGAGATGATGGTGGTGATAAGTTGCTTACAACTTTTGGCTTTCAATAAGAAAGGAGTAACTAGTAAGGATCGGACTTTGATTGATCGCTTAAGACTTTGGATTGAGCTAGCTTTCCACACCTTGGCACCCTTGCAAACTTGAAGAGTTGGTGATGAAGTACTAAGTGACTTGATTGGATTTAAACTCAAGAAGATCACTTAAAGTTGCTAGAGATTTGATGAAGTAGCTTGATCTTTGGAACTTCCTTGCATAAACTTGGAGTTTATAGATCAAATGATGGAACATGTGAAGGATTTATGATATGAACGACCAAGAACAGATTGTGGAGGTCTTTAGGATGTATTTTACTTCCTATTTATAGGAGGGCAAGTTTGGTTAACCATATATTGGGTTAAATATTAACCATGATTAAGTTAGGACACTTGTAAAGATCTAAATGTACCATGGTTAGGATGATGCCACCAAAATGATGACCCCCTTAGGTCGGCCTAAACAAGATAAGATGACTTAGGTGGTTAGTTTTGGTATTATCTTGGTTACGGAGTGAGTTTTGGTTCCGTTAATCGCTAATCGTGGCCGTTAAGCCATAAAGCGTAAAACCGGGTATCGTAAAAATACGAAACTTGTAGGAATGATGAAAATCATTATTATACTCCATCTAAAAATATAAAATGGGTGATAAGTCTCATTGGGTGCAAAAACGCTGCTTAAAGCTGGAAATACGGGTCAAAAACGCGTAATTCGCAGTTTATTAGAATAGAACGAAATTTCAGGGAAATGACCGTGAATTTATTTAGAGTAGACTAAAATTAGTCTAAAAGTGATATGAGATGTTAAAATATGATTTTAGTCATATGCGGGATAACTTTACAGTTATTCGTGAAGTTTAAAAGTTACGCGATTTAAGCATTTAAGCAAAAAATAACAACGTCTTTCTCAATTTTCGAGTTGAAACACATACGTATACACCATGTACTTTCAAATGTTGTTCGACTTTATTGTAATAAAATAATATTATTTAATATAATATTATATTAATATAAATCGGTCATATAGTTAAAAATCACACTATCATATAGTTAAAAAAGTATGTGCAAAGTTTTGATATACTATTGCAATATAAATATAAATGGCTATAATCAACATTGGACACATATGACAATATAAATATTATTATCCCCAAATGCAAGAATCAAAGAAAAGAAATCATCCAACCCACTTAATTGACAAACTCCATTAGAAAAAATATTAACCGAATTATCGAAACAACAGTGAATCAACATTATTGCTTTTCGAAAGAAGAAAACCATTGACCTACATTTAATAAGACTAAAATTGAACCTAAGTTACAATTAATCCTATCAATTACACTACACATACATTAAGACTGAAAATCTGAAATTAACACATACAAATGCATAAATTAAGCAACAACAAAACAAAAAAGTCAATTTAGAGATTACTGTAGCAGCAATGGACAGGTGAATAAAGGTAGGATGGAAGCATGTAACGATTACTACATGAAAGATCTCTAATGAAACCCTAAAAGACACGTCAATTTGGACTTTAACAATATCTATAGAAGAACAAACTGGCTGGAGAATTGAGATCTGAAGAAAATACTTTCAAATAATGTGGAAATGTGGAAAATACTTTCAAATAATGTGAGAAGCCTCGAGAGGTAAAAAGCAAAGGGATGGGAAATGAAACTCAAATTTTGGGAAACACTTTTGGGGAAACAAAATTTTTGATGGAAAATCACTTCCGTTTCATCTTTTTAAGCATATGTGTAACCGGTTTCCTTTAGAGAGCCAGTGTTTATGTACTTTTTTATTTAGAGACTGGTTAATACTTCTCTTGCCCACTAGTTTTTAACCATACAAATTGGTTTTTATAGAATCGGTCCTCTAATAAGGGGTGTTTATAGGCTTTTTTGTAGTAGTCCCTATCTTAATCTTTATCAAACCCGACCTGACCCAATCTCCACACTCCCTGATGCACGCGCTGTACAGCCAAGCTAACCCAATACTTTTAACCATTAAAATTCCAATCCACAAATTCGATTCAAACTCAATTTTCATCTCAGCTTTACAACTATATTTTTCTTGCATCAATGATTTAAGTTTTAGGGTAAAGGTGTGACGGGTGTTCAGTGAGTTCTGGTGTGATGAGTATTCGATGGGTGTCATGGGTGTCCCCAGTTACTGAGGTTGATGGTGTTTATCTTTGAGTTTTTTTTCTTGTGTCATCTGATCTATGGTTTTGATAGTGTATGGACGGTTTGATGGTGTGTGTGTGTGATGATAGTTATGTGACGGGTGTTCAGTGAGTTCTGGTGTGATGAGTATTCGATGGGTGTCATGGGTGTTGCCAGTTAGTGAGGTTGATGGTGTTTATCTTTGAGTTTTGTTTCTTGTGTCATCTGAGCTATGTTTTGATAGTGTATGGACGGTTTAATTGTGTGTGTGTGTGATGATAGTTATGAGATGAGGGATTATTCTAGATAAGAGACCACTTTCAATAGGCTCAATGCCATAAAGCTGATGCAAAATACAAAAGTTTTTTGGGTAAAGGGTTTACCCGGTAAATATATAACCAAAAATAATGTTAAGTACAAATGGAATGTGGTGAAGTACCACATTAACCTCAAGCAAAGAGCTTGATAAAACTAGTGTTTATGACATGCCATAAACACAACAAACCTAACTATAATACATCAACAAACTAGGCATAAACAAGTAAAAAACTTGTAACAAGCGAGCATCCGCATCCGGCCACTCCACGAAGGAGCAAGTTAACCCGAAGTTTGCCTCCTTAAAACCCTTTCAAGAAAACCCAAAGGAAAAACCTTGGAGTAGGGAAAAAGTACAACCACACGGCACTCCCTTCGTGTATACATATACTTGGAATCTTCCATTTATCCAAAATCAAACGAGACCTCAAGGTTAGCTTCTTGAACTTGAAAGTAACCGGCTTCAACCGAATAGTAGAGACAATGGTGCTAACCACTTGACCTTGAAGACTTCTTACGCTTGAGCGACCTAGAATTGCGTTCCATCCAAGCGAAGTAAGTAGTAGCGACAAGCAATAATCTAGAAATGATCGCTAACCGACCGCCTCTTAGATAAAGGAATAAGAACTGTAACAGCACTCTCCAACGAAGGTGGGACCGCATCCATACCAGATAAAATCCGCACCTGAAACCAAACCTGCATAGAAAATTGGCACTCAAAAATAAATGAGAATGAGAATCCGGAACCAATTCACAAAGCGGGCATCTAAGCAAGGCCAAATCAACGTCATGACCAACATCCCATTGTCGCATCCTATCACGAGTCTTTAGCTTACATTTAATAGCGAGCCACGGATGTATAGCATGCCTTGGAATACAATGAGAGAACCAAGGAACATTACACCATTCAACCAAATCAGCCCTAAGGCGCAGAGATTCCCATGCACCGAGGCGAAAAACAACTAAAATTGCCATCCGGTTGCGCCATAATAAACCATCATCAATATCATTTAGAGTAGGGACCGGAGAGCGACTAGTAATGGAAATCGAGATAACCAATCCAATGGCCGCCGCCAACCATCGATTCAATAAGATCATAAACCGAGTCGGATAAATTAAACCCGCTCGAGCAATATCTCTAGCGATAAGTAAATTACTGAGCGGGCTTAGTGACACCACATGTCAAACCAAACCGAAGTGTCCTTCCCATTATTGATCTTATGCCAAATAAAAGGCGAACCTTGGGTCTAATGGCAAGAATCTTTCGCCAACCCATTAACATCCCCAAACAAGGGACATCCCAAAACTTCTCCCACGAAGTTTATACGAATGTATCCATTGCACCCATAGCGACTCTTTATGTGTCAAAATACTCCAAATGTGAGTAGTCATGAGAGCAATGTTAAAATCCTCAAGCAGCGAATACCAAGGCCACCTTCTTCCTTTGGCTTACAAAGCAGAATCCCAAGCAACCTTAGCCTTACCCTTTTCATTTCACCTTGACACCAAAGGAACCCCTCATAAGCTGTTCTAACTCATGGATAATCTGAGTAGGAAGGATAAAATCGAAGCCCAATATAAATGCATCGAAGATAAAGCAGATCTCACCAATGAAGTCTACCCGAGAGATAAGAACTTATTCGCCAATCATTTACACGACCTTCGGTTTTCAACAAGCACCTTGCAATCCCTATAAAGAAGTCTTGATGATATAAGGGGACACCAAGGTACTGACAGGAGAGAACCCTCTGCAAGCGGCATAGGCGGAGAATAGCGACTTTAATAGCATTAGGAACATTACAAAGAAAGGTACTTTTAGGGATACTTGGGACAAGACCGAAAAGTTCTTGAAATCCTCAAAGCACATAATGACATTAACAGAATCACGATGGCCTCTAGCAAACAAGAAGAGGTCATCGCAAAACAAAGATTAATAATTATTTGTTGTTCACATAAATGATGAAATTGAAACTCAACGACATTGAAACCTTTTACGCAATATAAGAGTTAACACTTCCATAACCGGTAAAACAAGTATGGAGATAACGGGTCACCTTGTCTAAGGCCCGCTTACCTTTAAACCATCCATGAAGATCACCATTAACACATATGGAATAAGGCGTAGATGAGACACATACCATGATCCAATCAACCATTTTGGAGTGAAAACCAAAACCAATCGAATAGCCCTAAGAAAAGTCCAATCAACCGTATCATATGCCTTACGAATATCAACCTTAAGCGCACATCTAGGAGGCCTCTCCTCTATGATAATTCCGCATAAGCTCTTGGGTAAGTAAAATATTATCGGATATCGACGACCGGGAACAAAAGCGATTGATTAATACTAACCAAGCGATCAAGGCCTTCTTTGTCGATTAGCAAGGATTTTGCTAATGCATTTATACATGACATTCTGACAAGAAATAGGCCGATAATCATTAATCTTAGACGGGTAGACACTTTAGGAATCGAGAGATATAATGGTATGATTAATTTCCTTAAGAAGCTTACCATTAATGAAAAAGTCACGCACAGATCCTTACCTCGGCTCCCACATATCCCATGCTTTCTTAAAGAAAGCGGTATAACTCATCGGGACCGGGAGCTTTATCATCCCCATAGAAAATATAGCATCCTTAATCTCCGCATCCGTAACATGACGAACCATCGAACCACCAATTGATGAGGAAGAACATTAGAGAATATACCATAATCATCAAAGAGAGTACAATTACCTTCCATACCAAGCTGTTCATAGTGAGCAACAAAAGCACACACGCACTGATTACCCTCGTACAAGACATTGTTTGCATCTCTAACCAATTCAATTCGATTACGGGCACATTTGCTTTTAACAATATTGTGAAAATAGGCCGTATTAGAATCACCTTCATAAACCATTGAACTTTAGATTTACGCTTTAAAAACCGTTCTTCATCTAACGTAGCCTCCTTATATGCAATAAGATAGTGAGCATGTTCCTCCCGTAATTCTGAATTAAACGGATCAGTATCAATAGCCTTTTGGACATCATCTAACTCCTGCCGAATCCTAACCACCCGCTCATGAAGATTACCTTGACTGTGCAAAAGCTTACGAAAAGGAGATTTCAGCCCCTTTAAGCGTTGAACCACACGATACATAGCACAACCATGAACATTAAGATTCCATCCCGCGATATGATCTCTAAACCCATCTTTATGAACCAAGAAGTTAGAAATTTGAGCGGTTTAGGCTTAGGCTTAGTTACAGGGAATCTGCGAGAACACACGACATGATCGAAATACGATAAGGTTGAAATATGGCAAGCGAACACGGAAACAAGTCGCAAACTTGATTACCCATCACCGATCAATTTTCTTCAAAATGCCCAATGAGCCTCTTGGTTTACGATTCCAAGTAAAATGAAGACCGATACTATTAATATCCTCAACCTCCATTTTACGAACACAATCTTTGAATTCACGCATAGCAATGTCGGGAGCATAACTACCGCAAGAATGATCCTCCAACTTTAGAGCCGCATTAAAATCTCCCAACAAAACCCAAGGCCTAGTGCGCATAAATCCAACATGGCAAACAAGATTGGACCATAGGGCGCGCGATGAACATAATAATTATCGCATAAACAAAAGAGCAGAAAAAAGTTTTCTTTGTCCGCCCGAGTATTAACTGAACATGCATAACTTTGGTTAGTTTGAGACATAATCATAACATCAACAATATCATCATTCCAACCAAGAATAATCGGGACCCCTTATCACACAAGCTACCATTTGGCGTCCACTTCCACCGATGACAAACTTTCGACATGTATCATACACCACCGATGCATCAACATGAGATTCCAAGATAGCACATACACTAAGATTATTATCATTTACCACTGTTTAACCTCTTTTTGTTTAGGGAATGGTTCAAACCCCTTATATTCAAGAGCGATACTAAACATCAGGAACTTTCAGAACAGGAGTGCTTGCCCCTGATTTGTCAAACAAATTACCAGTTTCATCATAAGCATTCTCAACCACATCATCCTCATCTAATTCATTATTATTCTCGTCTTCAGTAGCCAAAGAACCAAACGGGTTAGATGTAGTCACATTAGCGCCTAAATTTGTGTTACTTGTTTTAGGTGTAGGATAATTAGTACTATAACTAGCTTTAGGAGCAGATTGGTTATCCTTATTCACCTCAACATCTTTAACAGTAGAAGAAGCATTAGAAGGACCTACCGGGTTAGATGTGGTCACTTTTGGATTAGAGGCGAGATCCGCACTAGTACTTACACTTCCTTGAGCAGGTTTGCTAGTAGAAGGGGTGGAGCAGTTTAGCCTATCTTGCATATTTTTCCAATGAAACTCCATTAAACACCGTACCGTTCTATTATCCCTAGCATTCTTTTTAGCTTTACCCTTTTCCCAACAACTTGAAATCCATCTGGTTTTCCTCCACAACCGGTCTGATCACTACTTTCTTAGGACAAGTATCAGCAGAATGACCAAATATCAAACAAACATCACATCTAGGAGGTTTCCATTCATATTCCACCCTAATAGTTTCGGAAGAAAGCCAAGACTATCCATGTATGGGACCCCCACAGTAATAGATTCCTTAAGAGGAGCATGAGAATCAATTTCAATTAAACACCGAGCAAAACTACTCCTACCCCAAGAATCAGTACACATAGAGCTAGTATAGGAATCAAGCATAATAGGCTTACCAATGTGTGTCGCAATAATACTAATACCATCCTCAGAGAATACCTGCAATGGAACATCGTGTAGTTTAACCCATACCGGGATACGGGTTAATTCCTCTTTCGTCAAACTAGTACGCATGGTCCACTTCTTAAGAATAATAGGGCTGTTTTTGATCATCCACGGACCACCTTCTAAAACAGCCTCCAATCCAACCTGCGAGTCAAATTTAAAGAAAAAGAAGCCTTGTGCATTCATCATAATCCGTTTAAGACCATACTTAGCCCAATTGTTGCGAACAAAGTACTCAACCACCGGGAATGCAATACGCTTGCCAATGAAATATCCATACAAAGTGTTATCAAATTTAGTGCTAATATTTTCAACCACCCTACGAGGAATGGACACGTCAACACCATTAAACACATTATCAACTTTGAGTTCTCGAAAGTTTGACTTACCTTTGACAGGATTAGCTTGTGTACCTTGAGTATTGGACTTTTGAGACCCACTAGCAACTCCCACATATGTATTTGATTGCTGAATTTCAGTTGCTTGGACAATAGGGCTCTCCTTTGTAATAGATTCATTCGTCACAATACCTTTAAACTTGCCAGCTTGATTACCCACACGAATTCCATCACCTTTAGGCAAAGTATCCTCCAACGGAGCAGCCCCACTCTTGTCTTGATTACCAATCTGGTTACCACTTTTTGCTACATCAAGAACCTCCTCCAACGATGGGAAATTAGATTGAGAACCTTCGTTACCCCAAAACAACGCATCATGAGTCCCAACTGGAACGTTAGTGTTACCATAAGCATCCATGTTTATCTCACGATAGTTCAAAACACTTTCTCCATAACCAGGTTCACGTGAAGAAATATGATCCAAAGTGCTCTGATTAGTTCCTTCTAACGTTTCAGCCCCAAACGAGTCCATTGCAACATTAGCATGCTGATTTGATCCACTAGTCTTGTTTGTACCAGAACCATGCATGTTCGAGTTAACATTAGGGTTTTCAAAACCCTAATTGGTTTTCTTTCTTTGCGTAACATCGAGTATCATTATCCCCTTTCAATCGAGCCATCCTAGCTTTCAAACCATCAACATCAACCTTATTATAATCCACTTTCTCCATAACAAAAAAAAAAGCGAATCAAGGCGAGAAAACCCTAAGCAAAGATTGCAACAAAAAACAAAAGATCTACGTCTATCTTAATACGGATGCCTAAACAAAGTCGAGACAAATATATAGAAACAAACCCAAGAATCTAACCGACTTTCATATTTGATAGGACCAGGAAAAAAGGAAAGATCGATTAACAAGAAAAAGCAAAAAACGATTACAAAAAACCCTAAGAAAACGAAACCCTAACTCAATCAGTTATGAATCCAAATAAAAACAATGTAATAGGACTGAATTAAACACGTTAACCGTCCAATACACAATCGTTATAAGGATTAAAGCAAGATCAGATTAGTGTTCGTTTTTTGATGGTAAGGGTTTAAAGAAATCGCCCATAGTAGAGAGAAAGTTTTTTCCCCGCTAGGGTTGTCTGCTTGTGTTTGTCCTATTTAACTGAATGTATTCAAAAGCATTAGAGAGAAACATGCTTTAAGGGGACAGGAGAAACGTCGAACATAAGCAACATAAGACATTACGTCTGAAGAAGTAAAAAAGAAATATAACCTTTATGTTAAGGTTTGGTATTTAAGGTATTTCCCTGCACCAGTGATTGTCTCACCAGTGCCAATACCATGGAGTTCCTGTTAGAATTTTGTTTACTATCTAGTGATAACTGTGGAGTTTGATATTACTCCTTGAGATCGTTTTGAGCCTTAGGGTTTAACAATAACATAGACAAACAATCATGCACAGCGGAATAGAACAAACCACTATGTTATTGACACAAGGTTTCTTTCAACATCTCCCCCAATATATTAATACGTGTTATCTAAACTATAACAGGGATCTAAGACACCTTAGATCTTAGGGGTAAACAAAACAAACACTAACCCTAGACGTTTATAGAAACACGTCTAGGTTACAAATACACACACCTTTAGACTACATTATGGAAGACTTATATATATGAAAACCTACACCCCATGTCCTCTTTATATACTAGAGGATTAGGGTTTACAAGATACTAAGAAGGACTAAATAATAAATCTTCTATTGCAAGCAAGTCCTTCCATCCTTTTGTAGATTTCCTTCTTGTCACTTTAAGCCCTTGATGTTTCATTCTTGTTGATCCAATTGAGCAAACGATCTAATATAGAAACCGACTTGTAACAAAAGCTTATCAAGTATTACGCGAATTTAATACTTAATCTTAAGAAGAAGAACGATGAAACATTCAACACCTCAATATTATTTATTAATACGAATACTCTTACAGTATTAGGGTTTTGCAACCTTGAAGTGTATTGACCTTAGATATAAAACATACGTATATCTAACCTAACCTAGGACCTCCTTTTATAGACTAAGGAGTCCTATACATTATACAATACGTAACCTACAAGATAAATATCTTTCCATATTTATCTAATACAATAAACTAACCGACTATACAAGACTAGCAGTGGTTACAATATATTATCCGTGGTTACACAATACTACTAGCCGCGGTTGTCTTCATCCGTGGTTACACTCTTACGTCCGTGGTTATATCAAGCCCGTCCGTGGTTCCGATTACTTAGAGTAATTCTTGATGCAAGGAACCTAAACCCAACAATCCTCCCTAAACTTGATAAATTCCAACGAATTCTCAAGTTTTCTTTAAGCTCAAAACATCTGAATTGGAGGATGTAGCCAAACACTTCATCGGCCTTAAGTATCTTCTCATACTTGACAGAACAAATCGTAAGCTTGACCATCATAAGGTACTAACATCTTGATACAACCAAAGCTTCAACATCCGAGCAATAATTCCGGATGCTTATTCGGTTGAGGATAATCGCCTTCTACAAGCATATGAATAACCTTTCGAAACAGTTAAAACATGAACTCCACAAGTTTGATATAAAACCATCTAGTAACTTGACCATTGTAGAGTCCTTGCCATTCGGGTTCATCATGAGTAGGTTCAAACAGAATCTTCAAATAATGATAAACCGACCTCTCATGATAATCAGTTGGATGTACTTCACCAAACTTGTTCTTGTAAAGTATCCAAAGATTCATCAAATCATCTCTATCAAAATATCAAGCATTTGTGAAAACTTATTATACTCGAAACTTCATTGTTGAGTCTTTGAATTTTCCAAACTCCTTCACTTCCAATTATAAGCTTAAACTCATAAGAAATAATTTGATTTTCATCTTCAACAACTTTCAATCTTTTAGAATCGATGTCTCCGAACCTCGATTTTCTCTTCGTTTACTTTGAATCCATTCTTCATCCTTTTAATCCACTCTTCTTCCTTTTTAGAATTCATTGACGTAAATCATCTTTATTAATCCGCATACATCTCTCATAAATTTCCAAAATTCTTTCAAATGAGCATCTACTAAGATTATCGAAACATAAATGCCTCGAATTCTTAATAATTTTCATCAATACATTCCTCATCCGAGCCATAGTAGGAGGTTTCTTTCTTATAACCTGTTTCTTTGTTTTGCTCACATTCCTTGCCCATCCACTCATCGCCTAGCTTTCTCCTCATCATCCAACAAAGGCCCATTCTTGTGCAAGAACTCATCAAGTATTTGTAAAGAAGCTTGAAGATAGTTTTTGATTCATACCAAATAGCTAACCATCTCTCACTAGCTTCCTCCTCTTCTTTCTTTCTTTTATCCAAAGTTGCTTGTTCTTCACCAACAAGTTTCTTCCATACTCTTCATCATAAGCTTCTCGTTCTACTTTATTTTTAAACTTCAAAGACTACCTCTTTACCTTTCCCAAAGATTAGATTGAACCACTTTCTTCTTCAAAGGTTCACCAATAACCAAACTTTTAACTCGGGTTTGGTTGCGATGAGTGAATGTGATAAAACAGTGCAATGATAGATGTAGAAATAGATGATGTTTTGCTCAGATTAATCAATGTACTTGCACCTTCTTTCTACTTCTTTAGGCTTAGATGGTAATATAGAGAGTTGTGACAACAATGGAAGTGGTTATGATAGCGAGGTATAACAAGAGTAGGAACAATAGCCAAGTCTCGAAACGCATCGGTGGATACAAGAGTACTAACCATGGTTTTAGGTATACTATCGGTTGTTGTGTTCGCACTACTTCAACATTCTTCAATTTTTCAAGAACAACCTCATTCCCATCTTTATCAGAAACCAAAAAATCTTGATCTCCACTATCAACATCTTCTTCCAGAGGTACACCAACAGATACATCCATAGCCTCCCCTGAATTCATGTCATCACTCCTCCCCTGTTTGGATACATCCTTCTCATTCATAGCGGGAGAAGATACCACCTTCTTTTTCTTTCTGCACATAGCCTTCAAAACAGCAACCCCAGGTCTCCTTACTTTCTCCAAAACTAACACCCTGTGCTTCAGTCTCCGAATATCATTCCCCTGAAACACAGTAAACTTCTGTAGACCTGAAATTTTATCCTCAATTTTAGCATACTTAGCCGTCAATTCATTTAAACGTTCAAGAATATCCTCCCCACTTCGATCTGTGTGAACTGGTCCGAGAGGTGGTTCATTGGAAAAGTCATCATGTACAAAGTCATTAACCGTCAATTCAATGTCGTTCCAATCTATCCTCATCACTTGAATGTGTTAAGCGCTCCGAGAGGTGAATCCTTAGATATAGAAGACATAGCACCGACCTAGCCCGATCATCTATGCACTGTAATGACCCATTGGCTTAGGATTCCTCCACCGTGTTAAGTTCCAAAGAACTCTCCACATTAGGAGTTGACAATGGTTGGGTCTTATTGATGTTTCCACTATCCCGACCAAGATCCAAGCATGAATCGAAGGTGGAAGCCCTTCCAATCATGTCACCTCCACTCCATGTGACAAACCTCATTAACAACACCACTAACACTAGCCCGAGGAAGCTTAGTGCCTGTGTTCGCCTAGTCCATGATGCAAGACCTTCATCAAACTCGAATCGTGAGGAAAAGTAATCATGTTAGGAAATAAAGGAACATCTCTAATGATAACATTCGTGGTGATTCCTCATATGTGCAAAAGTTTAGGAAGCATATGATGTACTTCATACTCTCTATCATGTTCAACAAGTTCCACTATTTGATGTTCCACAATCAGTTGAACAAACCTAGGATACAAATAGTATTTACCCTTCTTCCTAATGTTCTGTACTAACCCCTCATATATCATCCTAGACCAGTTAAACTTCCTTCCATCAGAAAAACAAATAATAGCAGTAGCAATTTTGGAAGGAAAGTCATTAAAGCCTGTGGTCTTGTTACTCATACACATCAACAAAGTGTGAATCAAAAATTTCCATTGTTGTGAAAACAAACTCTTAAAAAATTGTACCTTTTCACCTCTGTGTGTATATCCTAAACTCTCTAAACCAAAGAACAATCTCAACATCCGAAAGATTATCAACACCATCAAGATCATCAAGGTTTAAAACTTCTAATGATCTCCTCGAGAATGAGATAGCATTCTCATCCACAACAAGATTAAACACCACCAAACCATCAACCTCTTCAAGTTTAGCATTTCTCCGTAATCGATGTATGTAGGCTTTAAGAATGGTAGGTTCAACTGTTAAAGCATAGTGAATGGGACTGTGAACTAGGAAATCAATCATTTGATGAAACCCTTCAGATCGAGCATCCTTAGTGAGTACTGCAACAAGGTTATGTGAAGTGGAATACTTTTCAGCCATTGTGATTAATGATGGATATGAAGTGGGTTGTGTGAATAAATCAAAGAAAGTGATTAGGGTTAAAGTTGAGCGCCAATTGAAAGTGGTTTGAGAATCAAATAAATGATCCGTCCGTGATTTGGGGAGAGAGATATAGGTTTGCCAATGTTACCAAACAACCCCTGTAATATCCAAATCTAAGCATCAAGCTATCCGCGGTTCCAGAACTGCTATTCGCGGTTGTAAAATACCATCAGTGGATACAGATGTGCACTCCGCCAAATATCCAAGAGATAGAGCAAGTAAGTCTGTGTTAAAATAGGGAAGATCTCACAAAAATATGAAGGATTACACACTTTTTTTTTTTTTAACTAGCACAAGCAACTAACATAGCAGCTCCTAAGCACACACATCCTTCATACCGCAAGACAAAAACACAAAACAAACACAGAAACAAAGATTATTGTTGTCGTGGGTTAGTAATAGCCAGAAGTGGTTTCAAAAGACCTATCCGTGGTTTAGAACATGTAAGTCAATATAGTCAACTTCTAGAACTAATATCAGTCCAATACCCAAGAAACTCATTAACTCTCCAACCACATTTAACCTGCCCCATATTGGAGTGCGATGGCATGGATTAAGGGGAAGACAAAGGAAGACAAGAATGTTTCATTCATGGTGAGATGTTTACATCTCAACTTCGCTATTGTCTGGGGAAGTTAAATACACGACTTTGTTTATTTTGTCTCATCAAATCCAAGGAACCTAAAACCCGACAATCTTCCCTATTTGATGATGACAAAACAAACAAAGTCGGTACGAACTTCCCTAGACAATAGCGAAGTTGAGATGTAAACATCTCACCATGAATGAAACATTCTTGTCTTCCTTTGTCTTCCCTTAATCCATGCCATCGCACTCAATATCTCTTCCCTTTTGTTATCAACAAATAGAGAATGTAAACAAGAGAAACTTCCCTTGAGTGGTGCATGAAAATGATTCTTCAAATCAAGAAGCTCTATGTAATGATCACTTGTGAAGAAAAACAAATATAACTAACTTGATAAAGAAGTAGAGTAACCCAAACTTGTGTCTTATGTCTTGTTTATCCACGTGACGTTGAACTCATACTAACACCATATAAGTAGACCGCAATCTCTTGACAAAATCCTCATCTTCAATGAGACACTGAGCACTACAATGTAACTCCTTTAAGTGATAGTTAACTAGGTCTTCATCCATCCACCCCTTGACCTATGAAAACTAGATTTTGCAAGTCTTCGTCAACATCCTTTAAGCACGAACAAGTTATCTCCAAAGTGTAACACCCACTTTGAGATATGATAAGAGCACGAATCTGTGTTACTCAACTACAATATCAAATAGGTTATGATCAATCGTCTTCGTAATCACCTATTCAATAAACCAAATACGAGCATTTTAAAACCTTTAAGAACAAATTAACCAAAAACCTCCTGTGTGTGTGAACCAATAATCCATGTGTGTGTCACCAAAAATCTCAGTACCAAAAACATGTACAGCTTCCCCTCAATTCCAAAACCTCATCAGCAGAAACGAATAACGCAAGAAACACCAAAGAAAACACTAAATTAAGATAACACTAGCAAGTGGTTTCGAAAAACACTAGAAGTGGTTTCGAAAAAACACTAGAAGTGGTTTTCGGAAAAACACTAGAAGTGGTTTCACTAGAAGTGGTTTCGAAAAAACACTAGAAGTGGTTTCGAAAAACACTAGAAGTGGTTTCGGAAAAACACTATCGATGGTTTCGAGAATACACTATCGGTGGTTTCGAAAAACACTAGAAGTGGTTTCGTAAAAACACTATCGGTGGTTTCAAAACACTAGAAGTGGTTTCGTAAAACACTAGGAAAGTCGCTTCTAACCATGAATCATAAACACCACACAATGTATAAACAACCTCCATCAAGAATTAGAACAAGTAACACAAATTCAAGAAGTTGAATATCCATGAAAACCCAAAATTGAATTTCGAAAACCATTCACAGACCAACTTCGACAATGAATAACTTTTACCGAAGCTCGGATCGAAAATCCTTCGGTGAAAAGTTAGATGAATATATAGAGAACGTCCACCTAAAATTTCGTCACGATCCAACGGTTAACGAAAAAGTTATGATCGTTACAAAGGTCTTAGAAACATATACGAAAAATTTCACTTGAATTTTTCTTCTTTTCGCCATTCTTCGACCAATAAAACCTTGTGAATCCCTAGGTAACGAGCTCCCCGAGCTCTGATACCAACTATGGAGTTTGATATTACTCCTTGAGATCATTTTGAGCCTTAGGGTTTAACAATAACATAGACAAACAATCATGCACAGCGGAATAGAACAAACAACTATGTTATTGACACAAGGTTTCTTTCAACATCTTCCCCAATATATTAATACGTGTTATCTAAACTATAACAGGGATCTAAGACACCTTAGATCTTAGGGGTAAACAAAACAAACACTAACCCTAGACGTTTATAGAAACACGTCTAGGTTACACATACACACACGTTTAGACTACATTATGGAAGACTTATATATATGAAAACCTACACCCCATGTCCTCTTTATATACTAGAGGATTAGGGTTTACAAGATACTACGAAGGACTAAATAATAAATCTTCTATTGCAAGCAAGTCCTTCCATCCTTTTTGTAGATTTCCTTCTTGTCACTTTAAGCCCTTGATGTTTCATTCTTGTATTTATTTTGTCTCATCAAATCCAAGGAACCTAAAACCCAACAATAACCTTGGAAGCTCTTTGACTTTTAAAGTTCACTTCAATTCGCATTGTGATTCCCTTTCATCACAAGTCAATCTTGATGCTTCCTTGGCTTCTTGGACTCCTGATGAAGTTTTATCAACCTTTTCAATTTTCCTGCCTTTACTATCATACTGAACAAATTTTTGGTGTATTAAAGGCCTCGGAGAATCAACATGTTTCATACAAGGGCTAACTCGTTAGTCTTTTTTCACGCGGATCTCTCTAGTCATCGAGTCCTTGACCACATCTCTGATATTGGGTGGATGTAGAAATTGGTTTTTGTGCAAATTTGGGGATGTGGGTTCAGATGGAAAGTTCATATCGATATACCAATCTTATACATAGCTGTAACAAAAATGTCCTCATGACCAGCTACATACATATTTACGTACATCAGTCTAATAATTCAAAAAGCAATTAGAGTTCCAACAAATATGCATTTTGTATACATTAATTTCTTGTCAACTCAATCAGGTATGAACACCACTATGGTATCACAACCGCCACTGTGGTATGAACACCATGGCCCTACTATGTATTACCCGATCTGCTTTAAATAAGGACCTCTCTCGAATGAAGATATCAATCGCATCGTTAACATTCAACATTTAGGGGTGATCGTACACCATGTTTCTATTTTTAATATCTCCTTAAGATATATAATGCCTCAAAGCCCTTATTACTAACTAAACAACCATTAAATCAGTTTATGGAAAAAGTTAGCAAAATTACCCCACTGTTGCAAAAGTGATAACGGAACAACTTCATAATCATAACTCAAAACTAATCCTAAGCAAGATACTTTTATCCAAACATTATTCTTGATAATCTTTAACCGAAATTGAATGATGAAACAAAAAAGTAAAACAAAATTGTCTTACTTGAATTGATGGTGAATAGTACCATCCGTGCAGTTGTCATTTGACGTGTAAGATCCCTTCACTTTGTTTCGTCAAATATAATACATTGTCTTTAGCAGTGCTAAATCCGTTAAAACTGGAACAATGGCAATGGCATTAGTCGGAGATCCCAATGCTGCAGTTATAGTTTCTTCCATTGCAATAATGTATTAACCAATTATATCTAATTTCAAATTGGAAAAAAACATGATACTTACAGATTTGCTACCGTAATAATAAAGATATGAGCTTGACCTCTCAAGACTTTGCTTGACACCGTCATAAGTCACTCCAGCATAAAAAGCACTCCGCATGCACCAACTAAATCAATCTAACATCTCGATATAATATGATATATATCCTTTCGTGATTAATAAATACCACTTTCGTGTCGATATTGCTTTTTACACACTCTAGTCGCAAATTACACAAAAGATCAAACGCTTTAGTATACTTTCTCTACTATCTAAATAAACATACCGAAAAGAATGTATTGCCTTTAAAAGTAGTCGTCATTAGTTAGGTGTAGTGATGTTGCAATGCATGATAAACTGGATGGAGCTATGTTCTGTCATGGGCTTCGTAAACGGTCGCACAAGTCCGATAATATTGTCAGCATATAACTACATCACTCATAAACGTTACTGATTAATTACTACTCTTTACATGGCAGGCTACTAATGTTATTGACGAGTTTGTCATCCGAATGATGCTTACTGAGATGGACCCCTTTCGCCACTCGAATACTCGATCACGCTGAAAATTCAACTCTTCATCCTGTCTTAAAGACTAAAGAGTATGCGGCTTCCAAATCTATTATTTGCCATTGGCTAAAAATTTGTTAAAGCATGCAATTTTTTGAATGAATATATGCCATACATATTCTCTCAATTACTATCTGAAACAATCAAGATTATAAGTCAAAACACTAATTGCAAATTGATGCGATGACAATTCGCTAAGGTTGGAATTAACACATTACATATATCACTATAAATTGGTCTTGTGGTCTGCTCTGCTGTCCCATTTGATGCATCATTTGTTGAGGTGACTTTCGACCCATTTTTTGTGAATGGGTAAACCTGGCTGAAAGTGACCATAGTGTTTATCAATGCATACAATCTACTAAATTGCTTTATGCTGGAAAGTTAGATTAATATTGTGATAATGTGGCTTTTGTTATCAACATCTATTACAATAGTATATATTAAGAGAATTTCAGAAAAGATGTTTCGGGTCAACATATTGTGATGAAAAGTAAACTAATCAAGGAAGGCCGTTTCACGAGTGCTGGACGATATGCACATCAAATATACTAACTCAGTCATAGGAAATGCCTCAACACTTTCTACATATTACCCCGATCATTTACAATCAAAATAAAGACACTTCTCGAAAATCAAACATACCGATTAAATACTAATGGGTGTGTCATGAGTAGTTAACACCATGATTTGTTTATCAACAACCCTAATTCATGAAAGAAAGAAAAAACATTGATTAAATAAAAAGATTAAGGTTGATATCACTAAAATTGATTTTGCAAAGCTGCTGCTGGTTTTGGTTCATCTCATTATTTACATACATAAGTACATAACTTATAGATGATCATCTGGAAGTTAAACATATCATGCATTGCATGGTAGCAAATTAAACATAACCATTATCAAGTTTATAACAAAACAAACCTGGCCACCAATCGTTGTTGAATTTGGAGAACCCTTGTTAACCTGAAAGGCTGAAATTATTCGAACCATTGTTAACCTATTAAATATGAAAGTGATCCATGCTTATCATAATTCGAGAACCATTAACCTGGAGTCAATCGAACAATTGTCAACCTGAAATCATTGTCTACAATTTTTTTTGTTAAAATCTTATATTCAGCCTATTAAATATGCAAGTGATCCAGGCTAATCGTAATTTATTAGCTGCTTATCACATTAAATATCTTACATCGTTATAAACATACCTGCTTGATCAAAATCACTATTGAGGGAAAAGAGGCATAATTTTGTAGGTGAGAATAAAAACATTAGGGTTTGTATGCACATTCTCTTTAGTGGGCTATATTTAAGAAAAAGATTTGTATAAAATTGACAATAATTGTTTGCGTAGATTTATATATTTGGACTTGCAAGATATATTCCAAAAAATGAGTTTGTCTGATGGTTATCAAGTTTGTTTGTGAACTAATAGACCCACGTTCGAACCATGCTTGTATCATTTTTTAATATTTAATTCTGAAAATTTGAAAGTATTATTTAAAAAAAATGCCACAGATTCAATGATGACATGGAATAATGACATGGCATTATGGGATGTCAAGTGGCATTATATGTGGCATGCCTCCTCTTATATATAATGTATAGATATATATACTAGTTTTCGAAGCCCGCCCAATGGGCGGGCATGATTTATAATTATCGTTTTGAGAAAATAAATTAACGAAAAATAAGATATAAATGTACCAATTTTTTAATTGAATGCATTAAGAACGTTAAGAAATAAACGGTTATCGAATATCTGTGACAACAAAATCGGACCACCTGTAGCCCTTTAGGCCATTCATCCTAATATGTTTGTCCTCCCATGGTTTAATCCTTTTGTGACAAACAGGTAATGTCATACCTGCGTAGATGAGTGTGAAGGTGTTCCTCCATATATCTTGCAAGAAGTCTCCTGGTAGTAGCTGCATTTAGAAAAATGTTCTTCAAAACTTATACATTGATTGCGATAGTATAGACACCGCCCATAATAGTAATGATTATAATGTTGTATTTTTTACCGTTAATTCTCGGGTAAGTAGTCAAGCATCCGATCATGTATGCCGACATAATTAGTCTTATAAGCCGAGACCAAGAAGACCCAATGGGCGATCATGGGACCAGAGACATGAAGGCGAATGGTTTGTTATGGATCGTGTGGGTTATTGGCTTATTGCTCATGGTCACTCGTCCTTGAGGTGCATTAGTCTTTAGAGCATCTTGATCCTCAATCTTGGTTCATATTAGGGGTAACCTTTAGGATTTTAGCGGGTTGTTAGAAGAAATAAATTTAGAAAATAAGGGTTAAATAGGGTGAGTGGGGTCAAACCGATTCACTAAAATGTATTAAAATGATGTTTAGATTGTTGCAATACTACAAGATTCGATATTTTATACAATTGCATATTTCAAAGCATTCGTAAGCAAGGTCACCAACATGATTTAACCCATTATGACCCAAACTACATAATTAATTTTTTAACCCGTTACCCAACTCATCAATTAGCCCCGACCACCAATCACCGACATCGACTTTTCAAGCTCCAACATAGGAAGACCAAATCTTAGAACTTTGTCGTGCACTATCATCTATCCCACTCACTCTATAATTATCCATAAGGCATCATCCCCGCTTCAACTTTCAAGTACACCATATGCCACAATCCCAACCCGATCAACATCCGACAATGCTCCACTTATACCACGACTGATGCCTGATATCATAATATAACTATGAAAATGTAGAGGAGGGGGGGGGGGTGAATACGTTTCCGTTTCAAACTTAAAACTTTTGTATCAAATATAGTATAAACCATTGCATTTGCCAATCTCGACGCGATGATGCATTTAACGCATTCGCATGTAAGGCCAACCCCTTAACATCACATAAGATTCCATAAGATTAATGGTTCTTTATAAATCAATTTCACCATTATTAGTCCTGTTGCTTTTCTTGATCAAGCGTGTCATAATATGTAAAGTGTTAAATATAGTTTATGACTATATGAAAGACCAAGTATGTATCACAAACATAGACATCAACCACATAGAAAATAAAAATGTAATGCAAGAATAAAAGTAAAGCGATAAGTAAAAGGATAGACAAACCAACACGAGGATTTATAGTGGTTCGCTACAAGGACACCTTCCTTGCCCTACTCCACTCCCGAGTCACCTACTCGAGAGTTCCTTTACTAGATCAACAAACTCCATTCTTGGCGGAGAAAACCTTACACAACGTCGCTTACACTTTTTCCGGTACTAAGCTAAACACCATGTTCTTTCACACCAAGGTGAACCACACCTACCACAACGTCGCTACCCTTTATCCGATACTAGGCTAGATACCGAGTTCCATTACAATGGAGGAACTACTACCTAACACTACACCAACAACTAACCCCAAAGGAGATCTACTCCTTATGACAATATCAACAAGGATGATAATATCCTTGTGACCCAATACTAATCTATCTTGTACATCGAATCACACCATATCGAATGTACACCTTAGGCACCTTTCACTAATGCCTTTGACTCGATCTCTAGGCACCCTTCACTAATGCCTTGTGACTTTACTTCTAGGCACCCGTTATGTTTTGTGGCCCAACATAACAAACCTTGTGTTTTATGGCACAAACACATAAACCATCTAGTCTAGTCATAGATAGAAGAATATGATACTAGACATTATCCAAGACGTACAATGTGTCTAATGGATATGAAATCCTAAACTAAACATCAAGAAAACAAATCATGATGTAGTTAGTCTTCTATGAATGAAGATGACAAGTTTCCCAAGCTTGTTGTAGAAGATCTTCATGTGCTTGTATCTTGTGATGGATGATCACTTGAGAGGTAAGGATGCAAGATCTCTAAGCTTGCTTTGGAGGATCACTTCGGGAGTATGCTTACAAAAATAAAAGTTAGAAGCATTATGATCATATGAGATGAGGGTGGTATACATGTTTCCTAATGATCTAAATATCCTAGAAATAGTGGAGAGAAACTATGTGTAAAGGTGTATGAAACAATGAAGAAATGGCTCACTATTTGTAGAAGAAAACTAGCCACTATTCCCCGGATCCCACGGATCCCTCCCTTGAGGGATCCATCTAGTGTATTACTGGGGATCCGTGGGACGCTCCCTTTTACCCATGGGTTTTGGGTCATGGGTCATGGGTTATGGGTACCAAGTAGATTCAATGTATCTACAAGATGCAATGCATCTAGTCAAATGGGTTATGGGTTGATCCATGGGTATTAGATTAGATACAATGTATCTAATGGATGTAATGCATCTAGTCAAATGGGTTATGGGTTGATCCATGGGTATTAGATTAGATACAATGTATCTAATGTATGCAATGCATCTAGTCAAATGAGTTATGAGTGCCCACCAAGATACAATGTTTCTAGACTTTGGGTTTTATCCAACTACATTTAATGTATTTGGTCAATGGGCCAAATACTTAAGTTTCTACCCATTTATATTACCCATTATAATACATACTAGTTATGTATATATTTACCCAATATGTAAACACTAGTTGTTATACATAAACTATTTAACTAAACATGTTTTAATGGTTTGTTGGGGGTTTGATCATAATGCAACATAACAAACATGTACGAACCTGTGTTGTAGCATACAAGGACTTGAGTCGTCGAGAGGTGTTGAGACAATATATAATTACAAGTAACTTATACATTTTACGTTATGTATTACAAGTTACATGTTTGTCATCAACAAAACAAATGAGAATGTATAGATTAAATGTCGTAATATTTGCACTAACAATAACCTCTAAAGCAATTGGGACTCATCCACGTTTGTTGTCTTCTAGCTCAAAACTGATTATCCAAAAGTTAAAAGCTATCTCTTTCAATAGGATATTAAACATCTTTTGACATTACATGTGAGGAACTAATCAAATATAAATATTTTGGACAACATATTTGGTTTGTTAATCAAAGCTACTCACAACACTCAACCACAAAGCTCCACCTCTTCCCGCCAACTCTTCCCGCCAACTTTATGTTTATTTCCACGTGATGACTTGCTTCGCTTCTTCCGCTTGGATTTGGATGTCTTCTTACTTGGCCTCTTAGGTTTCTTAATTGTTACCGAGTGAGAAACCGAGTTTGAACCGGGTCATACACATCCGGGGACCACTTCACGCGACTTCTCGGGAGGAGTCGCTCCACGTTTCTCTCGGCTACCTTTTATTGCCGATACAGGCATCCGAAAGCGATGCAGTATGGAAACAAAGTGTGAAAGGTCAACAATGGAACAAATAGAGATAGTTTGCTTAAAAACCCAGATGGTAGAAATCTATCTATTGCTATGGAATATATTAAATCAGGTCCGAACGGGCTGGACTGGTTTATCCCGGTAACAAATTCTTTGTCCGTTTATATAATCTTTCTCAACAGCATGTCAGCATTAATGAAATAATCCAAATCTTCAAATAAAACGATACAGGAAGTAATATGTACTAAGGGTAGACTATGAGCAAATTTTCTATTAGACCCATTTGACTCGTACCCTCTTTAGCAGACACCAAAAAATGACTTGTTACCCTTTTAGCCAAAACAAAATCCAGTAATCGGGCCCATATATCGATTAAAGAGTTAAAATTGCAACCTCTCATTGAAATACCAACCAAATGAAGGCAATGCTTATTGAGGATTGAGAACTTGTGCAAGGTGGATCAGCGGATTTAACATTGTCATGAGGCATCGATTCTTGGACAATTATATCGTTAGTACTCAATGCTACTTCCATAGATTCTCCTGCGGAGGATGTGGCATAAAATTAGGAGGAGTAAAAAAGGTAAAGAATAAGATCAACATACACATCTAATGAATCCAAGAAGTCAGCAACTACATACAATATATGGACAGAAGATTTGTAATTTTTAGCAAAAAGCAAAAGTTTATCCACTTGTAATTCATCACCCCAAATGCCTAACTAAATCTCAATTTTGGTAGGAAACTAAACCACTCCAAGAAGGCTCTCCCAAGTCCGTCTCGGTAATGCATAATCTGCTTCGAAAGCACGCTTACATGGATCATCACTAAAAATAAAATCTTGACTTAAAGCTTATAAAGTTAGTCATTTAGATATTACTTCAACCAAACTCATAGGTAGAGATGGCGATTTCAAGTCATTTACATGAACAGGTTTAATTCAAGTTGAATATTTGCATGGAACAGATAGGTTATACAGGTCAAAATTCACAAAGTGTAATTTAAAGGCTTAAAAGTTAAAACATTGAATTGTAAGAGAGAAACGAATGAAAAGTGAGACGAGCCAGCTGATAAAGGCTAATTAGGTGGTGTCGTTGCCAAATTAGGTTGACGTCTTGCGATTATGTATAACTATCAAGATCTTCGTATACATTCATATTTTTAAAATATTTGTATTTTTAACTGATGGAACACTTGGCTTTAAATGCAATCCTCAACAATTAATAAGTTCTCAGCTGGTTAGTTAATAAGACATTCACTTCCGAAACTCTCGTCGCTCAAACACGCCCCTAAGATCTTAAAAAGTGATCATGACAACTTCAAGCAACACAAGGGCGGAGGGATACTTTTTTCTTAGCTTTGCCTGATTGCACCATGTTAAGGACTTTAATTGTTACCGACGCTGTTGTTGGTAATGGAATTCAGGAGATACCTACATACCATGATAGGCTAAGGCACCTTCAAGTTGTGAAATGCCGCATGGTCCGCATATCAGCCAAGTGATCTATTCATTTAACAAACCCAACTACTCTAAATAGCCACATTATTGAATTTTGCATTAGAAGTAGTGCTTTATTGTTTACAGGTGTCCCGAACTTCAAACTCTGTCCTTGAAGAGGAGTAGCATGGCACATGCTGGTCTGAATTGCCCTCTTTACGTGATCTTGATATAGCATCTTGTCACAAGTCGCTAGATGCCGCATTCGATCGGCAATTGTAACATATTGATTTCACAAACACATCATGTCATTAACACAAGAGGCGTACAAGATGAGTTTTAGAGAGAAAGTTAGAGGTTTAGGGAACTTTAGTGAGAGAAAGAAAAATCTTATTATGAGCTCAACTCTCTACCTTGGGAGGTAGAGAGTATTTATAGTCTTACAATAAAACGCCACCGACGGGTGGATCGTGCATACAGGTGGGTAAAGACCCGTCCGTCCTCCATGGTGTTACTTAACTAAATACTACTTAACATCAAATAACTATGACTACGAGCTTTCTAACGAATACATATACTCGGTGACCGACACTTTAACTCTTGGATTTTCCAAATCCTAACAATCTCCCCTAAGGAGGTCACCTCAAACACACATTAAAATTACATAGAATTCAAACAGATATTTCCTTGAGATAGTTCTTGAATTCTTGTTCATGTTGTTTGTTACAGTAGCTCGTAGTCTTTGATTCTTCATTATTGCATGTTTGGATAATCGAGTGGAGGTCTTTAAGCGATCCACGTGATACGAGTTTTGAGCCGCCTTTGAGATCATCGACCACGAGAAATCTCGACTCATCCATTGTGGTGTTGGTATTATGTGATGTAGTGACATTTGACCGACATGCTCACATTCGGTCCATGATATGTTCTTATCGTAGTAGCGAAGCTTTCGTTGATTCATGATATTGGCGCGCGTAGCGTAAGCATGGAGTGATAATATCGAGTCATTGATGCACTAATCATGATTTCTTTGGAAATGAATGTGTTGTGTGAGCATGCGGCTAAGGATTGACCACTCCATTCGATCACCGCAAACGTAGGGTGTTCCTGCATAAAACAGTTAGCAATAAAGCACACAAGAGTGTCTTTGATCACTTTTGTTGAATTGAGGTACACGCCCACGGTTCCCGCTGATCGAGACAAGCATCGCTGTGATCGTATAATTCAAGAATTTCGTTGATGGGGTTTCGCAATTGTTCTAGCCGTTCTCAAACCGGAACGCCTCAAAGAAGACAACACGGAGTGAGTGAACCAATAATTGAGATTCACCGATTGATGAAAAGAGATTTGAAAAACAATCGTGTCTTGCTCAATAGAAATTGTTTTTGCAATACAACGAAGGTTTTGATGAAAATCAATTATCAATTATAAACACCTTTTATTTTGAAATATAAGTACGAATCGATGTGCTAAAGAAAAGAGTTTTAAGCACAATAACCGGTTTTCAAAGGTATCCGTCAATCCATAACTCGAACGAGATTGATTCAAAAGATTGAATCGCCCCATTGTTTCGTTCGGTTGTCACATTGTTGATCTATTGGGTAGATCTCACATGCCACCCACCAGGATCTTGTTTGATGTTGGCTCGAAGGCTTTCCATCTTCATTGTGAATATGTTTGCATATCACTCGGATGTTCCGCAATACCACAAGGATAATCGTAAGGCTCATAAGATGTAATCTCTTTCCACATTGTGTGAAATAGAGAGTCTTCATTGAAAGTGTCCTAATGAGATTTATTGATGATCTCGTGGCTCTAGACTCAATCTGTGCATATTTGGATCCTATATCGGAGACTAGGGAGAGGGTCTCCTACTTTAATATCAACAATCTCTAAGAGAGAGTCGATAGATAATGTCGGTTCCCCGTGAGAATGAAACAAGTCCTTTTAAGAGGACCTTGAGTGGTTTGGGAAGTTGAAGTGCAGTGCGTCACTGGGTCCATGACGTCTTGTCTTCAATACCGATGTTACCTGAACGTGTCTCTAGGAAGGTTAATTTTAGACCATTGGTGAATGAGAAGTGCATTGAGAATCATGATACGGTGCTTCCAAAGGCTGCTATGGAGGGTGTATACAACCGCTATGAAAATACTCTTGTTGGCTTCTTTGTTGGCAAGAATGTTGCATTTCCTTTGGTTAAGAACTACGTCTGCAACACGTGGGGTAAGTTTGGTTTTCAGAAACTTATGAAGAATGATGATGGTGTTTTCCTTTTTAAATTTGATTCTAAAGAGGGTGTTGAGAATGTTCTTCAACGGGGCCCTTGGACTATTCGTAATTCTACTCTTATTCTCACTAAATGGACTCCTGATATGCTATTGTCTAAAAGTGAGGTTACTAGAGTTCCCGTTTGGATTAAATTGCATAATGTGCCATTACTTGCATATTCGGAAGATGGGTGAGCTTAATTGCTACTAAAGTGGGTCACCGATTATGTTAGATGCTTTACTAGTTCCATGTGTGTTGATTCATGGGGTCGCATCGCTTTGCACGGCTCTTGTGGAATTATCATCCAGTCGAGCTAAAACATGTTGTGACTATGGCAATTCCTAATAAGGATGATAGTGGGTTTACAACGGCAAGTATCAAGGTGGAATATGAATGGAAGCCACCACATTGTGTGGAATGTAAAGTGTTTGGGCATGTTACTGATTGTTGCCCTAAGAGTATTAAGGAGCATAATGATGTCCATCCCACCTCGAATGTTGAAGAACATGATGATGGTTTTAAGGTGGTGCAGAATCGGAAAGCCAAACCTAAAGGTGCAAGTTGAATGGTGGTATTAATATGGGTAAGGGTCCTAGATTTGCACCTAGGAAGCAGGTATATGTTGCTAAGACGAAGACACCGGCAGCTGCTAGTGGTAATGCTAAAGATACACCAATTACTATGCTAAAAAACCACCAGTAGCATATGAATTGAACCCGGTTTCTGCCCTAAGGTTGAATAATTGGAGGGCTATTTATTTTCACCCTTTTCTCATTCAATTTTTTTTCATTCTTCAACCTCTTCAGTGCTTACCGAGACTTCATAACTAGAGCCTTGTTGGGTTTATTCCAGTACTAGCTCAGTCTCAGTCTGCACTCTTCCCATATCCCATTTTTCTCTTTTTTTTCAATATACCTAAGGACTTCTACACTATCTAGTGGATTGTCCTTGGGTAGATCCTTCCGGTTCTGGCGGATCATGGGAATAAATACCTAATCTTATCATCCTTATATCACCATACATGAAGTAAAGTTGGTCGGCCTATAGATATAGTTCTTCCGCCTTGAAACCAATTGAAAACCATTTGAAAATCAATCAAGATACTTGTGATATAAAATCAAAGTATTTTGTATCTTAATTGTTTTGATATTTTAGAAATGCTCCCCCTCAACATATGCATATCATTCCGAAATAGTTTAGCACATGGAGGCAAGAGATCTTTGAAATCGTTAGATTAAGAATGAAAGGTCCAATCTTTTGATTAACATTTTCTAAAATGATCATCATCACTTCCCAATTAATTTGAGTAGATAAAACATTTTGAGGAAAGATGAGGTTTTCAAAAGTTTGCTCCTCCTCAATATGTGCCTCGAAGTTTGAAAGAGTTTTGCACATATTAGAGGGAACCTGCACTTAAAGACAATTCAATTACGTTACAATAATTAAGGTTTAAAGTAGATGCTCCCCTCAACATGTGCATGGAAAATTTGAAATCGTTTGTCACATGTAGGAGGAAAACTTGCTAAACGCTTATGAACCCATTTATCGAATTATCGGTTTAAATCCAATTTAAATCACAAATTCTCCCCGATCACAATTATCAAATCATTTGAGATTTGTGATCTCTGTAGATTTAAATTGATTTTGAAAGCTTTTAAGGAGAATTGTGACCTGATTATGAACAAAGTTTTAACTGATAAGGATCGGAATTTGAGACTTTAAACTCCATAGATTAAACATGTATGATTATCTTTTGAAAACAATTGTATGACAAATAACCTTTTGATTTAATTGAAATCATTCTCCCCCTCAATCAATGACATCAGTTGTTGATTGAGAGATAGATAGTTTTGTCTAAAGTGAAGTCCGGATGATTTTCAAAAATAGAGTCCGAGTTATTTTTTCAAACCAATTAGTTTTCATTAGATAGTAAGTGATAGTTTTATAGAATCAGAGCATGAGGTTTGAAACATGAGATAAAGCAGGCTCGTTTCTTTCTCTCGAAAAGCGGTTCTTGCTGAAATGACAATAAACCATTGTTTCTCTTTCTCCCAATTTTTTTTTTTTTTTTTTTTTTATTTTTTTTAAGAAAATTCGAACAACATCTAAAGTCCGTGTCATTCTTTGAATGACAGACAAAGACCGTAGATATAATCGAATCGAGAAAACATGAAAAATGACAATATATATATATATATATATATATATATATATATATATATATATTTTTCAAGATTTTCAAATTTTATGGATTTTTGAAAGTTTTATATTTTTCTATTTTGTTTTTCGAATAAGTATTTACAAGAGATAGATAAAGGAAAACCTTTTACTCCTCTTCTTCCTCTTGAAGACATTTGAGTGTTTCTGGTTGAAGGCTTTTCAGACCAAGTCGTGGAAGAATAAACTCAAAACGTTCTCTAGGAAGAGCTTTGGTGAAGATGTCTGCTAACTGGTATTCGGTCCTCACAAAGTAAAGTTCCACCACACCATTTTCAACTTGTTCCCCGATGAAATGATGTCGGATGTCGATGTGCTTTGATCTTGAGTGTTGTACGTTGTTGCATGAGAGAGCAATAGCACTTTTATTATCACAAGATGTAGAGGATTTTGTTGAATTCAAAGCCATAGTCGATAATTGGGATCTCATCCATAGGATTTGAGCACAACAAGATGACATGGCTATGTATTCGACCTCTGTAGAGGAAGTAGAAGTACTCATTTACTTCTTTGAAGACCACCCACAAGCTCATCACCCAAAAATCGAGCACCTCCGACGTACTTGACGTGTATCTTGACATCCCGCATGATCGGATCTTCATAGGTCGTTAGTGACATACCGGTGTCCTTGGGTACCATAGTCCCATATTGATGGTTCCTTGGAGATACCGAAGACCCGCTTAACCGCTTCAAGGTGCTTTTAGTAGGCTTAGCCTGATATCTAGCACACATGCACACAACGAACAAGATGTCTGGTCTACTAGCTGTGAGGTACATCAGGGATCCAATCATACTACGATGTTTCATTTGATCTACCATGATCCCTGAGTGGTCCTCATCCAACTTGGTACGTTCAATCATGGGAGTGTCAACAGGGTCACTAGAATCAAATCCAAATTTCTTTAAAATCTCATTTGCATATTTAGATTGATTTATAAAAATGCCTCCGGGACTTTGTGAAATTTGTAATCCCAAGAAAAATGACATTTGTCCCATCATTGACATTTGAAATTTAGAACCCATTTCTTTTGAAAAACGATCACATTCATTGGGGTCCGTCGAGGCAAAGATAATATCATCAACATAAATCTGAACATGAATTAAATGTTTGTCTGACTTTCTGGTGAACAATGTCGGATCAACTGCTTCCTTGCTGAATCCTGTAGATAGAAGGAACTTTGATAGCGTATCATACCATGCTCTAGGAGCTTGCTTCAAACCATAAAGGGCCTTTTTCAAGCGAAAAACATGAGTAGGATGCTCGGATTCACAAAACCCTCCTCGGTGGTGACATAAACCACTTCTTTTAGATCTCCATTAAGAAAGGCGGTTTCACATCCATCGATAGACAACCATGTTCTTGCTAGCAGATTAGCCAAGAAGATTCGATAGCCTCGATACGAGCAAGCGGAGCAAAGATTCCTCAAAGTCTATACCTCCTCTTGACGATATCCTTTTGCAACTAATCTAGCCTTATTTTTCGAACATCTCCATGCTCATCAAGCTTCACTTTGAACATTTATGAAAACGTATATCTTTGTCGTTTCAACTCAAACGTCCTTAGCTTCGTATCAAAGTATACTATTATATTTTGACAAGTCGAAATAATTTGTGAAGCTTAGGACTGTTTTGACTCGAATAAAGTAAAAATAGTATCTTGAAATTTTCTCGAAAATGTATATATCGTCGTCAAACTTAAAAATTCATAACTTCTTCGTTATAACTCCGCTTTTATCCGCTCAAGCGCCACAGATTCGCTTTTAAAGTATATTTTCTAAATATCAAGGCCAAAATTCGTGTTTCACCGTCGGATTTTCCGTAAAATCAAAACAAGGACGAACACTTTTTATACGTGATCGAAAATAGTTTTCTCGTACCAAACCTATTCTAATCCCTTCAAATCAACTCCAAAGCTAATCTAATCCTACCATACACCTTCTTAGGGTGTCATGGGTTCCTAAACATCATCAAGACCAAAGTATACCAAGGGGATAATTATAGGATGACTTTTATATATATATAACACTAAAAATCATGTAATAATGGTATAAACAACACAAATCATGCATGTTTTTGCTCAAAAATGATGAGATGAGTATGAAATGAAGATGAAATATGTAAAATGAAAGAATATGCTTACAAGCTATTATGATGAGGTGCAAAGAACCAAGGTTAGCCTAAACACCCTAGGTTTTTATTTCAAAACCTAATCAAGAGTGTGATCTAGATTGTGATTAACTTGCTTGAGAAATAAAATGATGATCCCTATGTGAGCTCTTGTATGGCCGGTTTGGAGAAGAAGCAAAAGAGAGGAAACACTTTTCTAACACTTGAATTATTTGAGCTTATGAATGAAGAATGAATGTTGAGTGTACATATACACTTGTAAGAAAATTTTCTCACCAATAATCAATGCAATCCCCCAGGACCGGATTTTAGGGATATTGTCTTTCAATATATATTTTTTTCTTTTATACCTTGTATAAAAATGTGTAATTGTTTGTAAGAAGAAAATGTGATCCACTTAAGAGCAATGATCATAGCATAATATGAATACTTATCTCGTAAAAATAATATAGTTTTCTAAAATAATAGTTACGGCAAGTTTATGAAAACGTGTATATCTTTGTCGCTTTCAACTCCGTTTTCTCATTATAATCGTCCTTAGCTTCGTATCAAAGTATACTATTATATTTTTGACAAGTCGAAATAATTTGTGAAGCTTAGGACTCGTTTTTGACTCGAATAAAGTAAAAATAGTATCTTTGAAATTTTACGAAAATGTATATATCGTCGTCAAACTTAAAAATTCATAACTTCTTACGTTATAACTCCGTTTTATCCGTTCAAGCGGCCACGGATTCGCTTTTAAAGTATATTTTCTAAATATCAAGGCCAAAAATTCGTGCCTACTTGTCGGATTTTCCGAAAATCAAAACAAGGACGAACACTTTTTATACGTATCGAAAATAGTTTTCTCGTACCAAACCTATTCTAATCGCTTCAAATCAACTCCAAAGCTACTAATTCCCATACATCTTCTTAGGGTGTCATGGGTTCCTAAACATCATCAAGACCAAAGTATACCAGGGGGATAATTATAGGATGACTTTTATATATATATAACACTAAAAATCATGTAATAATGGTATAAACAACACAAATCATGCATGTTTTTGCTCAAAAATGATGAGATGAGTATGAAATGAAGATGAAATATGTAAAATGGAAGAATATGCTTACAAGCTATTATGATGAGGTGCAAAGAACCAAGGTTAGCCTAAACACCCTAGGTTTTTATTTCAAAACCTAATCAAGAGTGTGATCTAGATTGTGATTAACTTGCTTGAGAAATAAAAATGATGATCCTATGTGAGCTCTTGTATGGCGGTTTGGAGAAGAAGCAAAAAGGAGAGGAAACACTTTTCTAACACTTGAATTATTTGAGCTTATGAATGAAGAATGAATGTTGAGTGTACATATACACTTGTAAGAAAATTTTCTCACCAAATAATCAATGCAATCCCCACAGGACCGGATTTTAGGGGATATTGTCTTTCAATATATATATATTTTTCTTTTATACCTTGTATAAAAATGTGTGTAATGTTTGTAAGAAGAAAATGTAGTTAAGTAAGATATATTGTAACTTGTATATAGTTGTGATATTAGAGTAGTATGAATTAAACTAAGTTTTAGGGGATCAAAGTAAAGTATAATGATATTATAAAATTATAAAATACATTCCTTGTAAAATTTGAGTGATAAGATAATTATCGAGTAGTTTTTAAGAAAACGTGTAATAATATAAAATCGATCAAACTCATGAATTTCTTCTTGCATGGCATTGAACCACTATCTTCATTCATAGCAGCTTTAATGTCTTTAGGTTCGATCTTAGAGAGTACGGAGTTGAAGAAGCACCATAAGGCATCGGTTGCAAGTTGTTTCCTTGTGGATCTTGGATGAGAGGTTTCCAATGATGTTGTCCAGTGGATGATCATGTGTCCATTTTCCGAGGTGTTCATGTGGTTGTTGTTGTGGAACTAAAGTAGCAGTCGATGTTTCACGATGAAGATGGTTCGAGATGATGATTCGAGAGCAAATATATTTTCAAATGGAGCATCTTCGGGAGTAGCAAAGGGATTAACTTCATCCTGTGAATCAGAAGCAATTCCATGATGTACACTCGGTGATTGAAGGTTTGTTGATGAGACAGATTGATCAGCTGTAGGTGCTTCCTGACTTAATGACATAGAAACTGAAGGATTGACTTCATTGATAGGGACAGAAGCAGCCTCTGTTAATGGAATTGACATATCAATAGCACTTGGCTAAAAGTGTTCATCAAACATAGGATCAAACAATTTCTTCACATCATCTTCAGAGGGAGGTACATAAGGAGTTGCTGGAGATGGATTAGAAATAAGAGTAGAACTGATAGGACTACTTGATGAAAATTGAGTTGCGGGTCCAGAACTGGTTTGTCCTGGAGCCATTTGACCGGTTAGCTCATTGAACGTAATGTGAATTGTTTCCATGATATTTTGGGTTCTCTTGTTGTAGATTCTGTAACCCTTCTTGTTTGGTGCATAACCAACAAAAACTCCAATATGTGCCTTTGCTCTTAATTTTCCTAAGTATTGACCGTCATTCGTTGGATAGCACAAGGCACCAAACACACGAAGGTAGGAGAGATCAGGTTTTCGTTTATGAACAAGTTTATATGGAGTTTTTCCATGAGAGGTGTGTATAAGGGAACGATTTTGGGTGTAGCAAGCGTGGCAATGGCTTCAAATTTCATAGAAACATTGGAACCTTTGAATAAATTAGCATTGTTCTTATGGCTTCCACAAGAGTTCGATTTCGTCTTTCAACTACACCGTTCGTTGAGGAGTTCGTGGAACACTTCTTTGATGACTGATTCCAACACTTTCATAAAATTGAATTAAGTCTTTGTTAACAAACTCGTGCCATTGTCTGCTCGAACAATTACATTTGTATTGTTGAGTCGAACTCAAGTCGTTTGATTAGTTTGATGATGACATCCGGAGTTTCATCCTTTGTCCTCAAAAACTTTACCCAAGTAAATCGAGAGTAGTCATCAACAACTACTAGAATGTATTTCTTCCCATTTATCATTTGCACTCTCATTGGTCCGCATGCATCCATATGAAGGGTATGAAGAACTTCCATTCTTGAGTTTGTGGGTTTTGGTTTGTGGGCATATTTCGTGCTTTTTCCCAATTGGCAAGTCGAACAAAGATGATCTTTTCATATTTTAACTGGGTAAGCCTCGACAAGATCCTCTCTGGAAAGGTTATTAATGGTGCCGAATTTCAAGTGATTGAGACGACGATGCCATAACCATGACTTAGTTTTAGAAGCCTTTGACACAAGCAGATTGGAGAAGACTTCATCATGTCTTCGATAGAGATGGTGTATAGGTTAGAACCATGAGTACCTCTTAACAATTCCACACCATCAAGTTCTCTAACAAAGCATGTATGTTTTCTAAAGGCCACCTCTAGATCGGAATCACAGAATTGACCAACAGAGAACAAATTATGACCAAGACCTTCCACATAATATACCCTGGAGATTACACTTTTGCCGACTACATAATCACCATAACCCATAATTGCTCCAAAATGGTCGTTCCCGAATCTAACAATCCGATAAATTTAATCACGAAGTTCATGAGCCTGACCGGTCTCCAAATATATGCTTGGAACGGCTGAGTCCGTACCACGAAGCGATTTGAACGATCTGCAGTTGAATACAAACAAGAATGGATAACTGGATAATTGGGATCCCCATGCAAGAATGGGTTTCATTTGGTTAGTAACAGTGATTGGAACTCCCACACCAGAAATAGAAACACCCATATTAGAAATAGAAGCAATGGAAGCATCAGAAATAGATGCAGTGCTAGTATCCATATTTGACCTATTCAAAGTATGTTCACTTCTTAAGGGAATAGTTCTACTAGTAGGTATCCATTTTCTAGTGGGCATTGTCTGATTAACCTTATGGCCAAAAGGTATCCATTGATAACCTATCTTACTAAAAGTTCTTCCTGTGGGTTTCCACTGTTTTCTAACTTTCTTTCGCTTATGCCTTTTAGCCTTCTTAGCTTGATTTTTAACATTAACAGTTTTAACTGGGCATTTGACAGCTTTAGACAAATCATTTATACCACATTCAAGATTAGTAATAGAAACCACGCAATCATCATTACATATTTTGCCAAAAGTAGTAGAATTCATTAATTACGGTATGCTTAGAGCTAACACTAGAATCAACACGATTCGTTTTATTCAAATTCTCCCTACGGTGATCTTCTACTTTCTTCCAATGCACATTCTTAGCTTGCGAGGTCCTATCATTCCTTGTATTGCCTTGAGACTTTGACTGCTCGCTTTAATGTCACCGATTACTCTGTAGAGGAACGTGAACATTAGTTGGTTTTGCTACTTTTGCCTTTCTGTTTTGATGTCTTTGGGATGTGAACTATTCAAGGCACACCGAGGTTCACTTTCTTAACACCGGAGGTGGGGATCTCGAACTATTTGAAGGCCTACTAAAGTTCACATTCATAACATTGGGCATTGAATGACTTGTATACTTGGCATTAGGCATAGAACAGGGTATCAAGGGATTGACTTGCTCACCTAGGGATTTAGGGCATATTGTAATTAAGCATTCTAGAAGTTCTTGAGATCGTTTGGCATATAAGCATGCATGGCCAATTGCATTATCAAGTGGTTTCTCTAACTTATCCTCTTCTACAATCTCACGAAGACATTCTAGACTATCCTTAAGGTATGAGAAATATGTTTGAATAACAAGTTTGTTATTCCTAAGATGAGGAGGAACATATTTCACAAACAAAGCATATTTATTACAACCATGCACCTTTGATGCACCATTCTCCCCATTGGTCATTGGCATTTTCCTTTTACGACTCTTGATTCTCAATTTCCTTTTACAACGAAGTTATTTGTTCATTATTTTTATTACGAGTGACTTTTATTGACTCAAATAACTCATTGAAATGACGTTTAACCTTTTCATTTTCTTCAAGAAAACTCTCATTTTCCTTTTGTAAAGCATTAACCAAGTTTTGAAGATGAAAGTTTTGAGAATTCCGAGACTCTAAAGGAGGAGGCATTTGGGAGCCAGTCACATTGTTCTTTTCACCCTTTAATTGAGAAATTTGGGCTTTCAACTTTCTGATCGTGTTACGTTGAGCTTGAATCATTCATCACGTTTGTTTATTTCAAAAGCGCATCAAACTACGGAACATCCGAGGATATCTTGATGTTTGAGGTTTTAACATTTTCTTTGAGATGTTGATATTTTAGTTGTAAATCAAAATGTTCAACTTCTAGTTTAGAAAATGTTTTACCAAATTATCGTGATCATCTGTTCAATTTTCTCACATAGTTTAGAGTTTTTGATTTCAAGCTCAATGACACGATCATGGGAGACTTTCAAAGCAACAGATAATTCATGAAATTGAGAAGCAATAATCGAACAATTAGTGGCAGTATAGAACACATCTTGAGAAATACAATCAGAGATCAGATTCTCATTTAAGGTATGCAAGTTCTTCCTCTCAATTTCATTATATTTGAATGCTCGCTCATAGTCACTAACCTCAACAATCATTGCATCAAATTCATTTTCCATTCCTTTAATATCTGTATCTATCCCCTTTTTAAGACTCTCAAATTGATCTTTTAGTTGTTTAAAGAAAGGCATGACCTCGGTTAAGTAACATTCTTTTGTTTGCTCAAAACCCTTTCCCTTGATTATCCCAATGGGTGTGATCCTTTTCTTACAAGTTTTCTCAAAGTCAACAAATAATTGAAATATAACATATTGATGATTAAGGTCTTGCTCTTAGTGGCAATAGTTCTAGGAACTAAATGCATTGGTGTATTTGGAGGATACACAGATCATTGCAGGCATTTTCCTAAGGGGAGGGTTTGTTACAACAAGATTCTCTGCTTTTTGCTTATCTAAATCCTTTTTCCAGAACACTTGTTCGGGAGTTAACAACGTTTGAGGTTTAAACTTGTTCAAGGAAATCCAGTTTTCCTTTTTGTAATAATGGGGTTTGATCATTATGTTATTCTTTATACATTCAGGATCTTCTAGCTTCTTATTCATTTTCTCCCTAGATGCATCATCTAATTTTCTATCTTCCTCAGTGCACTCAATGCAACTAGGTGCTTGTCTAGGTTTAAGAATCTCATTGCCATCATAGATAACACTTTGGGCTGCTTTTCTTTGTCTTACCATACTCGTGGTTGGATTCCTTTATAATGGGTATACTATGCTTATCACGAGAACTCTATGCTTCGTGATCATGTGAGCGATCTGAATTGTATTCCTTGTACGCATAACTTATTTTCGAGCTTGTTTTTCAAGGTTTTAGATTTGAAAAATCATTCAAAAGTTTTGATTCCTTAGCACTGAATTCTTGCTTAAGCATTTTAACATTTTCTTGAAGATCTTGTTTTTGCTTAGCGCTTTTAGAAAGCTTTTCTTGTAAGGAGTTTAACTCTTGTTTTAATACTTCTTCTCTAAACTTACTTTTTCTAATAGTTGTACGCATTTGGTCATCCATTTCGCTCACGGTGGTTAACTCAAACTTAGCACGTTGTTCATAAATGGCTACTCGTTCTTTATAGGCATTAAGTTCGAGATAACGAATCATCGGGAGCACATGCGGTGTATTCATCAAAAACATAGTCATCATTGATCGCAGAGGATGCATCACTTGGTACAATCTCACTTTCACTTTGTTTCACATATTGATCATATGGGACAACATTGATATTACCCATATTTTCAATATCGACTCAATAGTTTCGATTGATTGTACTTTGTTATGCATCTTTGTACATCAACATCATCGTATAGTTTTAATACCTTAGAAATGATTTTGTTTTGGATGGACCACTTGTGGTGATGAAGAGACTTTAGAAGGACCATTGGAGAAATGCTAGCCATGAAAATTGTTTGTGTAGTAGGTTCATCATCAACGTCAGTCGTATGCATCACAATCGGCGACTTGAAAGGCATTCGATGATTGTGGCCTATCTCTGAATTGGTCGCTCATCCACATCCGCATCATATGTCTTAGCATTTCCATCGAAGAAACAACAACTCCTCTTCATCCAAAGTCGCACCATTATCCCGAGCTTGCACAAGCAACATCTTATCCCTAAAGTACTCTGCATTCGAGGCGTTTTGGCGATGTGTAGTTCCTTGCAATGTGTCCTCACCACCACAGTTGTAACACTTGATCGGCTTTACTTGTCCTTGATTTCCATTCCTTCCCTATTCGATTTGCCACATATCCTCTATCAACTCTACCTCTTCCTTGTTCATACCGCCTTTCTTGAACTGGTTGTACCATAACCTTCCCATCTCTCGCAAAGGGCTTGATTGTGTGGATTAGATGCTATTCGAGGTTGTTGTTGGTGTGTGGGAGAGAGTTCATGTTTTGACCGATCATGAGAGCCAGCTTGATTAATGAAGTTTCCACTTGTGCATCAAGATCGCCTTGTTTGAACATTGGATTGGGAATGAGTTTGTGATTACCATTACCCATGGGTATAACTTGAGATGCTTTGGTGGTAATTCCAATGTTTGAGTAGAAGGCGGTTGAATCATTTGATGAGCTTAACTCTCCTGGTTGGTTTTGAACCGATTAAGAATCCTTTTTCAAACATAGCATGTCTCTCATTCCGGTAAGAAGAAAGGCATAGAGCCAACGAAGGTGGAGCGCATCCATACCGGATAAACTCCGCTTTGAAACCAAACACCGCATAGAAAATTGGCACTCAAAAATAAATGAGAATGAGAATCGGAACCAATTCACAAGCGGGCATCTAAGCAAGGCCAATCAACGTCGGGACCAACATCCCATTGGCGCATCCTATCACGAGTCTTTAGCCACGGTGAATAGCGAGCCACGGATGTATAGCATGCCTTGGAATACATTGAGAGAACCAAGGAACATTACACCATTCAACCAAATCAGCCCTAAGGCGAGAGATTCCACGCACCCGGGCGAAAAATAACTAAAATTGCCATCCGAGTTACGCCATAATAATCCATCATCAATATCATTTAGAGTAGGAACGGTAGAGTATCTAACAATGGAAATCGAGATAACCAATCCAATGGCCATCATGAATCATTAGATTCAATAAGATCATAAACCGAGTCGGATAAATTAAACCCGCTCGTGAAATATCTCTAGCGATAAGTAAATTACGAATCGGGCTTAGCGACACCACATATCAAACCAAACCGAAGTGTCCTTCCCATTATTGATCTTATGCCAAATAAAAGGACGAACCTTTGTTCTAATGGCGGAAGCTTGCGCCAACCCCAATAACATCCCCAAACAGGGGACATCCCAAAACTTCTCCCACGAAGTTTATACGAATGGATCCATTGCACCCATAACGACTCTTTATGTGTCAAAATACTCCAAATATGAGTAGTCATAAAGCGCGATGTTAAAATCCTCCAAGCAGCGAATACCAAGACCACCTTCATTCGTTGGCTTACAAACGATTCCCAAGCAACCTTAGCCTTTCCCTTTCATTTCTCCTTGACACCAAAGGAAACCCCTCATAAGCTGCTCAAGCTCATGGATATCTGAGTAGGAAGGATAAAAAGAAGCCCAATATAAATGCATCGAAGATAAGACAGATCTCACCAATTGAAGCCTACCCATGAGATAAAGAACTTATTAGCCATTGCTCATAGTTTGTATTCTTCAAAGACCGAAAAGTTCTTGAAATCCTCCAAGGCCTGCATAATAACATTAATGAATCACCGATGGCCTCTAGCAAACAAGAAGAGGTCATCCGCAAAACAAAGGTTAATAATTATTGTTGCTCACACAAATGATGGCGAAAATCAACCGAATTGAAACCTTTTACGCAATATAAGAGTTAGCACTTCCATAACCGGCGTAAACAAGTATGGAGATAACGGTCACCTTGTCTAAGGCCCCGCTTACCTTTAAACCAGCCATGGAGATCGCCATTAACACATATGGAATAAGGCGTAGATGATATACAAACCATGATCCAATCAACCATTTTGGAGTTAAAACCAAAACCAATCGAGAATAGCCCTAAGAAAATTCCAATCAACCGTATCATATGCCTTACGAATATCAACCTTAAGCACATCTAGGAGGACCCTTCCTCTATGATAATTCGCATAAGCTCTTGGGTAAGTAATATATTATCGGATATCGACGACCGGGAACAAATGCCGATTGATTAATACTAACCAAGCGACCAAGGCCTTCTTTAATACGATTAGCAAGGATTTTGCTAATGCATTTATACATGACATTCTGACAAGAAATAGGCCGATAATCATTAATCTTAGATGGGGTAGACACTTTAGGAATCAAAGATATAATAGTATGATTAATCTCCTTGAGAAGCTTACCATTAATAAAAAATCACGCAATGATCCTTACCTCGGCACAATATCCCATGCTTTCTTAAAGAAGGCGGTGTGTACCATCGGGACCGGGAGCTTTATCATCCCCATAGAAAATATAGCATCCTTAATCTCCGCATCAAGTAACATGACGAACCATCGAACCCGACCAATTGAGGAAGAACATTAGAGAATATACCATAATCATCAAAAGAGTACAATTCCCTTCCATACCAAGCTGTTCATAGTGAGCAACAAAAGCACTGCAACCTGATTACCCTCGTACAAGACATTGTTTGCATCTCTAACCAATTCAATTCGATTACGGGCACATTTGCTTTTAACAATATTATGAAAATAGGCGTATTAGAATCACTGCATAAAGCCATTGAACTTTAGATTTACGCTTTAAAACCGTTCTTCATCTAATGTAGCCTCCTTATATGCAAGAAGATAATGAGCATGCTCATCCGTGGTTCGAAATTAGGCGGATGCGTATCAATAGCCTTTTGGGCGTCATCTAACTCCTGCCGAATCCTAACTACCCGCTCATGAAGATTACCTTGGTGTGCAAAAGCTTACAAACGGAGATTTCAGCCCTTTAGCGTTGAACAACCGATACATAGCACAACCATGAACATTAAGATTCCACCCTTGATGAACGTATCACTAAACCCATCTTTATGAACCAAGAAGTTAGAAATTTGAGCGGTTTAGGCTTTGGCTTAGTTACACGGGAATCTGCGAACACCGGAGAATGGCTTGCCCCGATTTACCAAACAAATTACCAGTTTCATCATAGATATTTTCAACCTCATCATCATCAACATCATCATTAGTAGCCAAAGAACCAAACGGGTTAGAAGTAGATATATTAGGAGCCACAATTGGATTATTTACCTTAGGTGGATCAAGCTCAGGTTGACTACCCTTATTAGGCACATCGGTTTGGTCATTAGATGCTGAAGAATTAGGTGAAACAATATTACCTACCTGATTAGGTATAGGACCAGTACTAGTGCTAGCAACATCTTGAGAGGGTTTGCTAATAGAAGGAGTGCTAACAGCTTTGGGTCTATACTGCATATTTTTACCAGCTGGAACCCGTTAAAAACCGTACTACTTTTATTGTCCTTAGCATTTCTCTTAGCTTTACCCATTTTCCCAACAAGTTGAAACCCGTCATTTTATCCTCCACGGGTGGAGTCACAATTAATCTTAGGACAAGAGTCAGCGAATGGCCAAAAATCAAACAAACATCACACCTAGGAGGTTTCCTCATATTCCACCCTAGTTTGATGCACTCGCCACTCCAACATCGTTGAAGGTGCCTAACATTATGCCATGAATCGGGTTCATGTTGTTCACAAACTTTGAGTTCAAAATTTGAATGTTTGGCATAGTAATTCGATGTTCCTCATATCATTAACAAGCTTGTGGAATCTCACGTAATACTCATAAACACTCTCATCCGGTTTCATCTTGAAGTGCTCAAATTCATCATAGAGTTGTGATTCTCTGTCTTCCATAGTTAATTCGAACACAGAGAAGCATCTTGACATTATCCCACACCGCCTTGGCTTTGTGTTGTGATTGATAAGCTTGTAGATATCCTTTGGAAGACCTTGAAGTATGATGTTAGAAGCCCGATATCGATATCGATCGAATCTCTTTTCTACTTATCATTGAGCTCATCATATGTCTTTGGTCCGTCTATTCCATAGATCATTGTTCCATCTGCAATTGTATCAATTAAGTCTCTTGTAGTCTCAATCGATAAGGTCCTTCATCAATCGATTTGAGAATGTTGACCCCATTTTCCTTTCCAAGACAAGACAATCGATTCTTTGAGCCCAAGAGTCGTAGTCGGTTCATCAAGCATGGGTGGACGAGTATCTCAACCGGTTGCTTGAACATCCTCGGCAGCATGGAGATGATTGTAGATACGTTGGTAGACATGTTTCAAGATTACACGGATTTTATAACTCAATGATTAAACCGGAAATAGATTCTTTCACGGATTTTACTAAATCAAGAGAAAACCGTATTACAAACAAAAGTCAACCAAGTCGCTAAGAATCCTTGAACTAAGTCGCTAAGAACCAAGTTGCTAAGTATTAAGAAGACAAGTCGCTAAGATCCAAATCGCTAAGAATTTTGACAGCAAATCGCTAAGCACCAAGTCGCTAAGAAATCAAGTCGCTAAGAAATCAAGTAGCTAAATAGCAACTCGCTAATGTCCAAATCGCTAAGACCAAGTCGCTAAGAAACTTAAAGAACAAGTCGCTATCAAAATTGAAAGCAAGTCGCTACCTTACCAAGTCGCTACCCGTAGTGGAGAATCCACTAAGTGTCTTTGTTGTCGGCTTTTCTCAAAAGGCGGTCGCTATGACCATGTCGCTGCCGAAACTCAAGACAACTCGCTACCTTTTACTGAAGCAAGTCGCTACCAAGAAAATCACTCCGAGAGCCAAGTCGCTACCAAGAAAAACTTTAAAAACACACTTTTCAATCCAAAACAAGCTCAACCACAGTGATTCAAGCTTACCAAATCAAAACCCAAGCACATACAATGATCCTAAACACAAAAGTACACCCAAAATTCTAACTTTAACACAAGAGATGACCCAAATGATGCAAAAACCACTAAACTTTTTCAAACTCAAAAACCATCTAAAAACCACTAGAAATCCAAGGATATGTAAGAGATGATCTAACCATGGCTCTTGATACCATTTGTAACATATTGGATATCACAAACACATCATGTCATTAACACAAGAGGCGTACAAGATGAGTTTTAGAGAGAGAAAGTTAGAGGTTTAGGGAACTTTAGTGAGAGAAAGAAAAAATCTTATTATGAGCTCCAACTCTACCTTGGGAGGTAGAGAGTATTTATAGTCTTACAATAAAACGCCACCGACGGGTCATGGATCGGGCATACGGTGGGTAAAGACCGTCCGTCCTCCACGGTGTTACTTAACTAAATACTACCTAACATCAAATAACTACGACTACGAGCTTTCTAACGAATATATATACTCGAGGTGACCGACACTTTAACTACTGGATTTTCCAAATCCTAACAGCAGCAACATCATGTCCACTCCTGGAGTCCTTAGACATGTCAAACTGCTCATGTGTTAGTGATGAAACATTGCGTGAAATAGCACTTATTTGTGGTAATCTTCATATTCTGAATGCATCGTCTCGCCCAAACATCTCACTTGAGGTAATTTTCATGGATCTGCCGTTATAAGAATAACATCTGCATAACTGTAACCCTCATTTATGGTGTTCCTTTTGTAGTCTGTAAGATTTCCGATGCTCACTGTGCTCAAGCTTCATAGTTGTGAAGCAATAACCTATGCTTCCATGGCTGCGGATCTCATAGCTACATGTTGGAGGTTTTGGAGCTTGATAATTGCAGCTTATTGACAGCGGTCTTTTTGGATCTTCCTCACCTGCGGAATATTAGACTTGTACATTGTCGCAAGTTGATTCTTTATTACTTCAGATGGTTCCGAGAGGAAGGATGTACCGAGGTTATCCCGGTAGGAATGTGGGAGATGGAAATATGGAAACGGGAATGCTTCCAGTCTCATACGACATGGGTGTCATGCTTCCAAGAGATGCTACTGCTGCTATGCAACAACCAATGCCCATTACAGCCTTGGCTTCTATACAAATTACTTCAGGTTGTCTCCTTGGTTAAAATGATAAAATCGGTTTAGCTCGTATAATGAAATTATAGATAGCAACTTAAGAGATAACGTGGCATATTTTTGAACTTGTATAGCCCATTGGACCCGTTCCTCATAACAGAAATTGTCCAATTCATATGTTGGTCAAAATATTCACCTATGGTTCTAAACACTTTTAGATCATAAAAAATGTACTTGAGAGAAGACAGTTTTAAGTTGACTGGTCCAGTAACTAAGGGTTCGGATATGAACACTTAGGTAATTATCTCCAGGTGAAGAAGGGTAGAAATAACTTAAATTATGATTTTTTGCAATAACCTCAGTTTCTGCTATGATCTGTGGAGTACCTTGAGGAGAAGGGCGTTACATTTCTTCTCCTCTATTGTTTTTGGGTTAGTGACTAAAAGATCATATCCAACTTACTAAATTTTATATTAGTACGTTCCTGTTTAGTAGCATGAAATAAAACCGAAATTTCAACTTACTAAATATTGGCACTATACAAGTGCACATCAAAGCTGTCAAACCAAAATATAAAAAAAACGAAGATATAAGACGCTATATATATGTGCCTAAAAAGTTGTAGTGCGGGAATATCCTCACCTTATTTAGTACATGAGAGGTAGATAAGATAAGCTTATCTAGAAACGCAGGCTGACGGGCGGCACTATGCTGGCGTGTACACATACCGACCCATCCAGCAGCCCGTCGTTACCTTCAACAACAGCCAACAAAAGTAAATAATGTACCCTATAGGCTACAAATGCACCAAGCTCAAATCAACAAACAACATCTAACCAATAAGAAAAAAATGCTAATAAAGCAAAATGAGAAACTAACCTTTGCTTGATGACTTTCGCATCGGGTAATTTGACAGTGGTATGAGTACGTACGCGTAATGGTAATAAATAAGGCAGAGATAAATGCATAAGCGCAATAGCCATAAAATTATAATCGTCGCCTATAGAAAAACAAAAGTAGGCTCAGGTTTATTCGTCCCCTGGTACACTCGTTAAGGCTGCTGAGGCGAGTGTTTCTCGCATTATGCCATCCATCCACATAGTGTAGCAACACATCATATTCGAACAATCACCATAGCCAAGTAAGGGCGCTGACAATGGCATGAGTACATACTCGTAATGGTAACAAATAAGACTAGGATAAATGCATAAAAGTAGTATATATGGTACCATAATCACATTTCCTAACGCTACATTTCACCTTATATCTAAAGAAATCTAAACTGGCACCACTATATATGGTACCACTTTATATGTATACTTGTAATATATGTGGAAAACTAGAAGGGGGGGTTGAATAGTTTTACCAATTAAAACTTCCTTTTAAACTATTTAGATCGACTTATGTCAATCTATTTGGTTGTGTGTGTTGGATGTTGATAAACAAGCATATAAAGATATGTAATGAAAAGATAAGAGTAAGAAGCACAAAACCACAACGCGAGTATTTATAGTGGTTCGGCTACAAGGACACCTTCCTTGCCCTACTCCACTCCCTGAGTCACCTACTCGAGAGTTCGTAAATACTACACCAATCTCCTTATGGCGGAGAAGCCTTCACAACGTCGCCTACCCTTTTTCCGGTGCTAGGCTAACCACCGGGTTCTTTCACTCCAAGGTGAACCAAACCTACACAACGTCGCCTAACCTTTATAAGGTACTAGGCTAAGTACCTAGTTCTTTCACTCCAAGGTGAACTACACCTTCACAACGTCGCCTACCCTTTATTAGGTACTAGGCTAAGCACCTAGTTCCATTGCAATGGAGGAACTACTACCACACTACACCAACGACTAATCCCAAAGGAGATCTACTCCTTTACAACATCATCAAGGATATCAATATCCTTGGATCTAATACTAGTCTATCTTGTACATCGAAACACACCATATCGAATGTACATCTAAGGCACCTTTCACTAATGCCTTTGACTAGATCTACAAGACACCTTTCATTAATGTCTTGTGTCTTCACTTCTAAGCACATTTCACTAATGCTTCTAGTCTTGACTTCTAAGCACCTTTCACTAATACTTCTTGTCTTGACTTCTAAGCACCTACCACAAGTGCTTATGCTATAGACGATAGATACCCTTCACTGATATCTTCATCTTGACACTTGAGACATCTTTCACTAATGTCTTCAACACTACACTTCTTTGAAGAAAGAAAGGAATCATCAACAAGAAGACTTGATGGCCTTGATGATGAGGAAGCATGGCAACTCATGGACTTGAGCTTGCTCGACTTCAAAGGTGGTGATCTTGCCTTTAAGAGGAACCTAAAAGATCTCACAAAACAAAACTACAAACATAGATCTCTTGGATATGAGGTTAGTGAGTTTTAACTCGTGGAGAAAGTGTGTTAGAAAGGGTGAGAAATAATGAAGAAATGGCTCACTAATTATAGAGGAAAATCCTCATTTCCCGGATCCCACGGATCCCTACCACAAGGATCCGGCTAGCACAAAGCTAGGGATCCGTGGAACGCCCTCTTGCCCATGGGTATTTTGGTCATGGGTCATGGGTCATGGGTTGAACCATGGATCTTTGGCTAGATACAATGTATCTTTAAGTGCAATGCACTTAGTCACTTGGGTATGGGTTGATCCATGGGTTATGGATATCATCCATGTGTGATATAAGCATGATGTCATACAATGGGTTATGGGTCAAGATCCATGGGGCATGGGCTTTGGGTTGTACCCAACTACATTCAATGTATTCGCCCAATGGGTTGTGATACTTAAGTTTCTACCCATTTATATTACCCAATATACTACATACTAGTTATTTTTTTTTTTTTTGGGTAAAAGGGTAATCTACCCTGGCAAAATATATTAATCACGTAACAAGTTTAGAACAATGGAATGTGGCGTATACCACATTAACCTCAAGCACACGCTTGAACAACCCCAATGACACTATTCGCTCTTGACAGCCACAGAGCGAAAAACTAATCACATACAATAACTAACACACCAATAGGAAACCACCAACGAAGGAAACAGAATCGCCACAAGCATCCATAAACCTCTTCGAGGAGATTGATGAATCGATGAGACCGCCTCCTTAAAACCTTTCCAAGAAAAACCCGGTGGGAAAACCTTGGTAAAGGGAAAAAGAGTCGACTCTCACCGAATCTCCCTCGAAATAACCTCCATGCGCCAAACGACAACCAAAGGAACAACGTCCACCTGAGCCATCCAAACCTCCATAGAAATAGTAGAACTCATGCGTGAACAAGAGATGTAGGCAACTTCCATACTCGAACCAGATTAAGCACGTTCGCTGTCTTCTTAAATCTGCATGAGAGAAGTTTCAACCGAACGGTAGCTTTAATCACATCTTCAACTTGAGCTTCAGACCTTCGAGCCTTCTTAAAAAGCCGATAGTTCCTTTCTTGCCATATAAAGTATGTAGAAGCTGCAAAAAGAAGTTTCGAGACCACGCTACTGAATGCACCTAGACTTCACGACACAATAAGAGCACGAGAAAGAGCATCCAACGAAGTAGGTAATGAGCCAAAACCAGCAAAACTCTTCACGGAGTTCCAAACCCGCATAGAGAAAGAGCAAGAAAAGAAAAGGTGATCATGTGAGTCCGCTTGCCCCGCAAAGAGGGCATAATAACGGATCATTGGACAAGCCAAATCTCCCATCGAATCTTGCGTGCGAAGCCTTCTTTTCATAACAAGCCACAACTGAAACGCATGTCTTGGAATCCGATGAGAAAACCAAACCAAATGATACCATTCCACATTATTATCCCGAGGTCTAATGCAATCCCAAACCAAAGAAACCGAAAATGGTTTAAGATCCCCATTCAGGTCACGCCAATATAAAGAATCTTCCACATTATCAACCAAAAGGGGAACATTGATAGACCCGAGCACAGGATAACGCACCACCCAATCACTCGGCCAAGTCCACCCATTCGGATTAATTATATCCCGAACCTTCGTAGTAGGACAAAAATCTGCTCGATGAATATCACGAGATGAAACAATATTAGCTAACGGGCTCAACAAACACCATGAGTCAAACCATGCTAACGCCTTATATCCATCACCAAGCTTATACCAAATAAAATTACGGACAAGCGGCCTAAGCTGAAGGATCTTCCGCCAACTCCACGACATATTACCCCGGAACGGAATTTCCCATAAAGATCGACCCCTAAGCTTATAACTATGCACCCATTTCACCCAAAGGGACTCTTTACCAATCAGAATGCTCCAAATATGGGTTGTAATCAACGCATTATTAAATGAACTCAGCCTCCTGATCCCAAGACCACCCTCCTTCCTAGGAAGACAAACAACCTCCCAAGCTACTTTGGACTTTGCCTTATTCCCATCACTCTTACCCCATAAAAAACCCCTCATGAGCTGCTCTAAATCAAGAATAATCCGGGGAATAATAAAACCGAGGCCCAATAAAATGCATAGATGATAAAAGATCAGATAAGTTGAAGCCTACCGCAAATGAGAGAAACTTATTTTTCCAATCTTTGATCCGATTGACAATTTCTCAACAAGCTCCTTACGATCACGATAAATCAATCTAGTAGTAACGAGAGGAACACCCAAATATTTAACCGGAAGGCATCCTTCAACAAAAGGGATAACCTGCAAAATAGCATGCTTAACATAATTCCTAACGTTACAAAAGTAAGCAGTACTCTTCGGCAAGCTCGGGATGAGACCAGACGCTTGCTTAAACTCGTCCAAGGTTTCCATGATAACAGTAGCTGAGTCGACATCCCCATAAGAAAACAGAAAAAGATCATCAGCAAAACATAAGTTAATAATATTAAGGTTAGCGCATTGATGATGAAAGGTAAACCGATCAGAATTCCGAACCCGCCTCCTTAGCATAAGAGTAAGAACCTCCATAACAAGCGTAAATAGATAAGGAGACAACGGATCACCCTGTCGGAGACCCCTTTTTCCCTTGAAATAACCATGAACTGATCCATTTATACTAATGGAAAAGGACGTAGACGTCACACACTCCATAATCCATCCAATCATACGAGCATGAAACCCGAACCTATATAAGATACTCCTCAAGAAGTTCCAATCAACCGTGTCGTATGCCTTCTGAATATCCACTTTAAAAGCACATCTAGATGGACCTCTATCAACATGATAATTATGCATAAGCTCCTGAGTGAGTAAAATGTTATCCGAGATCCTCCTTCCCGGAATAAATGCTGACTGATTTAAACTAACCAACGATGTTAACACATTCTTAATACGGTTAGCTATAATCTTACTAATGCATTTAAACAAGACATTACAAAGAAGAAATAGGCCGATAATCAAGAATCCGAGTAGAGATGTAACCTTAGGCAATAGAGCAAGAACATTATGATTGACTTCTTTAAAAGTTTACCATTAGTGAAAAATTCTTGCACCGCCTTAATAATATCCGGTTACAATATCCCACGCCCTTTAAAGAAAGTCAGAAAGCCATCCGGACTGGCGATTTGTCATCACCCATAGAGAATATAGCTTCCTTAACTTCTTGAGCCGAGACATTCCGTATCATATCCTCCGCAATATTAGGATCAAGAGTAGCCTCAAAAAGATTATGATCATCAAACGGAACAGTATGTCCCTCCTGTCCAATAAATGCAGTATAGTAACTAACAAACGCATTAGGAACATCCTCCCTTCAAAACGCATACCATCATTATTGGTGATAACATCAATCCGGCTTCTAGCTTTTCGACTCTTCACAACCTTATGAAAATAGGCCGAATTAGAATCACCAGCCCTTAGCCACTCCACTTTAGCTTTTTGCTTCAAAAATTGTTCCTCAGTAAAAAGAGCATCATTATACGCATTAAGATAAGCAGCCTCCTCCTCCCGAATATCAATATTAAAGGATCGCCCAACGCCGTTGAACCATATCAAGCTCATGCCAAGTTTAACAACTTTCACATGAATATTCCTTCATTATACAAGAGCTACGGCGGTTTCTTCAAAGATTTCAACTTACTTACGACTTTGTACATATGAAAACCACTCACGTCCCTTTCCCAATATTCCTTAACCTTCACTTTAAATTGAGAATTCTGCACAAGAATGTTATAGAACTTAAACGGCCTCGGGATGAACTTATGAGATGTAGGAATAGTAAGAATAGCCGGTGAATGGTCGGATATTCTATAAGGCTGAGAAATAGCATGAGCACCCACAAAACCATCCGTGCAAGCAAGGTTAGCCATAATCCGATCAATCTTCTTGAGTTTACCATCCGTTCCTCTAGGCTTTTGATTCCATGTGAATTGCAAACCAGATCGATTTACATCAAAAACTTCAATCTCCTCAACACACTCCTTAAACTCTCGCATAGCAATATCTACCCAATTATGTAAACACTAGTTGTTGTACATATGTATTTCTAAATCATAAAATCACTTATACTTGTTTTAGTGTTTTATGTGAAAGTGTGAATATGTTAGAAACTATTAGTTCAAACCATTTACGTATTTTATTTGTTTCGTTAACATGATTTTACGTTTGTTATCGACAAAACATTAGAAGATCGTAAAATATAAATAAACGTTTTTACGGCTTATTTGTATTAACAATCTCCCCCTTTTTGTTGATGACAAAACATAAAATTATTTTAAGGAAAAGCTAAAATTAAAAAAGTTTGAATTTGTAGTTTTTACTTTCTTCTCCCCCTTTTTGTCGAAACAAAAAGTGTTTGAAGGAAAGCAACACATCGTTTTTAAGAAAAACATGTGAAAGAAATAAAAATAAAAAAAGGAATAGAGAGCAAGTAACGGAACGGATCTCGTCTTTACTCCCCCTTGACGAGTCCATCCCTATGTAAGGGCGTCAAGAAAGTGATACTAATCTAGTTTGTTTGCAAGTAAGTTTGCAAAAGATTTTGTCTAAGTGACGAATGTACTCCCCCTTGATGATTGCAATATTGCAAGGGGATGTCATGAAATGTAAACCTAGTATTGAAGTAATTTGCAATGTATTGCTTTGACATAAAGCTCCCCCTAGCTTTAGGATGTCAAAGTCTTCATGTGTAAATTGAATAACTACAAAACAAATGTTAGAAAGCAAGTATAATTCACAATTTCCTACAAATGTGGTTCAAGTTAGTAGAAAGAAAGTTTTCTGTCTCACGGATCCTACGATTCCCTCCTAACAGGGATCCTTCTAGGCAATTCTGAGGGATCCGTATTAGCTGATTAATTTCAGCAAAGATGATATAACAAGTAATGTTATCACAAAAATGAGATATGAATACAAAGTAATCATATGCTAAACAAAATAACAAGTAGCATGTAATTCCATTTAATAAAACTAGAGTTATGATATACATGACTCTAAAAACTAAGAAAATAAGAAAATACATGAGTAGGAATTTCTAAACCAACTATCGCTTGATGCTAGGACACAACTAAAATCTTCTAGCTCGAGTTTTGTTTAGGTTTAATCTCGTCGAAACGTTTGACGAGATGATAGAACATGAAACGTTGGTCTTCTCGTACTTCATGTATCAAACTTTCAACATGTTGACAATGATAGCAATCTTTGTCATGGCTAGGTATTGGTGGTGGAAGAAATGAAATGGCTTGATGCGAAGGATCAAGTGAAGCGGCTTGTGGAGCTTCAAACGATGGAGGGATTGGTGGAGGCGCATTTGAGAATGGCTCGACTAAGAATGATGGTGGTGATAGAGAAGTGTCAACTTCCATATGGTCGGGTGGTTGACTTTGATGATTTCTCATAATCCAAATGGGATTATATGATGGAAACGGCGAAAAGGAAGCCGGAGCAAGTGTTGACTCAACACCTAATGAGAAAAATGTTGTCGGCGGAAGCGGATGAGACGGCCTAGGAGGCAAGTCCTCTAAATTGTAGAGGTGTGGTGATGATAGTGGGGATGTAAATGAAATAGCTCTAGGAACCAATGGTGATGGTTTAGTGGAAATGATATTGTTTGGCCTAGGAGGTATGGTGGTGTTTGGCATAGGTAGTTTTGTGGGTACTATCCTTTTAGGAATTGGTTTGATTGGATGAGGAAGGATCCTATCATTTGTTGGCTTGACCGGAGATGATTCGGTTGAAGAGATTTCGTGTATAACACACGCCTTTTTCATGGGTGGTTCTTTGGTGGATAAGTTACTACTTGGGGTTTTCCTCATGATGAGATGATTTCAAAAGGTTTGCAAGGGTTTCTAAAGTGCTGAAAATTAGGAAGAAGGTGATGACTATGGAGCTCCTAACAAAGTGGTTTATAAACCAAGAGATTTGGCAAGTGCATTTAAGTCTTAAGCCATTAGTATTCATTTTAATGTGATGATTAACATGCACAAGAGTCAAATACAGAGTTTGCACTGATCTAGGAACTCATTTAAGATGAGATAGAGTGTTTGAGTTAGGAATATGAGTTGAAATGATTGTTTTATCAAGATTTGACATAAACTGTCATCCGGATCCCACGGTTGCCTCCTCAGAGGGATCCGTCTAGGCTAATCCTAGGGATCCGGCTTTCAACAGTTATGAAAGAGTGGAAATGATGTTTCTAAGATCTAAGAACTATAACATATTGAGTGTTTCAGTCCTCCTAAGTGTTTTAAATGAAGGGGTGCTTAAGTACTTGAAGGTAATGAATGATGAAGCTAATGATTGTCTTTAATGGAGGGATTTGGAACTTTCAAGAGTACCAATGGATGAGCAAGGATGACACTAAAAATGAGAGTGTCAATTGAAGCTAAGTGATCTTAGAGATCAGTTTGTGACTTAGTATAGTGTTTTGGAAAATATCCTAGAAGCTTTGAGATGGGAAAAACTAGAATTTGATCAACTTTGATGATTTATGATAAATTTTGCCATAATCGGAGGATTTTTAAGACTAGATGTGAGGGATCATGTGAAAAATGAAGTGTGAGTTTAAGAGCAGAAGAGTAATGGATTAAAAATGAAACGATAGATCTACAAGCGTCTTAGAGTATGATCTAGGTGAGCTATGTGTGAGTAGGAAGGATCTACTTATCATGATAAGGACTTAATTTTGCCTTAAGACAATATGTTTAGCTTAGTGTGAGGTGTTCTAAGGATATGATTGAAATACAATGTTTACAATTGCATTTTCTGTTTGCCGGATCCCACGGTTCCCTAAGTGAAAGGATCCATCTAGTACAAACTTTGGGATCCGTCCATCTGCTCAGCAGAAACTTTACTAAAGGTATGCAATGATATTGACAATGCATCATATTCCAAGGTTGGTTTAGAGGGGTTCTAACACTAAGATATCAAATGTAATATGTTTTTATTTCAAGAAGGAAATAGGATTACATTGATAAATCACGAGTACAAGAGAATTGATCCTATATTGAAATACTACTAGGTTTCTTGAGTGTTTTTGCTAGGAGGATCATTACGTGATTGATGAGTGTTGGTGGAATCAAGAATGAAGAAAGTCTTCATGAGAGATATGTTTAGCGGTTCCATCATCTTGTTCACAAGTACGTACAACGGACTTTGAAATTGAGGATGGAAGTGCATAATGTGGAAAACTAGAAGGGGGGGTTGAATAGTTTTACCAATTTAAAACTTCCTTTTAAATATTTAGATCGACTTATGTCAATCTATTTGATTGTTTAGGTTGGACGTTGATAGATGGATATATAAACGTGAAATGAAATATAAAGAGTAAGAAGCACATCACCACAACACAAGTTATTTATAGTGGTTCGCTACAAGGACACCTTCCTTGCCCTACTCCACCCCCGAGTCACCTACTCGAGAGTTCGTAAGCACTACACCAACTCCTTGTGGCGGAGAAGCCTTCACAACGTCGCTAACCTTTTTCCCAGACAAAGCTAAATACCGAGTTCTTTCACACCAAGGCGAACCACACCTAACACAACGTCGCCTACCCTTTATACGGTGCTAGGCTAACCACCGAGTTCTTTCACACCTTAGGAGAACTAATCCTTTACAACGTCGCCTACCCTTTATTAGGTACTAGGCTAAACACCTAGTTCTTTCACACCTTAGGTGAACTACACCTTCACGACACAACACCTAATCTCAAGGAGTCTCAAGGAGATCTACTCCTTGTTACAACACCATCAAGGATATCACCATCCTTGTATATAAACAAATACATATATGTATAACGATGCACCTCATCGATTATACGACCTAGGCATTCTTCCCAAATGCTACTTGATTTGATTCTTTGGCATCCTTCACTAATGTCTTTGACACAACGCTTGGCACCCTTCACTAATGCCTTCGTCTTGACACCTTTAGCATCCTTCACTAATGCTTTGACACGGACGATGAGCACCTTTCACTAATGATTTCATCTTGACACTTTAGGCATTCTTCACTAATGCCTTCAACCCAACATCTATGAAGAAAGGAAGAACTATCAACAAGAGAACCTTAGTAGTCTTGATGATGACGAAGCATGGCAACTCATGGACTTTGAGCTTGCACGTCTTCAAGAGGTGATGATCTCTCCTTTAAGAGGAACCTAGTAGATCACACAAAACAAAAGAAAACTACATAGATCACTTAGATCCGAGGTTAGAGGTTAGAATACTTTGGGAAGTATGTGTGTAAAAGCCTCCCAGAGAGGAAGAAATGGCTCTCTATTTATAGAGGAAATTCTCTTGCTTTCCGGATTCCACGATCCCTACCACAAGGGATCCGGCTAGCACAACGCTAGGGATCCGTGGTCCGCTCCTCTTTGCCCATGGGTATTTTTGGTTATGGGTCATGGGTCATGGGTTATGGGTTGATCCATGGTTTTCTTTCTAGATACAATGAACTTGGTTAAGTGGTATATATAAAACCATGGGTTATGGGTCAAAACCATTTGCAAGTATTTACCCATTTAGTATATACTTGTACTTACCCAATTTAGCATACACTTAGTTTTTACCCATTTTAGTATACTTAGTTTAAGTATATGTTTAACCCAATATGTAAACACTAGTTGTTGTACATATGTATCTAAATCATAAAAACACTTATACTTGTTTTAGTGTTTTATGTGAAAGCGTAAGTGTGTTAGAAAACTATTAACTCAAACTATTTACGTACTCTATTTGTTTCGTTAAAATGATTTTATATTTGTTATCGACAAAACATTAGAAGATCGTAAAATATAAATAAACGTTTTCACGGCTTATTTGTATTAACAATCTCCCCCTTTTTTTTATGACAAAACATAAAATTATTTTAAGGAAAAACTAAAATTGTAAAATTTGAATTTGTAGTTTTACTTTCTTCTCCCCTTTTTGTCGAAACAAAAGTGTTAAAAGAAACTAACACAAATAATAATAAAAATGTAAAATGTAAAGAGAGCAAGTGGCGGAATGGTACTCGTCTTAACTCCCCTTGACGAGTCCATCCCTTTGAAAGCGTCAAGGACATAACGTAAAATGAGCTAATTGTGTTTGCAATTAAGTTTGCAAATTGTTAAATCTAAGTAATGACGTGCTCCCCTTGAATATTGCAATGTTGCAATGGGGTGTCATGAAGTGTAATCCAAAATTGGATTAAGTTGCAAATGATTTTGCAATGTTGTTTGACACAAAGCTCCCCTAGCTTTATGGTGTCAATATCTTCATGTGTATTTTGAATAACTACAAAACAAAGGTTAGAAAAACAAGAGTATAGTGCATAATTTCCGCAAAATAGACTCAAGTTAGTATAAATTTGTGCTCTGTACCACGGATCCCACGGTTCCCTTTAAGGAGGATCCGTCTAGTTATCTGGAAGGGATCCGCTATCTGCTGACGATATCTTCAAGATGAATAAATGTCGGGAATGCTATTTTGAGAAAATGAGATGTATGTACAATATATCAAGCACAACAAAGATAATCATAGCATATAAGTGTTCATTCAATAAAACAAGAGATACATGACCAAATCTCTAAAACTAAGAGAGTGAACTAGCCAAACAAGTGCTACTAATGCTAAATGAGTTACCCCAATTCTAAACTAAATGATGATCAAGGATGAGAAAGGTTTCCTAAACGTTCTAAGTTTGAGCTTTTGAATGTGATGTTCATTGTAGTTTAGGCTTATTAACCTCTTCAAAATGTTCGAGGAGGTGATAAAACATGAAACATTGCTCTTCACGTAGTTCATGCATCAACCTTTCAACATGTTTACAATGATAGCAATCCTTGTCATGGTTTTGAGTTTCTTGAGGTGAAAGTTCAAGTGAAGTGGGTTGAGGATCTTCAAATGAAGGAGGATTTGATTGAGGTTTATTAAGTGGTGGTTCTACAATATTTGAAGGTAGAGGTAAAGAAGCATCAACTTCCATTTGGTCGGGTGGTTGCCTTTGATGTCTTCTCATAATCCAAAATGGACTATTGGGAGGAATGATAGAGTTTGCTTTTGGAGCAAGTGTTGATTCAACACTTTGATTTTGTTGCTCAATCTTTTCAAGTGGATTGGTTGGTAATGGTGAAAGATGAGATGGCCAAGAGGGTAACTCTTCTACATTGTGAGAGTGTGGAGATGATTGTGAGGTGGCTCTAGGCATTAATGATGTTGGTTGAGTTGTGGAGGATATGTTTGGTATAGTAGGATTTGGTGATGAAATCTTAGTGGGAACACACTTCTTGGGGATTAGTTTGATTGGTTTCCTTGGTGTAGGGGAAATCCTAGCATTGGTGGACTTAACCGGAGATGATTCGGTTGAGGAAACTTCGTGTATGATTCTAGCAAGTTTCTTTGGTGGTTCTTGAGTGGATGAATAAGCACTAGGAGCTTTTCTCATGATGAGATGACTAAGAAGGATGGTTGCAATTGCTGATAATTATGTTTGGGTTTGATGACTAAAGTATTCTTGGCAATGTGAGTTATAAAGGGAAGAACTTTGCAATTGCACTTAAGACTTAATCCACTAATGTTCTTGGAAATGTGATGATTGATGATACGCTTACACAGCGCGTTCGGGGTCAAGGAAACTTCCTTTTCTTCGAGCAAGTTTTATAACACCCTAGGCAGTGAACCTAATCGTTGTAGTGTAGTAATTAGGGGTAAGCCACGGGTATTGATATCGTTCTCTAGGGGAATAGTGTCGTTAGGCTGAAGTATATGTCGAATTAAGTCTAAAGATGAGGGATGATTATTTTTGTATTTTTATATTTTATGAATCTCGGTTTTGGAGGGGAGGGTGGAATTAGTTGCTAGTCAACTATCCCAAAAGGTACTAACTAAATTAGGGTCTACCGAGAACGTGAAGCGTATCTACTTATGATGTATTACTCCTTGCTAGCTATCCAATTCTACCTACTGAATTGTCACGTCCTATTGATGGTTGAATTGTCACGTCCTTATTCTTAACGCGTTGTGTGTATAAAGTCGTAGGGTATGCGTATGTTCCCTAACTCTTTGAACTTACCAAAGGGTCTCGTCTACAAAACCCACTAGGGATGATAAACTCTTACTCTAAGGCACTCTTTGGATGGTTTAGATTACAACCGCACTAGGTGTTATATTCTAAGGTTCACAAAGATTTAATCAAGCATTAATTACACAACGAATGACCTATCGCATTACTAGATCATTAAACAATTAGGATAAGAGACAACCAATCAAACAAGAGACAGTAGGATGCAAGAATTATAAACTAAACCAATTAGACTCATTGAAATTGTCACACCCTAATGATGAAGATAGACACAAGCATCACTAAGAAATCAATAAGATCTAATTAATTATATACAAGTTTCATACAATCATAAGCAAACACTAGGTGAATTAGCCAAGCATAATTAATGAAGAGCAAGCAACAATTATGATAATTGAAGACATACCATAGGATTGGATTAACAAACAAATCATTACAAGATGTTTATGGAGTGTTTGAAACCCTTTAAGTTGCTGGAAAAACACCTACCTAAACCCTGGAATCGGACTTAGGGTTTAGGGCTTACAAAAAGTGAAGTTATAATGTTATATTTATAGGCAGATTTTCTGTCGGCAAAGAGTGACGGCGTCACAACTATAGAGTGACGGCGTCACAACCATTTTTTCAGCAAATTGTAGATTTTCTCGTTCCGATCGCGTGGGCTTTTGAACCACCTAAATCCGAGTTCGTATGCAAAGTTATGGCCAAAACAATATCAACTACTTGGCAAGCATGTCGTGATAGTCTTGATCACCATGTGACGCGTCACCTTGTGGTTGTGGCGCGTCGGCTTTATGACGTCGTCAAGTGTAAAAAGCAATTTGGCTCTTGAGTCACAAAAGTGCTCCGACGGCGTCATAGATTAGCGATGGCGCCGTCCCCTTGTAATTTAGCAACTTGAGTGTCTTGATTCTTGACTTTGGCCATTTTCTTCATATATCCGCCTCCTTTTCGTCCAAATAAGTGCCATTACGGTTTGCCTTCAAGAGACCTAAAAGTGAAAAGGAACGATATTAAGCAATAACGGATACAAAAGTGATCAAATAAGGGCTTAAACGACCCTCAAAAGGTACATTTTAAAACCTTATCAAATATCCCTACACTTGGTATTTGCTTGTCCTCAAGCAAATGTGCTTTTAGCCAATTAATTTATAAGTTAGGGGTCATGAAGCATTGGTTTAAAATAGTCCACAACACATATAAGCCCATAAAAGTCATAACAAGCACGGAATTACATACTAGCACCTCACATGGGGTGTTTGGATACTCACATCTCTCTCGGGTGTATATGAAATATAACAAATTGGAAATGGAAGATAAACACTCATTAACCGGTCCTAGTACATAGATTACCATAGGCTTGAGAATAGATCAAACCTCCATCGCTTTGGCGTAAGCACCTAGGAAAGACTATCAAAGAGGTCTTTAAAGGGTTGTAATGTTAGGCTTACGGTAGGGAAATAAAGGGTTTGGTGGGATAGGCTATTTAGTGGTGGCAAGTCAAAAATCTCTATGTTGCACGTATATGAAGAATGGCGTTGCTAAGCCAAGACTCGACACTCTAAACTCTAGCTAACTGAAATAAACAAAAATAAATTTGAAGGATAGATGTAGGATGGTAGGCCGTATTTTTTTTTTCATTCTATTTTTTTTCTTTTATCTTTTTCTCTTTTTTTTCGTTTTTTTTTTCATACACTTTTACTCTACCATCCTCTACGGTAACATCAAAATGATAGGGATTTATAGGCACATCCCTACACTTGAGTTTTTATTACTCTAACACTAATTTGACCCGAATTGAAAAGATCAAAACACTTGGGGGTACATTATTACGCAAACAAAGGGAATTTGAATTTAACGTTCCCTTCCCGTCATTTCATAAACTTTAACTTTTCCCATGAATCCCAATCGTCCCAAAACTGTATACAAAGGATATGACTCGACTTAGCAACTCATGCAAGCAACGAGATAATTGAACTAAGGGTTTAGGGTGATAACAATAATGCACTAAAAGTGAGTGCATAAAGGGTATGCTAAGGAGATTTGGGTGTATATTTGAGGGTGGGGTGTAAACAATGCTCTTTATTGATATTCCGAAAAAAACCGAAACATCACGAGAACCGCGAAAAGGATAGGCTCTGAGGGGTTAACTAGGGGTATCGTGTACTAAAGATGAGTACAACGCAAGGGTGTGGGGGAATTACTCAACCGATGTGGAAGAAGTAATTGTATTACGGGTATTAAACAAGGGTTATCCTAATGCCTCTTATCATTTAATTATTCCTAACTACACAAGTGTAGTCTTACTAGCGATCTCGGAATGCATCACAAAACAAGTTCTAGAATCTAATATACTACGGTTCACACTCTAAGCATTAAAGATGAATGCTTTTAATTCCTACTAATCTAAGGGCGATCCTCACATTTTGGGTGGAATTTAGGTGGTAAAGGGTTTTGTGCTAGTCATATAACTTCATATCCGTGAGACGCTTTTGTTAAGACTAATGGCCCACTCCTATATATTATGAAAAATTTTAAATTTGGTGCCAAAATTACCCTAACCGACATTTTCTCATGGTTTATTAAGCAAATGCAATTGGACAAAGCAAATAATCAAGGATAAGCATAGTTTCAAAGTTCCCGTTTTATTTTCCCTCCCTACACTTAAACTGAACATTGTCCCCAATGTTCCCCGAAAGTATCAAAGTTATGATAATAGAAGGTAATTAAAAACTAAAGAAACTAATACTCCCCTGATTAGCTCGGTAGGATCCGTGTGTGAAGTAGTGGTTTACATTTCTTCAAGAAGAACGTATGCGTGAAAAGCTCCCTCCAATCTTATGTATCTTCTTCTTGATAAATAAAACCTGCACACTTGAAGAAAACAAACAACCCAACGCATCAAACCGAACAAAGAAAAAAAAAACACAACAAGATGTAATTCCAGACTTAAATAAGATATAATGCTTGTGGAATGGATGTTTGCAGATTTGCTAGAAAATTAAGACCTTGAAAATTCCAAAAATTTATAAGTAGCACAGAAAACGAGAAAAAGTAGTAAGCAGTTTCTACTCCTCCTGACGCCGTCAGTTGTGACCACAGCCGTCAGTTATCATAACGAAACCGGTATGCGATTTTCTGAAAGAATTTCGGAAAATTTTATCTTTAAAATCTAGAAAATTTCTGCAATAACATCCATTATGACTCGATACAAGCATTTGACTCGAACAAACACACATGTATATCTTTTAAATAATTGAAATTCTCATGTTCACGTTTCTTTTGAAAACGTGTAATCCTCCTACACTTATCCCTTATGTAAAATACCTTTATATGTAATTAAGGCGAGGTTAAAGACAAAATAAAGCATTTTACAAATTCAAACATGAGAATAAACAATTAGTAAAAGATATCTGACGATAAATGAAAATGGAAAACAAATACACATGAGTTGCCTCCCAAGAAGCGCTTGTTTTTGTTCGAGTCACGAGCGACTCTACCCTTATTTAACGATAAAGGGAAGTTTTCCTAAACTTAAGTTTAAGTGCGGGTGATAGTAGCGATACACACCCTTAGGGTGGAAATATGCCACGTGAGGTGAAGGGGTGTGTGAATGGCTTCCTTCATCCTAAAACTACCCGGACTAAATTGGTTGATGGGTGGGTCGGTTCCTCGTTTATCTAAGGATGGAAGTAAAGCTTGAGGTTCCGTTCATCAACACTAGGAAATTCCTAGAACTAAGAGTAAGACCGAGACTACAAGTATTCAAACCTATATTCTCCAGTTGCGTTTGGTTCAAATGTTCTACCTCCATTGGGATTCCTAAAGTCTCTCCTACTACTTCCGGGTAAGTCACGTGCGGTGTGTATGCCTTAAATGATGGTGGGACTTGTGGGATACCTTGTGGGTCTATATTTCTCACCTTATCCTCAATCACATCTACATCATCTCTAAGCTTGTTATGTCTTATTTCCTTAGGTCGTGATGAAACTAAACCAAATAATTGATCCAACTTATGGTTTAATGCTTGGTTGCTTACCATAATATTTTCACAGATTTGGTCAGTTCTCCTAAGGGCCTCACTAACAATAGTTTCTAAACACGGAGGTTGTTCACGAAAGTCTATCCTAGGTGAAGGCTCAAACGAAGCATAGGTTTCACTAGATGAGGTATTTTGTGGGCTTGACGGAATGGTGAAACTCTCAAAAGGTTTATGGACTTGGTTACTTTCTTCCCACCATCTTGAATAATCCGCTTTAGTAATATCATAATTTCTTATGAAAAAACCTAATCGCGGATATAGTGGATTCGCGTTCTCCATAATGGTGAACGGAAGAGTCAATGGACAAGTTTTACGAACAAAGGCACAAAGAAGGGGATAGACTACAAGGAAGCTAATAAAAGAAAAAATCTCACTTGATAGGAATCTTGTGAGTAAACCTAAGCGAGATATAAATCAAGCCTAAACAATAACTATTCCCGGCAATGGCGCCAAAACTTGATACGCTTACACACAGCGTTCGGGGTCAAGGAAACTTCCTTTTCTTGAGCAAGTTTTATAACACCTAAGCGGTGAACCTAATCGTTGTAGTGTAGTAATTAGGGTAAGCCACGGGTATTGATATCGTTCTCTGGGGAATAGTGTCGTTAGGTGAAGTATATGTCGAATTAAGTCTAAAGATGAGGATGATTATTTTGTATTTTTATATTTTATGAATCTCGGTTTTGGAGGGGAGGGTGGAATTAGTTGCTAGTCAACTATCCCAAAAGGTACTAACTAAATTAGGGGTCTACCAGTAACGTGAAGCGGATCTACTTATGATGTATTACTCCTTGCTAGCTATCCAATTCTACCTACTGAATTGTCACGTCCTATTGATGGTTGAATTGTCACGTCCTTATTCTTAACGCGTTGTGTGTATAAAAGTCGTAGGGTATGCGTATGTTCCCTAACTCATTGAACTTACCAAAGGGTCTCGTCTAAGGCATTTTTTCTTTTTATTAGCTTCCTTGTAGTCTATCCCCCTTCTTTGTCCCTAACTCTACAAAACCCACTAGGGATGATAAACTCTTACTCTAAGGCACTCTTTGGATGGTTTAGATTACAACCGCACTAGGTGTTATATTCTAAGGTTCACAAAGATTTAATCAAGCATTAATTACACAACGAATGACCTATCGCATTACTAGATCATTAAACAATTAAGATAAGAGACAACCAATCAAACAAGAATCGACCATGCTCCACTGTTTTATGTCTTCCATCCATGGTTCCTAACAAACCTAGACCGTTTAAATTTGCAAATATCCTTGGATGCAAACATTATAAACTAAACCAATTAGACTCATTGAAATTGTCACACCCTAATGATGAAGATAGACACACTATCATTGCTTTAATTCCTAAGGTTTCTTACACCGCTAGGATTAATGATTTTCGACCAAGCATCACTAAGAAATCAATAAGATCTAATCAATTATATACAAGTTTCATACAATCATAAGCAAACACTAGGTGAATTAGCCAAGCATAATTAATGAAGAGCAAGCAACAATTATGATAATTGAAGACATACCATAGGATTGGATTAACAAAAATCATTACAAGATGTTTATGGAGTGTTTGAAACCCTTTAAGTTCAAACAAGAGCGGTGGAAAAACACCTACCTAAACCTTGAAGAATCGGACTTAGGGTTTAGGGCTTACATAAAGTGAAGTTATAATGTTATATTTATAGGCTTACAAAAGTGATTATAATGTTATATTTATAGGCAGATTTTCTGTCGGCAAAGAGTGACAATGTCACACCTATAGAGTGACGGCGTCACTACCATTTTTTCAGCAAATGGTAGATTTTCTCGTTCCGATCGCGTGGGCTTTTGAACCACCTAAATTCGAGTTCGTATGCAAAAGTTATGGCCAAAACAATATCAACTACTTCGCGCGCATGCTGTGATAGTCTTGATCACCATGTGACGGCGTCACCTTGTGGTTGTGATGTCATCGGCTTTATGACGTCGTCAAGTGTAAAAAAGCAATTTGGCTACTGAGCCATCACAAAAGTGCTCGACGGTCGTCAGATTAGCGATGATGCCGTCCCCTTGTAATTTAGCAGCTTGAGTGTCTTGATTCTTGACTTTGGCCATTTTATTCATATATCCGCGCCTTTTCGTCCGAATAAGTGCCATTACAGCGGTTTGCCTTCAAGAGACCTAAAAAGTGAAAAGGAACGATATTAAGCAATAACGGATACAAAAGTGATCAAATAAGGGCTTAAACGACCCCTCAAAAAGGTACATTTTAAAACCTTATCAATTGACATGCACAAGGTTGAGATTCAGAGTTTCACTGATCTAGGAACTCATTTAAGATGAGATGGAGTGTTTGAGTTAGGAAGATGAGTTGAAATGATTGTTTTAGCTATGTTTGACATAAACTGTCACCCGGATCCCACGGTTCCTCCTTGAAGGGATCCGGCTAGGCTAATCCTAGGGATCCGCTCTCGTGATTATGACGGGTTTGAAATGAGGTTTCTAGGAGCTAAAGCCTATCTCATTTTGAATGTTTCAGTTCTCCTAAGGGTTTTAGGATGAAAGGGTACTTGAATGATTAGAGGTGATAAGTGTTATAGCAAATGATTGCTTTTTATGGAAGAGGGATGGGACAAGATGACTACCAATGGATGTCCAAGGATAACACTAAGAGTTATGAAGGTGTCAAGTCATAATAAATGATCCTAGTGATCAGATTTTAGCTTGAGGTAATATTAAAAAATTCTTAAAAATTTCAAGAATTGAAAAACTAATTTTTGTCTTACCTTGAGATATAAATGACTAGAAGCAATTTATTAAAATTGCTTAGTTTGTCTTCTTAAAGTGTTTTGAGAGGTGAGAAATAGTTTGTGAGTAGTTGAAGCGGAAATATGGTGAGTTTAGATGTGTTGATAAAATCGGACTAAGATCTTAAGTAAGCCTTTAGTGAGTCTAAGCCTTTCTCATCCTTGAAGTGGACTTAGTTGGGTTCTAAAATCATATGCTAAGCTAATGTGATGTTATCTAGAAAGCGCTTTTGATGTCTTGAATCTTTGTATTCTTGATCCGATGTCACGGATCCCACGGTTCCCTCAAGGAAGGATCCGGCTAGGCTAATCCTAGGGATCCGCATCTGCAGATCGTAACCAACACGTAACCTACACGAAATGATGCGCAGTTTATGCACACTAGTAATCCACAGATAGACAGTAGAAACAGGCATGTTTATCACAAAACACTAGTTAAAGACAATATCCAAATAATCATAAACCGAAAATGCTAAAATGTTTGCATCTCAACATACACCTTTGGAGCGAGTTGTGAGCTTGCTGCTCTATCCATGGTTTTAGAGTCCATCACCAACTGTTGTGTGAAACTTGTGGACAGTACTTCAATTTGAGGACCATGATATTGTATATTTGGACGACGCTGGAAGTTTGGACTACTATGGTGACTTGAAGATTCAAGTATTTCTACTTGAAGTGCATTTATGTTTATTCTTTTATCGTTGTAGTCTGATGTTTAGTTATAAGTGTGGTCTGTCACGCTTATATTGTAAGTTATAGGAATGATGTTGCATTCCTATAGAGAGTCTGTAAGTGTCCTAAGGGATGAGATGAGGATTCACCTCATCCTTTGTACTTCAATGTTTTTGGCGTAATATATTTTACCGGGGTGAATTAACCCTTTTACCCAAAAAAAAGAAAATGCTAAAATGTAATCATCCAAACATAAGATAAAGAAAACAAGCACAATCCTATTGTCTCTTTCGTCAATCCTTTCTTTTCCTTTTTGACGGCTTAGTGAGGTTGTATGCGAGGTTTTGGATTATGCCCCTAAATTGCTTAAATTCTGCGGTTTCGTTTGGAATGGTCGGAAGTTGTTTGTGGTATTCAAGGATTTCCAATTTGATTTTGGCTACGGGGTCGACATCTTCTTCATCTTCTTCTTCTTCACCGGCCGAGGAGTCCGAGAGAGATTCCGGTTGCTCTCCATTGACCATGAACCGTTTAGAGGGTCGTTTGGTAAGAGGTACCATGACGTGATCGGAACGATAATGATCATTGTTGATAGGAGATGGTTGCAATGTACCAACATACTTACAAAGTCGTGTTAGAAGCATACCATACGGAAGTACCATGTTGGAAGCTTTGAATACCCCAGCCATTCTCCTTATCATGTAATAGGCAAGATTAAATGGCCTTTGATGGATAAGAGAATAGATCATTTGCACAAGACATGCGTTTGGATGATCTTTGTTTCCAACTAGGCTAATGACGTTTTCCCTAAGGATTTCTTCCCATTTTCTAAACATGGGGTGCATTTTGAAAAGTTCCATTTGAAAGGGATTACGGTGAATGAGCTTCTTGTTTCGGTCGAAACGGGATTGGTCGATTCTTATTTTGAAAATTGTGTCTCGGATGGTTTCGGGTTCATCAATAGGAGTGTTACAGAGAGGCTTAGCATCAAGTGCAAGGTTTTGAGCGTTAATTGCCCAATCTTGAGAGTACATACAAATTCCTTCACAAGGAATGTGAAGAATTTGAGCAAAGGTGTTGAGAGGGAGAGTGAAGTTTTGTTTATTGATGATAAGCGATTGAAATGCTATCATTGAAGTTTCAAATGATCCTAAAGCTTTTGTAAAATTCAAAAATGAAAACCGGACAAATTTGTTCATCTATGTCAAGGAGACAATCAAAGTTGATTGTCGAGAAAACTTGACGAATGTCGGTATCTTCAAGGAAACATTCCTTGACTACACGACCTTCGTGGATAAGTCGTTTTACAAGGCTTTTGAAAATTTTACGGTCGGTTTTGGTCAACCCCTTTTTACGATAGAAATGAGTAAGGTAGTGGACGGTGTCATGATGATCTTGTTGAGTAGCTTTGGGCATGGTTGGTCCTAAAAATACAAATTTTCCAATTAGGTAAAATTAGTTGGGATGGGTTTATGGTTTTGATTTGTATTAACACTGTTGTGAACACAATGTGATTTTGTTTAAAAAACCCCCTTTCATGATTAATTAAAAAAAGCCCTAATTAAATTAACTGATTAGAAATTAAGAGACCATAAACCCTAGGATGAGGATGATGAAGATTAGAAAAAGTTAATGTAATTACTTACAATGATGTTCTAGGAAGGAATACTTGAGAGTATGGAGGCCAATGAGGATGGATTCAGAGCTTGGTCGTTTTAGTGTTATTTGAGTAGAGGAAAAGATCCGTGGTGAATTTTTGAAAGCGTATAGGCGAGTTCTGCTCCACAGTTCCCGGATCCTTTGCATTTGGGATCCGGCTAGTACAACTAGAGGATCCGCTCTGTCAGACGAAAGGGAGTTGTTTGGTATTATTTTATAGTAGGCTTATAAATTAGCTTACCCAACAAAAAATGGAGGTATTAGATAAGGATTGTTTTGAATGATGATTTTTATGAATCACATATCGAGGGTTCATATGTGATGGCGTTAGTTTAAAAAAATAATATCATTCCTTATGTTGAAAAAGACGAGAAGGTGACGAAAGAGACTTCTAATGATGTTAGTGATTAGTTAAGCAAAAATAACTTATGACAATAAATGGAACTCATGTAACCTATCTAATGAAGAGTAGAACATACCTCTATGCTTCTTGATTTGGTATAATACCAAAATACTTCATGGGCTTTAGAAGTAATCCTTTGTACTTGGCGTACGTAAGTTGTGATCACCTTTTAGATCCTTCCTTGAATGTTGACTTCATTATTCTTTGAATGAAGATTTTTGAGAGATTCTAGCATGAAAATTTCTTAAGAGCAAAAGTGGTTAGAATCATCTATCAATGTTCAACAAAATGATTTTAAAAGAAAATATGACCCCAAAAAAATCCTTCTTTGTAGTTTTCAAACATACACGGATCGTATCAAGTCTTTGAAGTACAACATACTTTAAGAAAATTGGTAACGAAGCTCTGATACCAATTGTGGAAAACTAGAAGGGGGGTTGAATAGTTTTACCAATTTAAAACTTCCTTTTAAATATTTAGATCGACTTATGTCAATTTATTTGATTGTTTATGTTGGACGTTGATAGATGGATATATAAACGTGAAATGAAATATAAAGAGTAAGAAGCACATCACCACAACACAAGTTATTTATAGTGGTTCGACTACAAGGACACCTTCCTTGCCCTACTCCACTCCCCGAGTCACCTACTCGAGTTCGTAAGCACTACACCAACTCCTTATGGCGGAGAAGCCTTCACAACGTCGCTTAACCTTTTCCCAGTACAAAGCTAAATACCGAGTTCTTTCACACCAAGGCGAACCACACCTAACACAACGTCGCCTACCCTTTATACTGTGCTAGGCTAACCACCGAGTTCTTTCACACCTTAGGAGAACTAATCCTTTACAACGTCGCCTACCCTTTATTAGGTACTAGGCTAAGCACCTAGTTCTTTCACACCTTAGGTGAACTACACCTTCACGACACAACACCTAATCTCAAGGAGATCTACTCCTTGTTACAACACCATCAAGGATATCACCATCCTTGTATATAAACAAATACATATATGTATAACGATGCACCTCATCGATTATACGACCTAGGCATTCTTCCCAAATGCTACTAGATTTTATTCTTTGGCATCCTTCACTAATGCCTTTGACACAACGCTTGGCACCCTTCACTAATGCCTTCGTCTTGACACCTTTAGCATCCTTCACTAATGCTTTGACACGGATGATGAGCACCTTTCACTAATGCTTTCATCTTGACACTTTCGGCATTCTTCACTAATACCTTCAACCCAACATCTATGAAGAAAGGAAGAACTATCAACAAGAGAACCTTAGTAGTCTTGATGATGACGAAGCATGGCAACTCATGGACTTTGAGCTTGCACGCCTTCAAGAGGTGATGATCTCTCCTTTAAGAGGAACCTAGTAGATCACAAAAACAAAAGACAAACTACATAGATCACTTAGATCCGAGGTTAGAGGTTAGAATACTTTGGGAAGTATGTGTAAAAGCCTCCTGAGAGGAAGAAATGGCTCTCTATTTATAGAGGAAATTCTCTTCTGTTTCCCGGATCCCACGGATCCCTACCACAAGAGATCCGGCTAGCACAACGCCAGGGATCCGTGGTCCGCTCCTCTTTGCCCATGGGTATTTTTGGTTATGGGTCATGGGTCATGGGTTATGGGTTGATCCATGGTTTTCTTTCTAGATACAATGAACTTGGTTAAGTGGTATATATAAAACCATGGGTTATGGGTCAAAACCATTTGCAAGTATTTACCCATTTAGTATATACTTGTATTTACCAAATTTAGCATACACTTAGTTTTTACCCATTTTAGTATACTTAGTTTAAGTATATGTTTAACCCAATATGTAAACACTAGTTGTTGTACATATGTATCTAAATCATAAAAACAATTATACTTGTTTTAGTGTTTTATGTGAAAGCGTAAGTGTGTTAGAAAACTATTAACTCAAACTATTTACGTACTCTATTTGTTTTGTTAAAATGATTTTATATTTGTTATCGACAAAACATTAGAAGATCGTAAAATATAAATAAACGTTTTCACGGCTTATTTGTATTAACACATAACATTATGATAGAGGCGTGTCAAGAACATTCCATAAGGGATGAGTTTATTCTTGGAGCCTTGAAGATTTGCAATTCGCCTTGCGAAGAAGTAGGCGATATTGTATGATTGTTGTGTTAGCAAACAAGATAACATGTGAGCACAACAAGCGGGAAGAATTTCTCGATTTCCTAAGGCTCCAAACATTTTCACGTGGGATGAGTGCAAGAGGCTTGTACTCTTCTCGGATATCCCTTGTAAAGATAATGTTTGGATCGGAGTAATATGGTCGAGGTTTGCATATTATGCGATTTAAATCTTCCTGAGAGGTATGTGTGAACAATATGGACTATTTTCTTCACGAAAGTTGAAGAGAGAATCAAGAGACCAATCTTCGGTGAAGGCACATTGTCCATGATTAGGAATCCGGAGGATGTGAGCAAAATGCCCAAGGGTTAGAGTAAACTTTGGTTTTGATATAAAACCAAAGAGATGAGAGCGATCCTCGTTACGAACGAGTTCGACTTGACGGAAGAATTCCATTATGAACCTTGGACATATCTTCTTGTTGATTTCAAGAAGACATTCTAGTCCTATGGCTCGGAAGGAGGTATTGATACCTTCTTCGAATTGTAGAGAGGTGTCTGTCGTCCTTCGTGGAAGTGACGGTTTTCGAGATTATTGAACCCACGGACATGATTGCCAGGTGTGTTGGGTTCGAGAGAGATGTTCGGAGTATAGACGCTAGTGAGTGAAAAATCAAACTCATATGCATGCGTCATAGTTTAACCTATAGAAATGATAAGTTAATAAAAAGAGATGTTTGTGGTCAACCTATGATTATCTAATGTTTTTACTAGATTTTTAACAATGGTATTTAACACTTTAACTCACTCAAGGTTTTGACTTTCTAGTGGATTATTACATTTAGAAGGATAGTGGTTTTTAATTTGCATGAAAAACTGTTTTCGAAGAGGACGGATCCCACGGTTCCTTTTCAAAAGGATCCGCTAGTATAACTTCCGGATCCGTAGATCCGTATTCTGTAACTGCATTATATGAAAACGCATAGGTTTTAGATCTCATAGTTTTATACCAAGATATATGTTTTAACCTACATTTTCTTTTAACATGCATACATGACTTCTAATGTATCACGAAGAAAAAGAAACAAATAAAACAAAGGAAATGACAAACACATTATGATAATAATAACCTAGATAACTAGATTATTAGTAATATTGCATTTCAATACTAAGGATGATACAAAGGATTGGGTATATGATCCCAATGTAGATTAACAACACAAAGTAAATGTCTCCATATGTGAACTTCATCATAGGGAACACAAGTGCAATGAGTGTTAAGGCGTGAGCACGAGTGCGATGTAAACCATGTTGATGACGAATCCTCTAGGTTCCGGTTGAGATGGAATGAGGAGGAAGATGAAATTTTTGAATGACAGGAATTTTTTGAAATTGGAAAATTTGAAAAAGTGAGGGTTTGGTAGAGTGGTCGACGGTGGGGTTATTTATAGGGAAGGAGGAATTTTTGAAATTCATGTTTTGCTTTATTATTGGATTAAAAGAAACAAAACATAAGTTTTATATACCACGACTTTAGACGAGAAATAAAACACGTTTATGAGAAAAAGGCTTCCTAATGAAGCTTCATGTAAAACATGTAATTGCACAAAATATAATCCTATAAATACCTAAATAGGTATACTTAATTATCAAGCAAAGTAAAAAGAAAATCATACCTCTAGCGCACTTAGGAATGTCTTTACAAATGACACAAAGAAATGTCACTTAGACTATTCCCGCTCCTTTATGTTTAAGATACCTTCTTAAGGAAGGTATTCTTGTTACCAAGCGACTCCTAAAGCTTGGTGGGTATGATCTTTGACTAATCAACATGACAAAGAAGATTAGTGCAATTAAATGAAAAAATAAATAAATAAAATGTTGTTATCAAATCAACATCCAAACGTATACTTTTAAAAGACATGGTGTTTGTTTTTATAAAAAACCTTCTTTGTAGTTTTCAATTAACCATGGATCGTATCAAGTTTTTAAAGTACAATATACTTCATGAAACTTGGTAATGAAGCTCTGATGCCAATTGTGGAAAACTAGAAGGGGGGTTGAATAGTTTTACCAATTAAAACTTCCTTTTAAACTATTTAGATCGACTTATGTCAATCTATTTGGTTGTGTGTGTTGGATGTTGATAAACAAGCATATAAAGATATGTAATGAAAAGATAAGAGTAAGAAGCACAAAACCACAACGCGAGTATTTATAGTGGTTCACCACAAGGACACCTTCCTTGCCCTACTCCTCTCCCCGAGTCACCTACTCGAGAGTTCTTAAACACTACACCAATCTCCTTATGGCGGAGAAGCCTTCACAACGTGGCCTACCCTTTTTCCGGTGCTAGGCTAACCACCGGGTTCTTTCACTCCAAGGTGAACCAAACCTACACAAGTAATGTTATCACAAAAATGAGATATGAATACAAAGTAATCATATGCTCAACAAAATAACAAGTAGCATGTAATTCCATTTAATAAAACTAGAGTTATGATATACATGACTCTAAAAACTAAGAAAATAAGAATATACATGACTAGGAATTTCTAAACCAACTATCGCTTGATGCTAGGACACCACTAAAATCTTCTAGCTCGAGTTTTGTTTAGGTTTAATCTCGTCGAAACGTTCGAGGAGATGATAGAACATTAAACGTTGGTCTTCTCGTACTTCATGTATCAAACTTTCAACATGTTGACAATGATAGCAATCTTTGTCATGGCTAGGTAGTGGTGGTGGAAGAAATGAAATGGCTTGGTGGAGGCGCATTTGAGAATGGCTCGACTAAGAATGATGGTGATGATAGAGAAGTGTCAACTTCCATATGGTCGGGTAGTTGACTTTGATGATTTCTCATAATCCAAATGGGATTATATGATGGAAACGGCGAAAAGGAAGCCGGAGCAAGTGTTGACTCAACACCTTGATTTTGTACCATTATTCCTCCTAATGAGAAAAATGTTGTTGGCGGAAGCGGATGAGACGGCCTAGGAGGCAAGTCCTCTAAATTGTAGAGGTGTGGTGATGATAGTGGGGATGTAAATGAAATAGCTCTAGGAACCAATGGTGATGGTTTAGTGGAAATGATATTATTTGGCCTAGGAGGTATGGTGGTGTTTGGCATAGGTAGTTTTGTGGGTACTATCCTTTTAGGAATTGGTTTGATTAGATGAGGAAGGATCCTATCATTTGTTGGCTTGACCGGAGATGATTTGGTTGAAGAGATTTCGTGTATAACACGCGCCTTTTTCATGGGTGGTTCTTTGGTGGATAAGTTACTACTTGGGGTTTTCCTCATGATGAGATGATTTCAAGAGGTTTGCAAGGGTTTCTAAAGTGCTGAAAATTAGGAAGAAGGTGATGACTATGGAGCTCCTAACAAAGTGGTTTATAAACCAAGAGATTTGGCAAGTGCATTTAAGCCTTAAGCCATTAGGATTCATTTGAATGTGATGATTAACATGCACAAGAGTCAACTACAGAGTTTGCACTGATCTAAGAACTCATTTAAGATGAGATGAAGTGTTTGAGTTAGGAAGATGAGTTGAAATGATTGTTTTATCAAGATTTGACATATAGCAAAAGCACATTTATTTAGTGATACCTCGACGACAAATAGCAAAAGCACATTTCTTTACTGATAAAATAAAAACCATCAATATTTTAATAACGTCAATACGACACCATTTTGACCAATGTTTATTTAAAGAGGCTCAGATTTGTAGTGATGAAACTTATCATCAGCTAATAAGCCAATGGCTGCAATCACAGTTGCAATCGCCAACTTTTGAGTGGAAATTACCTTTCGGATTGCCTAGCCAAGATACGTATCAGCTTCTAAACGTCAGTTATGCCAATTGTCACATTTCATCATCACGCCTAGGTCATTTGAATCAGTACATTAAAGATACAATGAAAATTACCCGAGCAATCTGATTTTATGAACAACTACTAACCAAAAGATAACATGCAATAACCAAGCGATCACGGGCTGGAACAGAAAGAAACAGGAGGTCAAATCAACACAAAGTAGCCCAATTATTACTTTAATCAAAAACAATATTTTATTCAATGCAAACGATGTCGTTTATACTTGGGCTCGATTTTAAATAGAATAGGGTAAAGAGAATCATACTTGTGCTCGGACTTTTAAATAGAATAGGGTAAAGAGAATCCAAATTCGCAACGTGCAAAGAAACACGGTTGCATTGTGGCAACTATACCACCATGCCTTTCTTGCACTTACCACGCCAATGTATAGGTAGAATTTTCTCGACCCATTTCATTCGACTCAAAAACAAGAGTAAGTCATCACAACACCGCTATCCGGGAAGAGGCACCACTTCCACGTAAGAAACGAAACGATTTACTATATAAACCACAAACAACCGGCCTCTCATCACCATACATCTAGCCAATAGCTTTCTAAAATGTTACTACGTTTACGCTATAATAATAAGCAAATACCAATTGCTTTCTTCACATACCACTTACGAACAACACCGTTGCGGGCTCTCCATAGCCGGCACGACCTACACGTTCACGCTTAACTCAGGTTGAGGAGGTCTTGTCAATCAAACCACCTAAACTCGATGGTGCAGCATTGAAAATAAATATTTACATGACTAAAGTTGTTGTGTTGATGAATGCCGGTTTGATTGTAGTTCGTCCAATTGGGCATTTGATGCTGCTGGACCATCTGCGCCTACAATGTGAATCAAAGATGTAAGTTTACAAATTGGCAAGTGATATATTGGTAAAAAATATCTAATTGCAAACTTTTAATGCCTAACCCAATCTTCATGCATCTGACTGAAATTTCTTTTGCAACCCACCCCCGTGGTCCCGTCAGTTCTAAGAAGACATTCGTACCTACACCTCAATCGTGATCTTCTTCAAACAACTGTGGTAACTTGTTTTGATTCATAGTTGCTTTTTGAATCAAGACTCATCCTACATACATTTTAAATCAGTTACATGATCACATACATGCACTTGATAGCATTATATTAAATATAATTTTTTAAGTTTAGGCTTACCATTATGAGTTTGTGATTGATTCAGGCGACACCAGTAGATGAGATTGTGTGAAAAAAATATGATATTAGGGTTTGTGAGAAAAAAATATATTATGAATGAACTGTAAAAAAAATTTCGTATATGTTTTATTAGGTTAACCTAAGTTGTAGGGATTCTCCTACATAATTGGTTGCATTTATAGATTGTAATATGCAACATAATTATCAAAATAACTTGTTGCCTAAGTGGTAAACACATAAGTTATTTATCCAAATAACCAAGGTTCAATCCTTGCAAGACCACTTTTTTATAAAAAAATTTCAAAAATATATAATAAAATTCCGAAATTTACAAAAATAATTATTCTAAATCCGAAATTTACAATTAGTGCTTAGGTGGATAAAAATATTGCTTAGTTAGACAACAAATGATTATGTGGCATTAATTTGAATTACTAGGCATTGAGATGGCATTGAAGTGACATTTCTAGAAAATGCCTCTATATTATATATATATATATATATATATATATATATATATATATATATATATATATATATATATATAGAGACATTTGACATTAATGCCACCTCAATGCCCAGTAATTGTTTTTAGTGTCATGTCATCACATTAGTCCACCTAAGCTATTAATATTTTTATTAAATTTCGTTTTTAATATTCATGTATTTTTTTTTCTTTTCGAAAATTGTTTTTAAAAAAAGAGCCTTGCAAGGATTCGAACCTGGGTTTGTTAGTTTATAAACAAACATGATTACCACTAGATCAACACAATTTTTTGATTATAACTTGGAAAACCAAATTTATAAATCTCTACAACCAATCATTGACCATTTTTATTAGTTTGAAAAAGAATGTATTTATCTACAAAAATTATATTTCACATATCCCTTCCTTAATTATAGTTAAAGACTTATACTTTAACCTAATCTTATTTACGTATAAAAATTCAAAGTTCATAATATCATGTTTTCTTAAAACTCCATAAAACCGATTTACTTTTGTTCCTGCTCTCCTGGTGTTTTTACACCACAATTCGTACCTTCAAATCAGTCTAACCAGTAAGCTTATTATGCTGAGAACAAGCATTACCAAAACCACCTTGCCCTTGCTTCACGTCGATGTTAGAACTGGATGGTAATCCGATCATTCTAAATTGTTATAGGCTGAACCAATCCACTGAATTTAATATTGTAGTTTTTTTTTTTTGGGTAAAAGGGTTAATTCACCCCGGTAAAATTCATTACTCCAAAAAACGTTGAGGTACAAAGGATGAGGGTGATTTCCCTCATCTCAATCCCTTAGCACACTTATAGACTTAAATATAAGAATGACATACCATTCTTATAACTTACAAAAATGAACCTACCACTAATGACAAAAGTAAATAAAACATTACAATACTACTCAAGAAATGTACTTGAGCCTTCTAAATCACTATGGCGGTCCACCTACTTCCATGAAGAAACCTCCAACTAGCCCACATGGATCATCAATCTTGAGAAAGAAGCACCAAGCATGATGACCATTAACGGATGAACATAGGAATTCATCCTTTGTTCCACGCATGAATCTTCCTCGCTCATATATCATCAAATGTGAATTCAGTTCATAAAGAGTAGGAAAAGAAACCATGCACATAACTTCCAAACAGGTCTATTAGCAAAATAAGTTGTTAAAACCATGAGTAGCAGACCCATTAGATACCAACATAGGGTTATCAATCCCTAACTCCCAATGGCAAGCATCACACATCATATGGGTTATCAAACCACATAGAAAACCTACGCAGCAGCAGCTTCAATAATTCATCAATTTGCATGCAAAACACTAACCCATATGACATCAGCAGCCCGAAGCAACCACTTGATCACTAGCATCAGTTACCACTCGTAGAAGTGGAGAAGAATGCAATCCAAACGCAGCTGCAATGCCTCGATCACATAGAGTTAATAACATTCTAACATCCCTTGGTATGCATCACAAAGCCAAACAAAACAGCAACGTACTGTATTCCATACAGCCTAATCATGACCAAACAAAGCATAGGGTTACAAGAACCCTAACAAAAACGATCTCTCCCAAAACCCATGACCACAGCAACCAAATCCATCAGGAACGTACCAGGAACAAAACCTTAACAATCAGATCCGTAGATCACACCCAAGTAAAAATAAAAAAACGAAACCCTAAAGATAGGGTTTCGAAAATCGATAAGCACAGCATATACCAATCATTATATAGGCGTTCAGCACACATAAACCCAATCGACCCCTTATATATGAATCAGAGAACCGACTTAGATAAAAGAATCAAGGGACGATTATACAAATCGAAACCCTAATAAACAGATCACATAAAAACGAATCCGATTAAGAGTTAGGGTTTCCAGCCACCAAACCAAAGAGAAATCCGAAAAGATAAAGAGAATAAAGAACCAACCACCCTAAAAAAATAATATCTAATCCCAAAAGTCGTATTGCATATCCTAGAAAAGGACAGAGAGGACGATTTGGTTTTGAATATGGCCGGAAAAACAGTTTAGGGTGGCGGCCGGATTTCTCCCAAGGGGAGAGAGAATTTTAGGGTTTTTTATATTATATATATAAGTGTGTTCCATGGAACTCGTTTACAAGGAAGCAACGGTAATTCATCCCTATTAATATTGTAGTTGTAATTCTAAACGATGTATCAAAAACCTGCTTCCTATAGTCATGGCTCTGTAGGCCGTTTGAGCGTCACAACCGTTTTGAAGAATGTCCCCAGGTGTTGTTGTTCTTTAAATCAAGGACAGGATACAACGTCATAGTAAGTTACATATCATACATTTCACTGCAAATCCTTTTTATACTTTGAGTACAAAGAATATTGTTTATGAATCATGATATTTAGGAGCGTGTATATGTGTTATTAGGTTAAAAGAGCTTATGTAGCTTCATTTTTTCCCCACCAACAGGTCCTATGGTATTTCCTTACAAATTGTATTTAAATATATGGTTTACTGTAACTATAACCACAAAATAAAGGGAGCTACTGACTAAACTCTTGATTGTTTCTTAGTTGTGATGACCTCTTCGTCACCACCACCAGCATGGACGTCTGCACGTCAACATCTTCGTCGACATTCTGGCAATATAAGCGGTGGTTGGTACTTTACATAAAGTTTATGCATACAATCAGAGTTACCCACAAACATTTTCTGACCAATAACTTTATTGTGTTTTGTTTTGGCATACTAGAGACTTCTTACATGATGTCCGCTTTAGCTCCTGTTGGTGCTAGAACAAGTAGCTCTGTACGCATTGGTTAGTGCCTCCCATCTATGCTACATCTTACACAACTTTTTAGACGCGTCTTTGTTTTGAGATAAGTTTTATCTACCATAATTAACATCATGTCCAATTGCATTATTGCGATCGCGCCTACCCAGTACAAATATTTTGGTAAATGTGAACGTACATGTTCACATTGTCATGTTATTTTGGCATGAAGAATGTGTTCGTGGCTCGTTGTGTTTTAGCCATAATATTTGGCTTGAATTTAAAAAGTCGGATGAGGGAGGGTATGCAATATTAACATATCCGTCCATCTTTTCTTTTATTTGTCTACATGAGTATACACATACATAAACGGTCCCATGAATACACATATATAAACCGCCTTGAACTTATTCCTTATGTTCATGTCTAGATGTGGCAACTGAACTTACCGCAGCATGCGTGACAAATTGGAAGGAAATGGTTGATTAATGTTGATCATCCTTTTGTTACTGATACTTTCAATGTGGTCGCCCATATGGTATTCCCACATGCTTTTTGAACATCATACTATGTTTTTAATCTTCATTGTTTTGCTTATAATTTTTTAATACTCGGTAATATCTGTCATTTTGAAGTTTTGAGCTGCAAATACATGAATGCATACAGGTTTTATTACTTCTACCTGATCTGGAACAACTACATGTGGAAAAAGTTGTAATCTCAAATGCAATGGTTTAGTGGAAAGGAAATGCCAAAAAGTAAATAACTTATACAATGATTTTAATTTCCTAAACACTATTTCAGCCCAAAAAAATGACTGAAAATTTTCAGATGAAAAAATGACTGAAATTGTTTCGGGCCAATCTGTTCCAAGCCTTTTGACGCTTACCTGACATGACCACGTATAATATTTGCAAAAGTCATGAGTGAAAAACACAAAGAGCAGAAAAATGGCAAATTTGACCCATTTACTCTTTGAATTGGTCGATACTGATATAACAAAAGTATTTGTGGGCCCCCTACAAAATATTGTCATTGAAATGTCTTAATATATTGATTTTATAAGTTGCTATAACCTGTTTTTCTGAGTATCTCGACACTAAAATATTTAGAAAATCATAGCGATGATCGGTTTTGGACAAGCGCTTGAAAATGATTACTGTAACTTTAAGTTGCAGCAAGCAGTTAAATGCACATCCAAACACTCCTTAGTGGTTGATTTATATGTATGCAGGGTGAAGACTAAAGAGAACTATGCTTGGTGATTGGTTTAAAGGTACCAATTGTTTTTTGGGTAAAGGGTTTTACCCCGTAAATATATATAACCAAAAATGTTATACAAATGGAATGTGGCGTATACCACATTAACCTCAAGCAAAGTTGATAACTAGTGTTTATGACATGCCATAAACACAAAGAACCTAGCTATACATAATCATCTAACCGGGCATAAAACAAAACAACTTGTAACAAGCGAGCATCCCGCATCACCACCGCAAAAGGAGCAAGACGACCCGAAGTTTGCCTCTTAAAACCCTTTCCAAGAAAAACCCCGAAAGGAAAAACCTTGAGAAGGGAAAAGAGTACAACCCATTCTCGCACTCCTTTGCGAACTAGATAAACAATGTAGAACTTCCATTAAGACGTTGAACAATCCGCAATGATCACCGATCCAGGTAGCTTCCATTTATCCATAATCCTTCGAATCCGCATAGAGTTCTTCGTGAATCGAAACGAAAGGATCTTCAAACGAACAATAGACACAATATCATCAAACACCTGAGTATATGACTTCATTCCCTTCTTGAACAGCCTTGAATTCCGTTCACACCAAATAGAGTAGCATGAGGCAGCAAGAATCAGACGGATATAACACTGAGGCGTAACGCCCTCGAGACAATGGTATAAGGTACGAGACAATATCATTCAGCCTAGGAGGGATATTATCCATACCACAAAGAGAACAAACTCTCATCCACACCTGTAACGAAAAAGGACACTCAAAGAAAAGGTGATCATGAGAATCAGGTTGGTTGTCACAAAATAGACAACGAAGCAGGTTTAAGTCAGTGTCAGGACCGACATCCCATTGCCTCAATCTATCTTGTGTTTTAAGCTTACCATTAACGACCAACCAAAGATTAAACGCATGTTTAGGGATACACTAAGGGAACCACACAACATGGAACCAAGGAACCAGGTTAGCACTACCACGGATAGAGTCCCAAACATGAGAGATTGTAAACGGCTTAAAATCACCATTAGGAACTCTCCAAACCAGCTCGTCTGGAATACCATCAGTAAGAATTGGAGGAGTAATCAGCAATAAGTCCGGAAACCTATTAATCCACTCACTAGGCCACCTCCAATCACCATCAGCTAGCAAATCACCAACTGAGTTGTTCAACGAAAATCCAGACCTAGAAATATCTCTAGTAGTAAGCAAACTCCTAAGAGGGCTCAAAGAACACCAATTATCAAACCAAATAAGAGCCCTCTTGCCATCACGTATATGGAACCAGAAAAAAGGCCGAATAGTGGGGCGTATAAGGACATCCCGTACATGGGACATCCCAAAAACTCCTGCCTCGAAGCTTATAAGCATGAATCCATTTAACCCATAAAGATTCCTTATGAGTCAAAATACTATAAACATGCTTAGCCATAAGTGCGACATTGAATTCATGGAGACTACGAATGCCCAAACCACCCTCCTCTTTAGGCTTACAAATATCCTCCCAAGCCACCTTAGCCTTACCCTTTTTCATCTCACCGACACCAAAAGAAACCACGATGAGTCGCTCGATATCATGTATAACACGTGCTTAAGAATAAATACAGAGGCCCAATATATATGCATGGAAGATAACATGATATAATGAGTCGAAACGACCCGCCATAGATAAAAATTTGTTCTTCCAATCGATATTCGAGATCGAACCCTTTCAACAAGCACTTTGCAATCCCGATAAAGCGGTAGTGAGGAGATAAGAGGAACACCCAAATACTTAACAGGAGCGACTTTCCTTAAACGACAAAGAGTTCAAAATGGACAACTTAACCTGGGTAGGCACATGACAAAAGAACGCCGTGCTCTTAGGGATACTAGGAACAAGGCCCGACAAATTCTTGAACTCATCTAAAGCATCCATAACCACACTTGCTGAGACCACATCACCATGTGTAAATATAAATAGATCATCTGCAAAACAAAGATTAAGTAACTTCTGGTTTTCACAAAGATGGTGATAATGGAAATCATCCCACTGCTCAACCCTACGCTGCAATAATAGAGTAAGAACTTCCATAACGAGAGTAAAAAGATAAGGTGACATAGGATCACCTTGGCGAAGCCCCCTTTTACCTCTGAACCATCCATAAATATCACCATTAATACAGATGGAGTACGACACACTTGTAACACAAGCCATGATCCAAGAAACCATCCTATAGTGAAACCCATAACCCACTAGAATAGTCTCAAGAAAATGCCAATCAACAATATCATACGCCTTTTGGATATCAATCTTAAATGCACACCTCGGCGGTCCTCGTGGACGATGGTAGTTACGCATTAATTCTTGGGTAAGAAGAATATTATCCGATATATTACGCCCCGGAACAAAAGCCGATTGATTAATAAAGAGCAATAATAGTTTTACTAATGCATTTATAAAGCACATTGCAGCAAGAGATAGGTCTAAAGTCATTAACCTTGGCCGGTGTGGAAACTTTAGGAATAAGAGCAATAATAGTGTGATTGAGTTCCTTGAGCATCTTCCCATTTGAAAAGAAATCCCGAATAGCCAAAGAAACATCATTCCCCACAATATCCCAAGCCTTTTTGAAAAATGCAGCCGTGAAGCCATCCGGGCCCGGGGCCTTATTATCACCAATTGAGAACATAGCTTCCTTAATCTCCAAATTAGTCACCTCCCTTACCATCCAAGCAGCCCTATCCGAGTCAATAGAAGAAGAAAACAAACCTGGATCTACAAACGTATTGGTATGCCCTTCCACTCCAAGAAAATTCTCATAATGTTGAACAAAAACATTAGGCACTTCGTTGCCTTGGTGCATAACATTATTAGCATCAGTAACCAGCTCAATACGACTCCTATGGCTTCTACTCTTAACAATATTATGAAAATAAGCAGAATTAGAGTCACCTTCACGAAGCCACACCACCTTAGCCTTTTGCTTCAAAAATCGTTCCTCATCCGTAATCGGCATCACGAATGCTCAAGATAAATACCTCCTCTTCCCGAAGAACGAATTAGAAGGGTCCTTATCAAGGACTTTTGGACCTCATCAAGTTCCACACGAAGATTATTAACACGGGTATGAAGATTACCATGATCTTTAAGCAACTTGAATGGGTTTTTCAAACCCTTCATGCTTTCACCACCTTGAACATATTATGCCCCGAATGTCATTTTTCCACCTTCACGCACAACATCCAAAACCCGATTTTATATGTTAGGAAATTAAAAATTTAAACGGCTTAGGTTTCTTCTTAGATAATGTGGAATTCTCGTAACACAAAGAGAATGGTCGAGATACGGTAAGGTTTGAAATATAGCAACCGAACCAGAAATTCATCACTAAATTTAACGTTACCCATAACACGATCAATCTTCTTCAAAACACCATTGCTACCTTTGGGTTTCGATTCCAAGTAAAGTGAAGACCAAGAGTTAATATCGGTGACTTCAATAGTATTAACACGCCTTTAAACTCATTCATAGCAATATTAGGCTCAGAACCCCACCCGATTTATCTTCCAAAAACAAAGCTGCATTGAAATCGCCAAGAAGGACCCAAGGCTTATCACGCATAAGACTTCCATGAACCTCAAGTTCATGCCATAAAGCACGCCGATGAATATAATAATTATGAGCATAAACAAATGAGACAAAGAAAGCTTTGTTGTCAGCTTTAACATTCACCTGCACATGCATAACCTGGTTAGTTTGGGACATAAGCAAAACATCAACAACCGCATCATCCCATCCAAGAATAATACGGGAACCTTTATCACACAAACTCCCATTAGACGTCCACTTCCAACCACGATAAACCTTAGCACACGTATCATACACACAAGACACATCAACATGCGACTCCAGAATAGCACACAAACACAAATTATTCTCATTAACCACCTGCCGCACCTCTTTTTGTTTAGGGAACGGTTCAAACCCCTAATATTCCAGAAGCAACACTAAACATTAAAACGTTAGATGCAGGAGTGCTTGCCTCGTGGAATAAGTAACACTGTCCAAAGTAGATGCCATAAAACCCGTCTGTATCATCATAAACATTCAGAAGTCGTCCTCCCATCGGTTCATTTTCCATCCCCTCACCAAGAGCCCCAAACGAGTTATTAAGCTTAATACCAGAATCCTTAGCCTTTAGATTACTACTTTTACTCGCTTCAGGTTGAGTACCAGATTTAGCATTACTCACACTAGCATTAGTGGGAGTTCTAGAAGTAGTTGCATTCGAATTAGAAGACTTATTAGGCACCTGCGAATTAGAAACATTACTAGTAGCTGGAGCTACATTTTTAGAGTTAGTAGTACCTTTTGGTTGATAAACAAATTTCGACCCACCTCGCACTCACCACGCTGGGCACCACCCTTCCCAACATTCCGCTTATTACCAACGGTTTGAAACCCATCCGCATCCTTTTCCACCACATTAACAGCAGGGGTTACCTTCTTAGGACATTGGTCACAAGTATGGCCAAATATTTTACATGTATCACACCTTGGTGGCTTCCACTCATACTCCACTCGGATAGTTTCTTTAGTATAACCCATGCCATTCATCAAAGGAACACCAATGACCAAACTAGATTTCAATTCAGATTCAGAATTCACCTCAATCAAAGCACGTGCATTAAACTGAGACCATCCTCAGAAAATACAGCCATGGGAACATCATGTAACTTAACCCAAACCGGGACACGAGTTAAATCCTCTTTCAATAAATTAGTATTCATAGTCCAAGGCTTCAATATAATGGGTATATTACGAATCATCCAAGGTCCCTCCTCAAGTACATCCTCTAAACCTTTTTGTGATCAAATTTGAAAAGAAAACCCTTGGCATTCATCATCACCCTCTTTAACCCATATTTCGCCCATGTGGTACGTGCATAGTACTCACAACAGGAAAGCAACCCTTTACCAATAAAATAACCGATAGAGTGTTATCAAACGGCTACTAATATCCTCAACAACCTTAAACGGAATAGAAAGTTCAACATCCTCCATTAAATTATCAGATTCCAAAGGTCGAAAATTCGCCTTACCCTTTTTATTACTAGCAACAGTAGCATGTACATACGATGTTGTATTAGAGGTGTTACCAGATGTACTTGCATTATTTGTCGAAATACCAATAGTAGATGTAGTTTGGTTAGCCATAGACGTACCAGTTACATGAACATCTACCGGGGTATTAGCATGGGTAGGTAACGATGGGTACTCCTTTTCACTAAGATTAGATAGAACACCGTGGGTCCCACATCCCGAATCGAAGCATCATCACAGCCTTAAGAGACGAGCCAAGTTAGTAGAAAACTTACCAACATTCTCCAAAGGTGGAAGTCGTGTTTCATCCTTACCAATGACATTCGACCCCAACATCACCTAGGACATCCCTTGAATCGAACAAGCATCCAAGGAACCACCCCTAGCATCCATAGCGTTAGAATTCACGTGTTCTTGCCCGAGGAGAAACTAGGGTTTCGCAAAACCCTAGTGGCCTTCATAGGTCGAGTATCAACATTACCGCCTTCCAAGTCTTTGAAACGCTGCATCCTAGCTTTCAATGCATCAACATCAACTTCAGAAACACCAACGTTGTCCATGAGATCAAACCAGGAAGTACGAAAACCCTAAAAAACGAATTACACAGAAAAAACCGAAACCAAAAAGAAAACCAAGATAAACCAGAAAACACAAGAAGATCCTTGTCAATCTTCTACCACGATAAACTTAGATGAGCTAAGGCATGAGATGAATCACAACACACTAACCAATATCCATCATAATAGCATTAACGATAAAGTTCTGTAGCGATCAAAAGAAAACCTAAAAACTAGCGATACAAAAACCCTAAAACTCCACCGAATGCAATAGAACTGAAACAATCAAGCAAAGACACAAGTGCAATTGATTAATTGGAGCAGATCAACGCAAAGGAGAAAGATTAGAGCATGTTAATGATCGAAGTTTAGGGTTTGAAAGTGAATCGCAGATCGCCTAAAGAAAATCGTTTTTAGGGTTTTAGGGTTTAGTATAAAGCTACCAATTGTTTAGTATAAAGGTACCAATTGTTTACGACGTAATGGGTGAAGGTAGGGATCATGAGGTGCTTTGGTGTTGATTGTGTTAATAATATACATCTACAGCTAAAAGTGCCCCTTTTCAATCTGATTATCTTTCCCGATCTGTGACATGCCATTGTCTATTTTTTTAGAACAATGGAAATGTAATTAGTATGAAATGAATATGAAAACAGTTTCGGATGTAATTGGTGAATTTAATGGGAAAACTAAAATGGGACTTGGTAGGAGTTTAACTAAAATTTTTGTGCTTTTTATGCATCTTTTTTCCTGTAATATAGGTTGGTTATATTATGGGTCTTAGTGATCGACATTCCATGAACATCGTAATTGACCAAGCAACCGCAGAAGTTGTGCACATTGATCGGGGAGTTGTGGATGTTGGAGCCGTTCCGCAGAAGAAAGATAATGTGGCAAAGGGAAATAGATTGGCTGGTATCAGTAAGTGATTCCATCTTAGAGCTTGTGCCTACCATACAAAATTTTCCTGATAGAGGCACGTATGAAGTAATGGTCCCACATCTATATCAGCTGGTAAGGTTGGTTGGTGTTTAAGATTGGTTAAAGACTCATCATCATCCACCATGGAAGTTGGATCAGACATCTACATTACTTACAGAAGTTGTATCACCCTGTTAAGCTAGAGAAGCTCTTCGTTCTTCGATTTAAGGTTCATTTCTTTCTTTTTAACTACCTGTGTAATTAGCTTATATATACAAGCTACATGAAATTTGCAACAGACTATATATATGCAAAACTTTTAGAACACCAAAATTGTGTAAAATTCATATAAACTGACAAAAATGTCTGTTTGTGAGTTCAGTTAATATTGATTATTTTGTTCATTAACAGGTTTGGGTAGTCAAACCAGAAGGAATCCGTTGTGTTGTTAGTGTCCATTGGTTGCATATGCAGCCTTGGAATTTTCTGCTGCGCATAACACGTGTCACATCGAAGAAGATGCTTCCTATCGTCTTCGGGGAAATCAAAGGTACCAAGTACCTTTTTGACGTTCCAAGCCTTCGCCAGAGTTCTTTTGCATATTAGACGAAACTATTGGCGTACTTGAATGTCTGGTCATGTATGCAGCCGTTCCACAACCATGCAACAACTATGCGGTAATTTGAATCATGTGCGCACAGGTTAGGAGTTGCTAAATTAACCAATGAAATAAACTCTTTGTTGTTGCAGAATATTCTTAGAAAGAAGACTTACTGTTCATGGCTTACTTCTTTTTATTTTCAAAATACATCCAAAGCGTGTTTGAATTTTTATATTGAATGAGATCAAATACAATATTACATCAGAAAAAGTTAGTATAAAGACACCGTTATGATGCTGTCTTAATCTAATATATATAACAATAACCGTATTTCTTTTTTTGAAGTTATTTTTTTTACATGAATCTTGAATTGATTATAGCAAATCACATGTTGGTAGTTCGCAATCTAAACTAAAAATACTTTGCTATTTACTGAATTGATCATAATTTCCTGCTAAAAAGTGGGTTCAACCATCACATAACATGTTACGTAGAAAAATAAAATCTTATCACAAACAATTTGAATACATGTCAAATGGGAATCTATATACTGAAAATGCTTATGTTGTGTGAAAATGGAACCTAACACCTTCCTTCTTATGTTAAGACAAATAAATACATGCTTTTCAAGTTGTATTTAACTTATCTATACAACAGCTACTGGCAAAACGATCGTTATTAATTTGTTTCGATGGACTTATTTTGCTATAACAGATGGGATGGATAATGAATGAAGTCTTAAAGATTATATCCAACGGCACCAAATGTACGAAGACAAGGCCATAGTGACATTCAAGTAAAACAAGATACTATAGTCCCCGATGACCCTGGTCTATATGTAAAGGTAAATAAGTAATATTCTTACATTTTTTTTTGCAAGTGTAAACATCTCTTTCCAAAAATAAACAGTGTCCGGGTTTTACGAGTCCTTATTACAGTCACACAAGGGATTATAGAATTGTAATTTGTTGCAGTTTATTTAGATGTAGTTGGCCGTTATTTGTTAGCGAAATGCTGTAATGACATGCAGTTCGATTTGAGAGAAAAGTAGTGCCGAACCGAATTTACCGGGTTAATGTACATTTATTTTTTTGCATGCTGTTAAGTTCAGTAGGACCACAATTTGTTAACATTAGTTCAAAGTAGTAGGCTAGAGATTAGCTTTTAATGAATTACTATGTCAAGATATGAGTTATGAACTTAGTTGAATTATGTTGAGATAGAATTGGAGTAAAAAGTTGAAGTGGAACTGGAACGGCGAATAAATGTATTTGTTTACGTTTTATTAAGGACAGTTAGATTGGACAATAATGAAGTTTAGTAGTTATGTTGTAGTCGTATTCGTGGTCTTAACTGGCGTAACTTTGTAGCTTAACAAGTAAATAGTAGCAACTGTTTATAATAGAATGATTAATTAGGTTGTATTGATCATGTATTTTGTTATTAAAGTGCAGGGAAGTGAGACGAGCCACAAGGATGCTAATTTGTGAGTAAAACACAAACTCTGCATTAAATAGATAAGAAATGGATTTTGTACAATGTACAGTCAGACACGTGAGACATGCTATCGTTCAGGTACCAATATCAATCAAGAAGAGTTCCAATGTTACAGCGTTTGTTTAGCCCGCCTTGCCATCATGGTAACAACATATTTCAATATATTACCTTTGTCACAAAATAAACGAGCATTTTTATTCTTTTTGTTTATTTTGTAGGTAATGCTGGCGATTCTTATAGGTCTACTAACGATACTCACATGGCATTTTACGAAAGTGTACACAAGAACCTCGTTAGATGGTTTGGCATATGGCCTTAGATATGAACTTTTGCAATGTCCCTTATTACGTATGTGGAAAGTCTTGGATTCGACTGTTGAAATCACGACAACCCAAGTTAAGCTTTCAGAGAGTATGTGATAAGCAAATACGGCAAAGCTGAAAACCAAGCACAACAAGTAGAGGTATGCAAACTTCTTACTACTAAAATTTCACAATTCTAGATAATGAAGGATGTCACATGAGCACTTTTCTCAAGCCACAAAGCTTTGAATTCAGTTTGGAAAATGGTTCAAGAAGAGCATCACACATATCCATATACTCCACCACCTGTCCTAGAAGCACTCGAAGGTACTACACACCTGTTTCAGCTGCATTTAGATATGGAAAGCACACAAGAACACAAAAATTCATACTTGACACAGTCATGGAAAGTGGTCCACACTTGTCGCCACCAGCAGAGGCGCTAACACCAGTCCAAGAAATGAAGCGATACCAACTGTAAATGAACCACTTCCGAAGCCCAACAACTTATGTTAACGTGTTAGGGTCTCAGGTGTCGATAGTATTCATGCAAGAATCAAGGCTACACATGAAAATAAGAAAGCTTACTACCAAGTCGACTAAAATGCGAGCAACTTTCACGCAAATACTTAAAGGTACTTTATATAACTAATCGAAAAAGCATATGATCATGTCAATAGTAGGCTTATTACTTATGGTATCACACATTTACACTGCTTGTCGCCAAATGGCAAGCCTAAAAGACCAAGGTCACGAGTAACTACACGATATTTGACTAGCTATTTTAGTATTTTTGTTAAAAAAAAAAAGTTGTTCTAATATTTTAATTTATGTTGTTTCAGATTTGGTGTACAGCTTGGGTACCATCGCTAAATCTGGAACCAAGGAGTTCTTGGAAGCCATCATGTTTTGATATTTTTATTTACGTCGTTTCAAATTTGAGAACTTGACTGACAAGAGCAAGCTAGATGGATAGCCTAAGCTTTTCATCCACATGTCACAATTGAATGTAATATCTGCTATGTTAAGTTTCATATCTGATGCACTATTATTTATCACATTGTTTGTACTTTGTCTTTTAAGTCAATTGTCAAGCAAGTTTATATGCACTTGATAGTACATATATCCATGACTTAAGTTTTGCGCATGTGTTCAAAATGTGAAGTTTCTTGCTAATTTCATAACTGAGTCTAGAGTAATCCATAAGATAGAAGCAATAATGTGAGGCAAAGTGTTCCTAGATTGCGATTTTCAAGAGGTACAAGCATTTTAATAATGTACAGAATTTTGCATTTTTTGTTTCGTGGTATGTTTATTAAAACTGAAGCTTTCGAAGTAGTGTGATTATGGGCTCTTTTTATGTTATAGATGCAAAATGGAAGCATATGAAGGGTCATTGTTTGTTATACAATTGTGTGTTGATGAATGTACTGAATAATGGAGGAGAAGAAGAAAAGAAATGGAAATAAACTAACATGCATTGAAGAAATACGAAATGGAATACAATGCACAAGTAAAGGCTTTTAATTTAAGAGGGTTGATAAAATACATGTGCTTGGTGCTCAAAGTACAACTCCGTATTTTGATTGGCAAACTATTGGTATGATGCACAACTTTAAACTCAAGGGACAACCACGAAATATTGTGAGGCTTTAAAGTCAGATAGAAGACTTGAAAAAGTATAAAGGTCATGATTTGGCTCCCGACATTATGTCCCATCTATGAGCCGCATCCATTAACAGCGATTGGTAACTATTAGCGTCCGAAACTTGCATATATTTTTAGCGATTCGACGTGTTGTTTATATATATACATGAAATTATCGTATCCAACCATAAATAAACCAACAAGAAGGTTTCATTGGCTCAATCATGTCGAAACCGATGCATATTATATAGTAATCCTTGATGCTGACATGATCATGAAAGGACCTATTACACCATGAGAGTTCAAAGCAGCCCGTAGCAGACCGGTTTCAACTCCATATAAGATAACTTATAACCATTTTCCTATTTTGTATTATGCAGTGAAACTGATACCTTTTTTGTATAAGTAGTGTTAGCTACCTTATTGGATGTGATAACGAGCTTGCAAAACTACATACTAGCCATCCTAAAGCTTGTGACAAGGTTGAATTCAAGCTAAATACATCATAGTTTTTGTATAAGTAGTGTTAGCTACCTTATTGGATGTGATAACGAGCTTGCAAAACTACATACTAGCCATCCTAAAACTACATACTAGCCATCCTAAAGCTTGTGACGCAGGTTTGAGTTTTTCTTCTTACGCATCATAGTTTTCATCTTTGCTGGCAAAATACCATTACCACATTTTTGAAGTTCTTAAAAGCCTCGAATGAGTCGCTGCCATAAACTTTTAAATGATGTTGCTTCCAACTACATTCATAAATTATGTCAACGATAATTATAAGACATGCCCGCCCATTGGGCGGGCTTCGACCACTAGTGTATATATATATATATATAAACAAACTACAGCTTGGGGAGCCGAGTAAAACCCTAAGTCGATTTTTTTCTCTGGCGAAAAAAAAGAAAACACCGAATCCCTTACTAATCTAAAAACTCGACATCATGCAATCCCAAATCTCTTGTTTCTTACTCTAATTCGTTTCAGTTATGTGATTACTTTCGTGATTTACGTAATTGTTCCTGATTTTTGTAATCGATTGGAGTTAGGGTTTGTTCTTGTCGGTTTTTATTGTTTTTTTAGGGTTTCGTTACATAAAAATCGATTATTTACATTCTGTGCTTCATGGCTGATTTTGGTTAGTATCTTTGCGCAACAATTCATGCCTTAGTCTTACTAAGGCCTTCGTTTGTGGAAGATTGACGTGGACTTCCAGTTTTCTTTGTTTTACGTTTTTTAGGGTTTCGTTTGGTAGTATTGTTTTTTCTGGTTCTGTTTTTGTTTGCTGCTACTTTTTGATTGTATTATGGATAAGAGTGGTACGGTTAACGTGGATGTGGATGCCTTTGAAGCTCATATGCGCAAGTTGAAAGGGAACGAAGCTGGTTCGGAGGTTGCGCATCAACCTAGAATGCCTGTTAGAATTTTACGCAACCCTAATCTAGTTACATCTGATGTTGATTCCAATATAGCTGCTGGGAGTTCTTTTGCTTCTTATTCGTATCCAGAGATTGGTGTTAGCTATCGTGACATTAATAAAGATTTGAAGGATATCTCTAACGTACAAGACTCGTTATTTTGGGGCGAGGATGGTAATGGTAATAATCAATATACCCAATCTGATTTCCCTTCTCTGGAGGAGGTTATTGGGGTTGAAAAAAGTGGTCATCAGGTTGGTAATCTAGTCGAAAGGGCTGCTGGGGCTTCATTGGGTGCTACATCAAGTCATAGTAATTTGCCTCAAGGTGATGGGATTAGTGTGGGTAACAAAGCTGGTAAACTCAAAGGTATGATCACGCATGAATCCTCTAAGGAAAGTCCTATCGTTCAATCGGCTGAAGTTATGCATCCTTCAACCTATGTTGGAGTGGCGAGTGGTTCACAAAATGCGCGTCCTCAAGAAAATCATTCTACCCCGACTAAAGGTAAGTCTAACTTTCGTGCACTTAAAGTTGATAATATGTTTAATGGTGTTGACGTGTCCATTCCCCTTAAGGTGGTACAAAATATTAGCTCTAAATTTGATAACACCTTGTATGGATACTTCATTGGTAAGCATATTGCATTTCTTGTGGTTGAGTATTTTGCATGTAACAACTGGGCTAAGTATGGATTAAAACGAATTATGATGAATGCAAAAGGCTTCTTTTTCTTTAAGTTTGACTCTCAGGTTGGTTTGGAGGCTGTTCTTGAAGGAGGTCCGTGGATGATTAAGAATAGTCCTATTATTCTTAAAAAGTGGACCATGAGTACTAGTTTGATGAAAGAGGAGTTAACCCGCATTCCGGTATGGGTTAAACTTCATGATGTTCCGTTACAGGTATTCTCTGAAGATGGAATTAGTATTATTGCAACACATATTGGTACGCCTATCATGCTTGATTCTTATACTAGCTCTATGTGTGTTGAATCTTGGGGTAGGAGTAGTTTTGCCCGTTGCTTAATTGAAATTGACTCTCATGTTCCCCTTAAGGAATCTATTACTATTGGGGTACCATATTTGGACCAACCTGGTTTTTCTTCTGAAAGTATTAAGGTGGAATATGAGTGGAAACCTCCTAGGTGCGATGTGTGTCTGATTTTTGGCCACTCAGTTGATTCTTGTCCCAAGACAATTGTGACTCCACCGTTGTGGAGGATAGAAATGATGGGTTTCAACTAGTTGGGAAAAGGGTAAAGCTAAGAGGAATGCTAAGGATAATAAAAGTGGTACGCTTTTTAACGGGTTCCAGCTTGGTAAAAATATGCAAGATAGACCCAAAGTCGTTAACACTCCTTCCACTAGCAAACCCCTCAAGGCGTTGCTAGTACTAGTACGGGTCCTTTACCTAATTAGGTAGGTAATATTGTTCCACCTAATAACTTTACATCTAATGACCCTACGTCTAATAAGGGTAGTCAACCTGCTCATGTTTCACCTACTGTAAGTAATCCAAGTCTGGCTCCTAATATATCTACATCTAACCCGTTTGGTTCTTTGGCTAATTATGATGATGTTGGTGTAACTACTGGTTTGGCGGATGATGATGAGGTTGAAAATGTTTATGATGAAACTGGTAATTTGTTTGACAAATCGGGGCAAGCACTCATGCTCGAATGTCCCCGATGTTTAGTATCGCCTTGGAATATAAGGGTTTGAACCATTCCCCTAAACAAAAGAGGTTAAACAGTGGTAAATGATAATAATCTTAGTGTATGTGCTATCTTGGAATCTCATGTTGATGCATCGGTGGTGTATGATACATGTCGTAATGTTTGTCGGCAGTGGAAGTGGACGTCTAATGGTAGTCTGTGTGATAAGGGGTCCCGTATTATTCTTGGTTGGAATGATGATATTGTTGATGTAATGATTATGTCTCAAACTAACCAAGTTATGCATGTTCAGGTAAATACTCGGACGGACAGCAAAACTTTTTTCTGTTCTTTTGTGTATGCAGAGAATTACTATGTTCATCGGCGTGCCCTTTGGTCCAACCTTGTTTGCCATGCTGGATTTATGCGTAATAGGCCTTGGGTTTTGTTGGGTGATTTTAATGCTGCTCTTAAATTGGAGGATCATTCATGTGGTAGTTATGCTCCTGACATTGCTATGCGCGAATTCAAAGATTGTGTTCAGAAGATGGAGGTTGAGGATCTTAATTGTACTGGTCTTCACTTTACATGGAATCAGAAACCAAGAGGCTCATTTGGTATATTGAAGAAAATTGATAGGGTGATGGGCAATCCGAAATTTGTCGACTTGTTTCCGTGTTCGCTTGCTATATTTCAACCTTATCGTATTTCGATCATTCTCCGTGTTCTCGCGATTCCCTGTAACTAAGCCTAAGCCTAAACCGCTCAAATTCTCTAACTTCTTGATTCATAAAGATGGGTTTATTGATACGGTTATCGCGGGATGGAATCTTAATGTTCATGGTTGTGCTATGTATCGTGTGGTTCAACGATTAAAGGGCTGAAATCTCCTTTTCAAAGCTTTTGCACAATCAAGGTAATCTGCATGAGCGGGTAGTTAGGATTCGGAAGGAGTTAGATGAGGTCCAAATGGCTATTGATACAGATCCGCCTAATTCGCACTCCACGTGATGATCATGCTCACTATCTTCTTGCTTATAAGGAGGCTACGTTAGATGAAGAACGGTTTTAAAGCAAAATCTAAAGTTCAATGGTTTCATGCGGTGATTCTAATACGGCTTACTTTCATAATATTGTTAAAAGCAAATGTGCCCGTAATCGAATTGAATTGGTAAGAGATGCAAACAATGTCTTGTATGAGGGTCATCAGTTGCGGTGTGCTTTTGTTGCTCATTATGAACAGCTTGGTATTGAAGGCAATTGTAGTCCATTTGATGAGAACGGTATTTTCTCTAATGTTCTTTCACACCAATTGGCTAATTCGATGGTTCGCATGTCACGGATGCGAGATAAAGGAGGCTATATTTTCTATGGGGATGATAAAGCTCCGGGCCCGATGAGTTACACGGGTGCTTTCTTTAAGAAAGCATGGGATATTGTGGTGCCGAGGTTATATCTCGCTGCTCGATTTTTTCATGAATGGTAAGCTTCTTAAGGAGATTAATCATACCATTATATCCTTGATCCCTAAAGTGTCTACCCGCCTAAGATTAATGACTATAGGCCTATTTCTTGTCAGTAATGTCATGTATAAGTGCATTAGCAAAATTCTTGCTAATCGATTAAAGAAGGCCTTGGTCATTGGTTAGTATTAATCAATCGCCTTTGTTCCCGGTCGTCGATATCCGATAATATATTACTTACCCAAGAGCTTATGCGAATTATCATAGAGGAGAGGTCCACCTAGGTGTGCTTAAGGTTGATATCCGTAAGGCATATGATACGGTTGATTGGGCTTTTCTTAAAGCTATTCGATTGGGTTTGGTTTTCACGTAAAATGGTTGATCGGATCATGGTATGTATCTCATCTACATCTTATTCTATATGTATTAATGGGGATCTTCATGGTCGGTTTAAAGGTAAACGGGTCTTCGACAAGGTGACCCGTTATCTCCCTATTTGTTTACTCGCTTATGGAAGTCTTAACTCTTATATTGCGCATAAAGGTTTCTAATGTCGTGGATTTTCGCCATCACTTGTGTGATCAACAGAGAATTATTAACCTTTGTTTTGCGATGACCTCTTCTTGTTCACTAGAGGCCATCGTGATTCTCATTAATGTCATTATGTGCTTTGAGGATTTCAAGAACTTTTCGGTCTTGTCCCAAGTATCCCTAAAAGTACAACTTTCTTTGTAATGTGCCTAATGCTATTAAAGTCGCTATTCTCCGCCTATGCCGCTTGCGTAGGTTCTCTCCCGTCAGTATCTTGGGGTTCCCTTATATCCTCGAGACTTCTTTATAGGGACCGTAAGGTGCTTGTTGAAAAGTTGGAAGGTCGTGTGAATGATTGGCGAATAAGTTCTTATCTCTCATGTAGGCTTCAGCTTGGTGAGGTCTGCTTTATCATCTATGCATCTCAGATTGGGCTTCAGATTTATTCTTCCTACTCAGACATACATGAGTTAGAGTAGCTTATGAGGGTTTCCTATGGTGTCAAGGAGAAATGAAAAGGGAAAGGCCAAGGTTGCTTGGGAACTGCTTTGTAAGCCAAAGAAAGAAGGTGGTCTTGGTATTCGACGGTTGGAGGATTTTAACATTGCCTCATGACTACACACATTTGGAGTATTTTGACACATAAAGAGTCGTTATGGGTTCAATGGATTCATTCTTATAAACTTCGTGGAGAAGCTTTTGGGATGTCCCATGTTTGGGGATGTTAGTCGGGATGGCGCAAGCTTCTGCGATTCGACCAAAGATTCGCTCCTTTATCCGCATAAGATCAATAATGGAAAGGACACATCGGTTTGGTTTGATAGGTGGTGTGCATTAAGCCCAATTCGTGATTTGCTTATCGCTAGAGATATTACCCGGTGTTTTAATTTATCTAATTCGGTTTGTGATCCGATTGCTAATGGTATTTGGCGATGGCGGTGGATTGGTTATCTCGGCTTCCATTGTTAGTCGCAATTCCGTCCCTAATCTTAATGATACCGCCGATGGATTATTATGGCGCAAGTTGGATGGTAATTTTAGTGGTTTTTCGCCGGTGCATGGGATTCTATGCGCCTAAGGGCTGATGTGGTTGATTGGTGTAATGTTCCTTGGTTCTCTCATTGTATACCGAGGCATGCAATACACTTGTGGCTCGCTATTAAGCGTGTGTTGAAGACTCAAGATAGGATGAGGCAATGGGATGTTGGTCCTAATGTTGACTTGGACTCGATTAGATGCCCGCTTTTGAATTGGTTCCGATTCTCATTCTCATCTATTTTTGAGTGCCGCTTATGTGTTTGGTTTCGTGTCCGGTTTTATCCGGCATGGATGCGGTCCCGCCTTCTTTGGAGAGTATTGTTACCGTTTTATTCCTATATCTAAGGGCGGTCGGTTGGTAGCATCATTTCTGTTATCGCTATGCTACTACATACTTTATCCGGATGGAGCGCAATTTAGGATTTTCAAGCGTAAGAAGTCTACTATTATGGAAGTGGTTAGCATCATTACCTCTACTATTCGGTTGAAGCCGGTTACCTTCAAGTTCAAGAAGCTAACCTCGCGGTCTCGCTTGATCCCGGATAAATGGAAGATTCCAAGTATATGTATTTCACGGCGGAGTGCCGTAAGGGTTGTACTTTTTCCCTACTCCAAGGTTTTTCCTTCGGGTTTTTCTTGGAAAGGGTTTTAAGGAGGCGCACTTCGGGTTAACTTGCTCCCTTTGTGGATCGGGTCCGGATGCGGATGCTCGCTTGCTACAAGTTTTTTACTTGTTTATGCCTAGTTAGTTGATGTAATATAGTTAGGTCCTTTGTGTTTATGGCATGTCATAAACACTAGTTTATCAAGCTTTTGCTTGAGGTTAATGTGGTATTTCACCACATTCCATTTGTACTTAACATTATTTTTGGTTATATATTTACCGGGTAATACCTTTACCCAAAAAAATGTTTAAATGATAAGAGGCAATCGTAGGATTTAACCCAAATGGCCTTCCATTTTACATCTAATGTTTGTTTTTGCTAACCACATCGGTTAGTTAACAACCAATAGGGACCCATTTGTAGCGCTCATTTTTAGCGCTAGATACCCTTAGTTAGACCCTCCGAGCCAAATCCTTTCATTTTGTTACATCCACTAAAAGAAAAAAAATATTCTACACCTTAAACCTTAGCCAACCTATGTCAATGTCTATTGGTTTGTTGCTAGTTGTTTGGAGTGTTGGATTGTTTTTGATGATTATGATGAAGCTACACTTTGTCATTCGTGTGTACCATTTTCCAACAAAGATGAAGGAGACGTCTTTCTCATTTGTATTTTTGTTGTGTATGCTCATAATGGGCGCTGGGGAAATGTTATATATATTAAAAAAAAAAAAAAAAAAAGATTATGTGATGACGATTATAGGCAATGCGCTATATTATGGATTATATTGATTAGCCAATGAGCTCAAATGTGATATATATGTTCGGTGATCGATATGTGAAGAAGATGTGGTTATAATCATTTTCGGGATTTGTTTGATGGCTAGCAACATGGGGGTTTAGACTTGACTTTATTTTTCTTTTTAAACCAATTTAATAAACCATCCCATGCCTTATCCATACCTTTTATGAACCTAAAGCCATAACGTTATAACCCGAATAAAAGACCTCTTTGATGAATCTATTTTATTTGTCTTGATACTTGTACAAGCTTATGGTAAGAAACATGAATCATGACTAGGCATTGAGTGATTTACATATACCAACCAATATATGAGTGTTGAGTGAATTCCTAAAATCATTCGTGAGGTGTTTAGTTATTTTATCAAAAGTAATTTAGTTCATTTTCAGAATTTTCACATATAAAATGCAAATTGACAATTATTTCTTTTGAAGTGATTGTTAGATTTTCGGAACCACGGTGTTGAGACCATTGAAATCGATTTTTATAAATGCTAGACCTACTCGAGGGCGAGAAGAACTTAAGTATGGGGGAATTTGATAATGCTCAGAATGAGTATGTTTTTAGTAGCGTTATTGTTAGTTTTGTGTATGATAATCGGTTATATTTACACATAATTGTTACAAAATTGCAAAAGAAGCGTATTTGTATGTAAATGTAGCCAGGTATCGTAAAAGACGAAGAAATGACGAATTTAAACACATTTGGACAATTTCCGAGAAAGAAAAGAAAGGAGAGAAGGCTCAAGGACTCGATGAGTGGAAGCACGATCATTTCTACGTATCTACATCAAATAATTATCAAGTTCTATCTTGGAAATCAGCTTCGGAAGCAAGGAAAAAGGCATGCATCGAGAAAAGTCAAAAAAGTCAAAATATGATGTACGGAAGGCATCCAGCCGATCAGTTGGAGCCCGCAACCAATTATGCTGGACAGTGGACAAAAGAGCAACCGATCGGCTGCTTTGCAACCGATCCGGTTGGAGAGGGCTGCAATTACAAATTTCTCATTTATTGATGCCATAACTTCCATTAATCATTGGAGTCCGATCATTTCTTGTTAATAACTCCTAGTGGACGTTTTTGGCTTGTTGGTGAAGAGTTCTTAGCTATATATTGCACCTAGACTTAGTTGTTTAGTGTGACACACCCCAAAGAGTAATAGGCTTACACCAAGACTATTACCAAACAATTTTATTCACCCCAAAAGTCCTATTGTAACACCCTAACCCGACAAGGGTCCGAGTGTCACATTATGGGGTCAAATCAGAACATACATGCAAGCGGAAGACTTACCAAATATAAAAATCAAGTCATGAAACCATGACACCAAAATACAAACCCAAAAGATTAGAATTACAAATGAAACAACAGAAGATCAAAATACAAAAGTCTACAATCATAAGTCCGCAAGATTAGGGTAACTCTAGGGTCGGCCTCTAACCGCCTCCTACTCGACTCTCAAACCCAAAGATCCAAATAAAAATACCGCCGAGAGAAAAGAAAGGCATCGAGTTTAAAAGCCCAGTGAATGACACAAACGATACAAAGAATAATATAATCAGAATGAGAAATGGATCAAACAATGTCAACACAATGAAATGAAAAGAGCCTACTGAGAACATGTCAGACGAAACAGAATACAAAATGCATATGAGTCAAATCTTAAATCAGAGTGCATAACAGATATCAAACAACTTAGGATCAGAGTGCATTGCCCAGTGCCTAAGCATGCCACATGAATAGGCCAAATAATCATATCACAAATCATATACCGTTAAATCCAAAGTTGTACATGGAGTAGCTAGTTCACAATGTACCATAATATGATGGGGTGTAGGAACACATACCAACCAATCACCAGATACAGATATAGATACAGATATCCTAGGATGCATCCATACGCTCCCTACAAAACATATCATAATGGCCCAAGAGATCTCATAACATACATAACAAAAGGGGAATGTCGGGGACCAATCACACTGCCCCAGATAGTGCCATGCCATCGGTGTCTCAGTGACATGGCCATGGTACCTCCATAGCTAGGGATACATATACGTAAGTTGGGCAATACAAGAGTAATCATAATCATATCAAATCAATCATATCAAATACTGAAGTAAAGCATATCATATCAAATACTGAACTGAATCATATCAAACGGATAACCAACGAATATCAGAATGAGATAGCAAATCAAATATCAAAACGGATATCAATCAAATAACAAAATGGATATCGATAGCGATAACGGGTAATGATACCAATGGATGCCCTTACTGAAAAAGGACGGAATATCTGTACCTTAGCAAATGGAAATGTGAGCACGAAGAAATAACGTCACGTCTTCTTCAACGAATCTTGGGTCGACTAAGAACAAGTGAACAAGAACACCCCAAAAGCTTATCAAAACACACGATCAAAACTAAACCTATGCCCCAACGATACCAAGACTTGATCACCACTTGCTGCTGCTGCTACTCGTACTCTTGAAATTCCTAGAAGAATGATCCGTTGCCGTCACTTTTGTTTGAGGTTTTAGGGTTTTTTTGTTGAAGGATGAAGTGTGGTGCACGGTTTATAATATAAGGAAATATGGATTAGTATAATGTGCCCAGTATAAAGGAAATAGGAGGAGACTCATTCTCTTCATATCTTTTATTTAAAATCCGTATATATTCTCTACTTATCTTTCAAATCTTGTACATATGGTTGTGTACAACTTATATTTACAAATGGTTCCATATTATAGCATGTGATGTTATATAAGCTTAGGAATACAAAGTTTCGAATTCATATGTAACTTATGTTCATCGTATTTAAATTTAGTGGTTTAATTCACAACATATAGTTCACTTCGGAATTTAATCTACTCACATAACATAAGTTTTAAATTAATTCATAAACGTAGGATAAATTTTTAATTTGGGGCAAATTTTTATGATTCCGGATTTGCGGGTTTTACAACTCTTCCCCACTAAAAAGAAAATTTCGTCCTCGAAATTGAAATAGGAAAGTCAAATGAATACGTACCGAATCACGAAGAGAAATGAGGATAACTGACTGACAGTCTCAGGATTTTTGACTAACAACAGATCATTACGGTTTTGGTCTAAAGATTTTGGAACCATGTGAAGAGGATGATAACAAGGACATATTAGATTGGGAACCATGGTAAAAGATGTACTTAAAATCTAAAAGAACACAACAATAACAATAAAAAAACCCTAATATTCTCTCTCTCTATGGAGAATTCCGCGCCACCCTAACTTCTTTTTCCTACTAAAATCAACCAAATCGTCTCTCTATCCTTTTCAAGGGTATGCAACACGCTTTTGGGGATTAGATATTCTTTTAGGTGGTTGGCAACATTGTTTTCTATATATCTTATCGGATTTCTCCTTTTTATTCTTGGTCGAAACCCTAAGTCGTTGTATTCATTATTTTTGGTTGTGGTTTCTAATCGTTTTTGCAGATCGCTCATTCTTGAGTCGATCACAATTGAGGGTATGCCATGGTGTCGTGGGTTTAGGGATGATTGTTTATCGGTTTCTTTTTTCATTTGTATTTTTTGAGTGCGATTGGATTAAGGTTTTAATCGATCCTATGTCGATTGTTTTATTTATCCTTCGATCTTGTGGGTAATCGAACTTATCCCTAACTATCTCGCTGATCGTTAGGGTTCGGTGTTTTGTGAATGAAACCCTAGTTTTAGGTTTTGTATTATTTGGTTTTGATTGACTTTGATGATTATTTGGTGCTACCGATCGCTCATATATAACCGATGTTATGCAAGTTGGATTGATTATCCATTCGTTCATATAAGTCGATCCGGTGATCGCTGGTTTCGGAATGTGGTGTGATTCGCTCGTGGGTTGAGAGAGGTAAGGCATCACGGAAGTGTTCCATCATGTTTTGATGCTCGGGACGATTGTTATGAGGATCCTTGTTGATGAGTATTCATTACTTTGTCGGATGGATCGATTCTCGTTTGTTTTGTGTACGTTAGGTTTCTTGACCCTATTTGCTATAATTATTACGACCACCGGATGTCTTATGTGGAATATGTTGAGGTCGCCTTTAATTATTAGGCGCCTGGATCTGGTCTTGTTGATCCTAGGATGTCTATGGGTTGTTAATTGTCGATTCGTAATCGGGTGTGATGTTTATTCATTATCCTTGATCCGTTGTAACGATGGTATTGAAGTTAGGGTTTTCTAAAACCCTATTTGGTGCTCGATCATGATGATAGTGTAAGTTAAGTTTTAAGGTTTCTTATTCAAAAACTTTTTCGTATTTATTGGGTTTCGGTTTTGCATCTAAATGCACACTTTGAGCGAGGTAACGCTTGTCGCCTATCCGTGGTTTTAGAGTCTCCCACCAATCGTTGTGTGGTATTTGTGAACCGATTCATATTTGATGATTTCAAGATCATGATGGAATGGTGGAGGTTTTGTTTGTGGTGTTCTTTGCTTCTACAAACAGACTTTATGTTGAAGATCGCTTGATGTTTATACGTGATTCTTCATGGAAGTTAAGGTGGACTACCATAGTGATAAAGTAGGCTCAAGTGCTTTTCTTGAGTAGTTGTTAATTTCTATGTATTTTGTCATTATTGGTAGGTTCATTTTATTGTGTTATAGGAATGGTGTGTCATTCTTATATTAGAGTATGTAAGTGTCCTAAGGACCGAGGTGAGGGATATAACTCTCATCCTATGTACCTCAATGTTTTTGAGTAATGCATTTTACCGGGTGAATTAACCCTTTACCCAAAAAAAAAATCAAAATCAAGATCACACATAACGGAAAATAACCACAAGATTCCTCATTGGCAAGGGATGATGCACAACTCATAACGAAATTGGAATGTCAATTTATTAAGCAAAGAAAATAAGAAACCACCAAAATGTCGTATCAAGATCAAATAAAATCAAAAAAATAGTACGAGCAAACGTGAAAAGATGTTCCCATGACGATACCGAAGTGCTTGTTGTCTAATCCTTGGGCATAGTAAACACTCGCCCCTTAATAGCTGGTAGGTTTTCATCCCCATTGTCAACTTTCTTGGGACAGTCATGAATTTTATGCTCTGAAGATCCACATCTGTAACATGCTCCGGTAGCCTTGTAGTACGATCTACCTAGGTGAAGCTTCCCACAATCCCTACAAGTGCGAACCTCATCTCGATCCCTATCACCCCTCTGATAATAAGAACCCGAATACCTGTTGCCCTGATAATCCCGAGTTTGTTGGTCGCGGCCTGACCTATCGTAGCCTCTCCTGTAATTTCCGCTGCCATTCCCCGGAGTCATTACCCCTCCGATGCCCCGAGCTGGCCAAACTCGTCCCCATCACGATTCCTTTTCACCCATGGTCGTCCCTCTCCCAAAGATCTCAATGTTGCGGGCAAGATCCGCAACCCGAGCCACGCCCTCGAACCTCATATTAACTATTCCATCAATAAGATCCTTGCAAGAGCCCAACAACACTTCCCTACCGCCTTCGTGTACCAAATTTATCACCCAAAAATCCAGCCAAACGGAGAAACCTGCCCATAAACTCTGTAGTCGACTCCCGATCAAATTGAGAAATGGTGGAACTCTCGCATTTTCATTCTCAAACCGAGAAAAGTATCGAAATAGAAGGCCTCATGAATCGTGCTCAAGTAAGAGTAGCCATGAAAACATCTCCACCCTTGGCGTGTTTATACGCCTTCCACCGCTCACAGCATCGCTTTAGATTTGTAATCGTGAGGCGTGCTTTTGTACTCATCATCAACACCCATAACCTCGAAGATTTTCTCAATATGAGCTACCCAATTCTCCGCATCCACTGGAGATTTAGCGAAGCTAAAAGACTGGGGCTTATGTTTGCCAAACCTTTCAAGCCAAGTGTGTATAGTCACAGGCGGGTTAGCACCACCACCACCTCCCTATCCACTAGCCATGTTGCGCTGAACATCCTGAGTAATGCTACTGAGTCGCCTGAAGAAGAGCTCGAATTCACTCGCTGATCGCACTGAAAGCCATCATCAAGTCCAAGTTCTCGTAACCACCATCTGAACAATAATAACGGATCAAAAGAGCCAAAAGAGCATGAGTAAACGATATGAAAAAGGAAAAACCGTAACATAACAAAAGGAATAAGCGTCGCGAAAGACACCTAATGTCTACCCAATTCCTCACAGGTCATTCCTAAGGTCAACAAGATGAAACCTGGCTCTAAAACCGTAATTGTAACACCCCAACCCGACAAGGGTCCGAGTGTCACAATATGGGGTCAAATCAGAACATACATGCAAGCGGAAGACTTACCAAATATAAAAATCAAGTCGTGAAACCATGACACCAAAATACAAACCCAAAAGATTACAATTACAAATGAAACAATAGAAGATCAAAATACAAAATTCTACAATCATAAGTCCGCAAGATTAGGGTAACTCCTATGGTCGGCCTCTAACCGCTCCTACTCACCCTTGTAAAATATATTACGCCAAAAACATTGAAGTACAAAGGATGAGGTGAATCCTCATCTCATCCCTTAGGACACTTACAGACTCTCCTATAGAAATGCAACATCATTCCTATAACTTACAATATAAGCGTGATGCACCATACTTATAACAAACATCGACTACAACGATAAAAGAATAAAATAATGCACTTCAAGTATAAATACTTGAATCTTCAAATCACCATAATAGTCCAAACTTCCAGAGTCGTCCAAATATACAATATCATGGTCCTCAAATTGAAATGCAGTTCACAAATTTCACACAACGGTTGGTGAGGGACTCTAAAACCACGGATAGAGCATCGAGCTCAAAACTCGCTCCAAAGGTGTATGTTGAGATGCAAAACTGAACACCAATAAGAAAACCAACACATACGTATAAAACCAACGCACATCCTAGAACAAAGAAACCCACTTCCATGCGATTCGTGAAAGCACCCATATCATAAAAGTGCAAACGACCATCCCATACCATGTATCATCAAACTTGAAATCGCCCACAAATATCACACAACAACAGGTGAGAGACTCTAAACCACGGATAGAGCAAGAAGCAAAACTCGCTCCAAAGGTGTATGTTTAGATGCAAACCAAAATCAAGAAGAATAGCCAAAGAATAAGAGAAAGCCAACGCACTTCCACAATGGCAACATCAATCCAAAGATCACAACTTCCATAGTAGCAGCTTCTATCCATCAACACTACATCATAATATAGCATATCATCAAACTCTAGCTCAATGGACAAGAACACCACTAACCATACAATATTCCAAATAACTAGGTTTTCCAACCCTAACTTACACAATCGATCACAAGATCAGATTAAACGAAAACCTAATAATAGGGATTCATATCATCAAAGAACAATACCAAAATCACCTTAACCAAGATGTGAATCAAGGCGTAATCAACACCAACTCTTGTGATTGAAAACTAATTAGGGTTTTTGAATAAGTTACCCACAAACTTAACTTACAATCTCTCCAAACCCACAAACATAATCACATGCATCCGATGTAGAACAATTAATCAACAAACAAACCTTACAACGGGTTAATGTAGCTCATTCGATGTAGATCATCACATACCAAATAATAAAACCAAACCCACATTAGGGTTTTGTTTAGCGTTTAGCCTAGTAAATCCCAAACAGTCGACCGAATATAATAAACCTAAAAAGGTTTAATAATCGTAAGAGCAGGTCCAACCACACGAGAAGACCACCAGATTGTATTCAGCAATATATAATCATTTTAAAATCACAAGGATCCTAAAACCGACATAAGATATACCATGAACCAGAATACAATCAATAAAAAACAACGAAAGTCGAAACCCTAAAGAAGATGATCACCATAAACGCCCAAGAAGATGAATTAAAGAGAAACGATTGATATAAGGAATTGTTAGGGTTTCGTTAAAACCACCGCCACCTTCAAAAATCAAAACACAACCAATAGCCACGTATTGCATACCCAAGAACCGAATAGGATCAAGAAGGGTAGAGAGGACGAGGGGTTGGTTTATGGCCGAAAGTGAAGAGGAGATGGCGTAAAAATCACCAAAGAGAGAGAATATTTTAGGGGTTCTCCTACTCTTGACTCTTAAACCCAGCATCCCGCTAAAAATACCTGTCGCCAGAGAAAAGAAAGTGCGGCTGAGCTTAAAAGGCCCGGTGAACAGATATAAACGATACAATAGCTGTGACAACTTGTAAATTCCTCGAAGCGTCGTAATTGGAGAAACATTAATTAAAGAGACCGTTTTAACAAATTTGAGATACGAGTCGTATTATATATCGTTTTTATTGGAAATATTATTTTAAAAACATTGGCGTAACTCTCGAGTCACGAATCCCTCATTTCCTAGTTTAAACGAGTCCCGAACCTAATATATCGAAAGATTTACAAAGTTACATCTAGGGTCCTTGTGATAGTTTATATTTTCACCCCTACACTTTCTAATGTACAATTTTAATCCCTCCTGGTGGTATATATACCCCACACTCTCAGACATCTCTTACTTTACCATTTTCTTTCTCTCTCTACAAAACACACACTCCCCTTCTATCTCTCACTAACATATCCGGCCACCCATTAAGGTTCCAACGCCATCATGTTTTTCGGCCAACTTCCGGCCACCACCACAAACAACACCACCTACCTAGGGTGATAGATCGGACCATGGTGGTTCCATTTATACAACTCATACGCTGCTCAAACTCGATAACGCGCTTCTAGATCCGAAACCCTAGTTTTGTAAATTAGGGTTTCGTGATAAAACATGTAAAGGTTCAAGGTTCGATGGCTATGGGTTGTACCCATTGAGACGCCATCACGACCCTCGCTCACATCTCTTCTCTCTGGTAAAGCTTACCCCATTTCGATTTCTCTTGTTTCGCTTAAACGAATGTATATATATATATATATATATTAAGGTGTTTATTTTGTGGTTAAAAACTGTTAAACAAGGTAAAGAAAAGTTTTGGACAAAACATTCTTGTGGTGAACAAACAAAAAGAGTTCCGTGGTTTGGTCGGCTTCGATGAGCCTGGGTGGGTTAGTGCGAAAATGGGTATAGATGAGGTTTAATCTCAGGTTTGTTAATAGGGTCATGATGTAGATTTGATATTCGGATTTTCATGGTCTCAATGGTGGTCAATGTTGGTGTTTCTTACTGAGTCAAAACAGGAAACTCAGCCGATTTGGGTGACTCGGTGAGTCTGGTCAATAAACCGAGTCGGGTCAGCCTACCGGGTCGGGGTCAAATCCGACACTAACCAGATTAATATGTGCTTGGTACTCTTGTCTTGGTATTTTGTTTTGGGCCCAGATGATAAAACGAGAATCGTTAAGTGATATATGTTTTTTTTATATATATGTCGTTTTCAACTCTAAATCTGTTTTTATATAAAAACAAATCTTTTAAGTGATTTATAAAAAACAACAAAGAATAGTTTTAATAAAATTAGCGCACTATCTCGGGGTTGAAACCAACTGCTTTTGATTGGCGGGTCTGCTCGAGTTTAAACCGTGATAAGGTCATCTTAGTTACCGGTTGTCTCGAACTAGATTCGGGTTTGTTGTGATAATTTTAATGGGTTGCTTTGGTTCTCGGGTTGCAGCAGGTAACGTAAAAAGTATTATTGAATCATAAGTTACCGTTATTATAGAACATCGAAACTAGTATGTGATAAATGGAATAATTAAAAGGGGTATACATTTAACATGACTAAGAATAACAATTTGTGTTGGGATATAAAAGATAAAGCATCAAGAAAGTCAAAGTGTCAAGAAATTCAAAGTATCGCTTAACGAAAGTCAAAGTACCGCTTCAACATCAAAGTACTCGCAAAGCTAAAGAACTGCTATATCGCTTATGAAAAGCTTTGTAATTCTAGAATATTCTTAGTTTAGGATTAGTATTACTTGTCGTACAAGAATTGTAAACCGACTAGGGTACTCCTTATGCCTATAAAAGGACCCTAGATTGGCATTAGAGGTACGATTCACATACGCAATATTAGAGAATATTAGAGTTTACCAAGTTCGATATTAGAGTTATTAGGTTATTAGTGAACTGCATCAAGGTGTTCAAAGTATTAATAAAATCATTGAAGATTAAAGTTATTCTTCTTAGCTTTATTGAAGTAGTTTTCGATACTTAATAGAGTATTATTAGTGTTTCATTGTTAGTAACTTAGGATTTATCCGAGGTTGCTAAGCCCTTACAAGCTACATAGTTAGTTTGGTCGAGTATATCGATCCAACAAGTGGTATCGAGCTTGTGGAAACTCGATTAAGAAGAAACCCTTAAAACCAATTTAACAACAAACCCTAAAGATGTCGATCAAGTCCGCACCACCCCATCCATCACCTCACCGTAATTCCTATCATCAAGAAGGAGAATATGATCTCCGAGCATGAAGATGAGGCAAGACATTGCTATTACGCACCATGCACCGTGGAATGTAATTGTCAATGGTAATGAAGTTATCAAGAACCCAGAGAAGTTCCTGGACAACCTAAACCACCTAAGTCTATCTTGCCAAGAGCTACAAAGAAGAAATCAAGAAAAGGCTCTCAACATATCGTTATCCGCTATTCCCGATGGTCACCTACTCAAGTTCCATGATGCTAAGGATGCAAAACAACTATGGGCTCGCTCAAGACAAGATTGGAGGTAATGATGCTTCCAAGAATATGCATAGAAATCATGAAGCAACAGCTTGAAACATTCATTGTTGGTGAAAGAGAAGGTCTTGATGTTGCTTATGATGATTCCAAAATCTCCTTAGTATGCTAGAGTTACACAAAGCGTAAGTATCTTTTGAAGATGTAAACTAAGTTCTTAAGAAGTTTGCCATCCGTATGGCATGTGATTGCTACCATGATCGAGGACAACCTGGTTTGGACACTATGGACTTTGATGATCTTTACAACCACTTAAAGGTGTATGAGCATGAGATGAATGGTCAAAAGTTCAAAATCTCACAAAGATTGCTTTTGTGTTCAGAAATAGAAGCAAGATTTCACTAAAAGTATCGCTTATTCTCGCTCAAAGTATTGTTGGTGATAAACAAGATATCTACACAACCATTACTACCCCACCTCATCACCACCAATCACCATCCACTCTGATGAAGTTGTATGTTCATTCTTCGCTCAAGAAGCCACTTTACATGTTACTTATGAAGAAGATTTGTCACAAATTGAAGAGGATGCTCTTGAAGAAATTGATATAAGGTGGCAAGTTGCTATGATCAACGCTAGGATCAAGAAGTTCATGAAGAAAACAGAAGAGGCATTGACTTCAAACCCAAACAGGGTATCATGTTTGACAAGTCCAAGATTGAATGCTTTAATTGTCAAAGAACTGGACACTTTGCAAGAGAATGCAAGTTTGCTAAATATTAGGCAAATAGAATGATTGAGAAACCCAAGATTGAACTAAAGGAAATTCTTTATATCGAAACAAAAGCTTTGGTTGCTCAAGAAAATCTATCGGTTGACTAGAGTGCTGAATTTGATGATGAACCAAGAACCTACTCAATGGTTGCAGTGGAAGAGTTTGATTGAGCACAACTTTGATGAGGAACCCGATTTGTCGCTTTGGGATCAAGAGATGATCTTGGAAGCTTTGATTGGAGCATGGAAAGTAAAGAAGAACCTGCTTTCGCTCATGATGGTAGCTACTTCACCAAGTTCACCCACTATCTCCGAGGTATGCTCTAAGTGTAATGATTTTTATCAAAAGTGCTTAAAGATTATGTAACCGAAAGAGATAATTGTAGAAGGGCTAGGTCCGAGGTAGTGGTTATCAAATAACTTTAGAGTCAATGAAAGCCAAAATTATAACTCATAAAAATAATGAAATGGCTTGGGGTAAAAATATGAGCAACAGATTACCAATTAAAGTTAAGTGAATGGAAGTTAGGATGTAAGGTTTCAACTTGAAAAGATGACTAAAGAAAGGGATGAATTATTAGAAAAATTTGTCGCTTGGGGAGAATCTCGCCTTTCACATGTTAGTTTTGTTGAAAAATGTAAAAGAGCACACATTAAACCGGCCTAGGTTTTGGTATGGACTTTAGTAGCACAAGAAAACCCACCTAGTGATAAGGAACAACTTGATTCAGAGGAGATAACAACTAGTGATGATGAACTCATTAGCTCGTAAGAGAACACATCTAGTAATGAGGAATCAATTAGTCAAACACCTCCCGAGTTTAAGAAAGACAAGGGTTATCATGCGCCCTCATCCCACCGGTAGTTTTCAACCACTTAGGACAGATGTTTTTGTTTTGGAGTAGACAATTTAGAGTTTAGGAAAAAGCTATCGTCAATCTAATTCAGTCCATCTAGTTCGAATCACCAAAAGAAACAATTGAGAAAACTAAGGATGATAATAAAAAGAGTCAAGCAAGACATTCAACTCAGTATCATGCTAAACATTCAAAGAAGCTACTTCAAGAAAAACTTTTCAAAATATCGCTAAATCCTTTGGGATAATTTTGGTCAAAATAATTTTCATAATTCACCAAAAAGTCAGGTTAGGTATGGTCATAGAAATAAAGGAAGAAATTTTGGGAGTACGGGTCAAAAATTGTGTTTTGTTTGTTATAGTCCTGATCATTTGATTAAGGACTGTGACTTTCACTTAGATTATCTAGGCAAATTCCCAAAGACCAGATCTACCAACAATAAGCCAAAGGAGAATAAACCAGTTTGGAATCACTAACATAGGGTTAACCACAACAACTTTTCAAAAGACTATAGGTACCCTCACCAGAGAAGACCTTTTTCAAAACCACCAAGACCTCAAACACTTTTCAAGGTACTAGTAAGCCAAAGTTTCTCAAGCAAGACCTTCTTAAAGCATCGCTAGATTTTCACCCAATCAAGGCATCGTAGCACTTTTGGAATGGAAGCCCTAGGAGATCTAATTACTATCAATCTAGAAGGCGTTACACCTCAAAAAGGTATCTAGATCAAAGAACTCTACACAAAAAGTTAAACCAGTTGGGTTAAGAAAGAAAGTACCGATGGGAACAAACAAGACTTTCAAGAAGTAAGAGTGAAAGAGAATTTTGTTGAAAATAATAACGAGAATTTTGATGAAAAAGAGAGTTTTGTTGAAAAAACAACACAAGTTTTGGAACAACCAAAGATAATTGATCATGTGCTTAAAAATAGTGGAGATTACATACTTAAAGAATTTAAGTATCACAAGGGGAACACAAGTCAGTAATGGCTTGGGTTCCTAAAATTAACTAACCCTTTTATCTTTGTGCAGGGAAACCCAGAAGAGGAACTTAAAGATCATTTAATTATTGATAGTGGTTGCTCGAAGCATGACAGAGACAAAGAGATTCTCACGATTTTAGATCTTATTTTGGAGGAAGAGTTGCATTTGGGAATGATCCTAGTGGAGGAGAATTACTGGCAAAGGAACTATCAAGGCAGGAAGCATAGATTTTGAGAATGTTCGTTAAGGGTAGGACTTATTATTAGTTATATAGTCCTATGCATTGTTTGAGGGGAGGCAATACAATGCTTTTTGATGTTTTTGCAATTGCGAAGAGGATGGAAAAGTACTGCTTATTGTTTATCTTGTAACAACTGGTAATTTTACCTTACGTTTATCAGGAATACTTATCCATTTTCTACGCATAATTTTTTTATAATATCGACTTGCTTGACTACTACCCTTTCATGAGACGTAACTCACATTTTCAACGAAAGTGCGGACCGACGCCACGACCTTATGTTTATTTCACATAAACATACTTATATATCAAGTACCAAAGTTTTACCAACTTTCAATTTGCCATTTTACGTTAATCCGTTAACGCGATTATTGAGCGCATGTCGAATTTTGTTATCTAATAAAGTCTCGATGAAATCCTAGAATTGCTATAAATACGGTTTTGGGTAACTAAACCATAAACCTTCAAGTACAATACCCCAAAGTAAAAGTACAAACTTTTAAAGCACAAACCCTACTATTACGATATCTCCCAAGATAAACCCTAAACTTCCAAAACCATGATTTATGTGGATCTAATCACAAACCCTAATTAATAGGGACATGTTTTCTACAAAATATAAAAGTACAAGTTTTCCAAGCCAAGGTACAAGTCATTAAAGCATAAAAGGTAATAATTATATTAAGTTCATTATAAACCTCAACAGTACTCACCCTAAAAGCACATATTACAAGTCTTTCATGCACAAGGCTTTAAAATATATTTTATATTTAACAACCCTAAGTACAAGTCCTTAAACCTAATGTACAAGTGCCTAATGCATAAAACCTAAAAACAATACTTTTACTTATTTTAAACTTAACTAAATTAATCTAAATTTTTATAAACTTAACTAATGGCTTAACCATATATTTTCCATATCACTAAAACCCTAATAAAACCCTAAATAGACTATGTACAACATCTTATAGCCTTGGTACCACCCCTTTAAGCCAATTGAACCCCTAGTTACATTATGGTTAAATATGAACTAAAACCTAACTAATTTAGTTCCTAAGTCCTACATGTTCATCTTCTAGCCACAAGAGACTCTTTTGGTGCCCTAAGCTTCCACATAGTCATGTCCCCTTGATATTTTTACTATGGTCAAAAGGGTGGAAATTTTACATGAAGGAGATTTTACCACACCATCCTTTGATCCCCATTCCAACACTTGGCTACATACAACACCAAGACACCTAGTCTTGTCCCCTACTACACAACATGATGACTTAGACACCTTCCAAAGCCTTCTCATTCCCACTCTATAAATAGCAAGGCATTCCCATGCATTTTGCTCATCCCATTCGAACCACACCTCAAACACACACAAATTCAGTTTTCTTTGATCTAAGGGTTCTAGTAGAAGCCAAGGAAGGATGGTCTAAAGCCTAGGAGGAAGGAAAGAGCTTGGTTCCACTTTAGAAGCTCCTATGGTCGAAATCCTTTCTAGTCGATTCCAAGAGTTGTAAGTGTATGAAACTCATTCAATTTCGTTATCATTTTTAATATCAAGTGCCCATCTGTTAAAAGGATTTTATAACGAAAATGTAGCGATTTGAATCACCTAAAACGGTCACACGAGTCAAAAGATATAGTGTAACTAAGTTTACAAAAGGGTGTCAAAACTTTCCGTGATGAATGTTTAGGCATGCGAAACGGCACTTCCGGTTTGTTTCATCAAAATTTAAAGAACGAAAGTTGTCCGAACGACGCTTTTCAAAAACTCAGTGCACGATCCCGAAACGCAAAACTAACGCTAATTTTAACCAAAATCTTAACAAATTATTATATATATGTTATAAAATCGTGCCCAAGACCTCTATTGCGCCCTATTTTTCTACATCGGGTTAAAGGTATTAGGCCAACCAAAGGACCTTTGTAATCACCACCTAGGACACTATAAAACGCCCCTCTAACCCAGTTGAAAAGCCTAGTCATCATGCATAAAAATGGCACACCATTAGAGCCATGAGTCTTAAAAACCAAAAGTACTTTACAACAGGTCTTTGGTAAAAACATGAGATTTTTGATAAATTCAGTTATGAACTATCTTAGAAACATTAAAAATGAGTTAAACAACATTTCACAAGGTCGCATGCAAAAGATATAAAGTTTTATAGTTGGAAAACGAGAATTTCAATTTGTCAAAACTGGCCTAAGTAGCCCTTTTCCATAATTGATATCTCGTTAGATAAAGGGTTGTTAAGTATGAGAGTTACACCATTTTAAAGAGCTCGCTGCAAGGATTTTAAAGCCCCAAGAACGTCTTTAAAAACCCTTATGGTCTCTTTTATAATCAATCAAAAAGAAGGTGACTCGTAAAGTTTTTCATAAATTAACTCTTGCGTGCATTTTTCAAAATTTGAGTCGTAGGAGTATAGAATGTTAGATATTGCCTTAAAATGAGTTAATTAACATATTACAATGTCCCTAGGTGACACCGTAAAAGTTAATGGGTTAAAAATTACTTTTTCTTAAACCGCGACGTGGCCAAGTGGCCATGTTCACGGACTTGTTTCTCCCTAACCAAAGATGACTAGGATATGAGTCCTATACCATTTAGAAGAGCTTACAGCAAAGTGTTTAAAGGGTCAAATTGGTTGTAAAGACACTAGCTTTCCTCGTGTAAAATATGTCCTCGATTGGCCCTGTTATCGCCCAAAACCAATGTAAGGCACTTAACCCCCCTACTTTGGAAAATCATTGCACCAAACCGTAAGAGACTTCTAGTTTGAACCATTAGAAAGAACACCGGACAAACTCTTGAAGGATCAAGAACGTAGTAAAACCTTTTAAGGCCTCGCTTTTATTTACCCGCACTTTGTCCATTTAGGCCTAAACCAAAGGAAATTTTCTTATAAAATTACAAGTATAAAATTGTAAATTTTGAAAGATAAAGTTTTCTTGGGCTAAAATGTAATTTCGCAGTTAATTATACAAGGGCTGATTTTATCAATAACCCATAGTTGAGGGTTTAAAGTGTCATTTTGAAAGTGCAAGGGTAAAACCATAAATATTTAAAATTGTAAATTATAACATTCGAAACATATCATATTTAACAACTTGGGTTTCGATAAAATTTATTAACAATCATCCGAGCCATAAAATAAGTATGATAAGTATTACTAATTTTGAAGAGACTTGATGTTTACCCAATTACCGATAAAGCATTATCATCGCATAAACTTGAATTCAAATACTAAGAACATGACATACTAACTCGTGTCACGAGTCGGAGCAGCTTTATTCACATTACTTAATTTTTTTTTCCATCCAAAGCATCAGTAACATCGAAAGTGAGTCATAGCCCATCTTTTCCTTATTTTCAACGTTGGGGAGATACATGCTCAAATATTGCTTGATATTTTACATTTATTTTAAACTCTTACGAATTACCGTGAGTTCAGAGTCTGCTTTTATATTTGTTTATTAATGCTTTGGGGAGATACATGCTCAACTACATGCTTTCACTTTTATAAGTACTCTAAAACTTTACATATTAATTGTGAGTTTCATAGCCCCATTTTAAATTGTTTTTACTATTTTCGGGAGATACATGCTCAATTACCTATTTTTACTTTCACAAGTACTCAAAACTTTTACATATTACTGTGAGTTCATAGTCCTACTTTTTACTTATTTTTCAAAATCGTGGGGAGATACATGCTACAAATCCAAACACAAGTATTTTTCTATGCTACACCTACACCTGATTGCTATTGCTTAAGTTACTTACTGTTGCCACTAAAAGTCCCTCATATCATGAACCATTAATCACTTGCAGTGAATGCGAATATAGTGAATAGATCTATTAGCGCTGACGCCCATTTGTGTTAGTTTGATAGGTAACCAAATGCACTTTATTTGAGAATACTAGAGAATGGCAAACTCCTACCGGAGGGCATTGTTGCTCACATCATTATTATGATGTTTGTAACTTATGTCATTATTATGACGCTGCTCGTTAAGGTTCATGCTCATGAGACTTAAGGCAATATATACCGTGTTGCAATGATACAAATGTCGCAACCATCGAATTTATGGGTGCAACAATGTGGCCCAACCTTGAAACTTGTGTTCAATTGATTATTAAACAAACGAACTACGGTGTATAACAACGTAACTCACTACTTACTTCATCGATATTTGTATTTATTACAATAATTGCTCAAACTCGAAACTATTTAACTCAACTATTTTAATCATAAACTCTATGAACTCACCAACCTTTGTGTTGACACTTTTAGCATGTTTATCTCTGTGTTCATAATTTACGAGGATGGCACGGAAGGGCACAGATACTCAAGAAGGCTATATTATCATTCTAAAACTTATTTAATAAAATGTAAAACCATGGGACCTCATTTTGTAAACTCGATATTTATATAAATCGAATGATAAATATTTTAAATGACTCAATTAGGGTTCGCTTTCTATTGTTATAATCATAGCCATGAAGTAACACCTAGCTTGAAATTCATCCAGATCACGAAATTTGAGGGTGTTACTGATTGGTATCGAGCCGCAGCTTATAGAGAAACGGGTCTAGTTGAGGTCCGAACTATAACTATTTTTACAAACAAAACATTTTATATCCTTTCGCCTCCGTGCCTTTCATCCTCCGTATAATTACGTGACTTCTAGGTAATTTATGCTACATTTTAGTATACCGATACATATGCATATACTTCTGAATACTTTATATAAATAAACTTATCTGCATATGCCTATTTTAAGGCATTACGGCTTACACGTATTTCCCCGAGCATGTACCTACTTCTATACTTTTGAGATTTATATAATTTTCCTAAGACATTGTAATTAGGTTTTAATAATCTCTAGACTTTTTCACGACCTCCATAATTCATAACCTAGTTGTGATAAGTACCCTTATATTTAATAAAAACTCTATGTTTACTATCTCCATGATAATCACAACCTTCGTCTAGTTATAACAATACATCGTTATTATAATAGGATTAGGCTAACTATCCTATAAGGTTTTCCCCATGTATTATAGAATATACTCTGTCTATTTTAATTTTCTTGCCGCCACCCAGGAATTTATATCTTGTCATCCTATATACTATCATTATATGAGTAGATATTTCTTGTACCTTGAAAAGTTGTTTAGGCTGCCATTTTATAAAACCAAAACGTTGAACACCATCTAAAATTTTCGAGAAACATAATACTACTTTGACTGAATCAAGCATCACATCATTTGTCCTCAATTATACATAGCCTGATCACCTATGTCTAATTCAGGAAAAATCATGTCATGAAGGAAACAATCATCTTCACAGATTTCCTAAAACAATCTTCATTCAAAAGCAAAACTTCGTAACAAGATAACTATTCAAACACATCTTTGTAATCAACGCTCCATGGATATTCATATTTTTTCCCACATCGCAACCAACACAGACTGAATCTCGAGACGATATTCCATTTAAGGGGGTGAGACTGTAACAACTGGTAATTTTACCTTACTTTTATCAGTAATACTTATCCATTTTCTACGCATAATTTTTTTTTTATAATATCGACTTGTTTAACTACTACCCTTTCATGAGACGTAACTCACATTTTCAACGAAAGTGCGGACCGACGCCGATTTACCTTATGTTTATTTCACATAAACATACTTATATATCAAGTACCAAAGTTTTACCAACTTTCAATTTGCCACTTTACGTTAATCCGTTAACGTACGATTATTGAGCGTACAAGCTGAATTTTGTTATCTAATAAAGTCTCTATGAAATCCTCGAATTGCTATAAATACGGTTTTGGGTAACTAAACCATAAACCTTCAAGTAGAATACCCCAAAGTTAAAGTACAACTTTTAAAGCACAAAACCTTACTATTACGATATCTCCCGGTATAAACCCTAAACTTGCAAAACCATGATTTATGTGGACGAATCACAAACCCTAATTAATAGGGACATGTTTTCTACAAAAATATAAAAGTACAAGTTTTCCAAGCTAAGGTACAAGTCATTAAAGCATAAAAAGGTAATAATTATATTAAGTTCATTATAAACCTCAGTGTACTCACCCTAAAAGCACATATTACAAGTCTTTCATGCACAAGGCTTTAAAAATATATTTCTTATATTTAACAACCCTAAGTACAAGTCCTTAAACCTAATGTACAAGTGCCTAATGCATAAAACCTAAAACAATACTTTTACTTATTTTAAACTTAACTAAATTAATCTAAATTTTATAAACTTAACTAATGGCTTAACCATATATTTTCCATATCACTAAAACCCTAATAAAACCCTAAATAGACTATGTACAACATCTTATAGCCTTGGTACCACCCTTTAAACCAATCGAACCCTAGTTACATTATGGTTAAATATGAACTAAAACCTAACTAATTTAGTTCCTAAGTCCTACATGTTCATCTTCTAGCCACAAGAGACTCTTTGGTGCCCTAAGCTTCCACATAGTCATGTCCCTTGATATTTTTACTATGGTCAAAGGGTGGAAATTTTACATGAAGGAGATTTTACCACACCATCCTTTGATCCCCATTCCAACACTTATTACAGACAACACCAAGACACCTAGTCTTGTCCCCTACTACACAACATGATGACTTAGACACCTTCCAAAGCCTTCTCATTTCCACTCTATAAATAGCAAGGCATTCCCATGCATTTTGCTCATCCCATTCGAACCACACCTCAAACACACACAAATTCAGTTTCTCTCTGATCTAAGGGTTCTAGTAGAAGCCAAGGAAGGATGGTCTAAAGCCTAGGAGGAAGGAAAGAGCTTGGTTCCACTTTAGAAGCTCCTATGGTCGAAATCCCTTTCTAGTCGATTCCAAGAGTTGTAAGTGTATTAAACTCATTCAATTTCGTTATCATTTTTAATATCAAGTGCCTACTGTTAAAAAGGATTTTATAATGAAAACATAGCGATTTGAATCACCTAAAACGGTCACACGAGTCAAATAATATGGTGTAACGAAGTTTACAAAAAGCTGTCAAAAACTTTCTGTGACAGAATGTTTAGGCACGCAAAACGAGGCACTTCTGGTCCGTTTCATCAAAAGTTAAATCACGAAAGTTATGCGGAACAACGCTTCCTTCAAAACTCAGAGCACGATCCCGAAAACGCAAAACGAACACTAATTTTAACCAAAATCTTTATAAATTATATATATATATATATATATATATATATATATATATATATATATATATATATATATATATATGTTATAAAATCAGGCCCAAGACCTCTATTGCGCCTATTTTTCTACATCGGGTTAAAGGTATTAGGCTAACCAAAGGACCTTTGTAATCACCACCTAGGACACTATAAAACGCCTCTAACCCGGTTGAAAAGCCTAGTCATCATGCATAAATACGGCACACCATTAGAGCCATGAGTCTTAAAACTAAAAGTACTTTTTTGGGTAAAGGATTTTCATCCGGTAAAATGCATTACACCAAAAAACGTTAAGTACAAAGGATGGGGTGAATCCCATCTCACCCGATTAGGGCGATGTAAATGCACACCAAGTGCAACTTACATGTAACCACTATAAGAATGACAAGCCATTCTTATAACTTACAAAATAAACAAACAATCTACAATGACTATAAAATAAAAATGTGACCATATAAACGCTACTCAGGTAAATACACCTAAGTCTTCATAGCCATCATAACACGCCAAATAATCTTCCATGACATCCAAAAAGCCTTTAGCTTTGACTCCCGTATGAAACCATGAAATAGTAGACTTAACGGTATCCAACATGGAAAACTAACTTGCTCAACAAAGCCTAAAACCATAAGACTTTATCAACTTACCTCAAACCCCACATAGCTGCACACGCATCAAAGAGTCACACGAGGGTCACTCATGGATAAATCATCACCGTAATTCCACCATGCATGTATACCCCGACAAACATAAGATTACCAAATCCAAATCGCTAGTAGATCATACGGAATGCAAACAACCCCATTCCAACATATAATACGGATCATAAAAATAGCAAAGGTTTGGATACAACCTTAACGCCCAGCTTACAAAGATGAAGATAATCCATAATCGCAAAGATAGAAGAACCATCTTCAAAGACATACGCACATGATCGTAGTACCAACAGAAACCAAACCAAATCAAAACCGAAGATCAAGTTAAGACTTGTTGAATAACGCAACCCAGTAACTACCAAACCACGACATCAATAAGAACATCAGCCGTCACAAACGATCAATACTTATAAAGCCACGATCCAAAATCTGCAAATAATATGTTAAAACAATACATATCGGCTCATAAGAAACATCGAATCACCGACCAATACATTAACAACCCATGATCCAAAATCTTCTATAAGTAAAGAGTGTAGAAAAATGCAATTCGAATCATAGAAAACGAAGAATAGGGTTCAATAGCACAACCCCAACATCCCACAAACTAGCTCCAAGATCGACCAAATAAGAATGAAAACCAAAGTACGGATCTAAGAACAATCAGCAATGGTTTTTGAACAAGAACCAAAAACTTGACTTCCCGCTAACACTTATATGCAGCAAGTGTGCCATCATCAACAATATAACCACACATTTACGTAGTAATAGCAGATAAACGAATTAAACCTAAGAAAGATAAAACTCGTATAATGCAATACCCAACTACCAATACATGTGTCCCAAACAGCACCTTACCACATCACAACTCCACGTATACCATGGCTGAAAAACTCAAAAGAAGAGTTAACCATGGAACACTAAGATCCGAAAAAGATACAAGATCCCCAACTGAACACAATCCACTATAGCAGCCATAATAAGGCATCGCACACGAAAAGCCCAAGTAAAGCAGATCAGATCAGACACAAATATTGGGTTAACGAACACCCTAACATCCCATAATTAAATCACGAATGACCTAAAGATAACAGCCACATACCAAGTCATCGAGAAATAGAAACGATCATACAAAAGCTGCACCGCAGCATCAGCAACATGTAATCAATGCAGCCGCTGAATTAGATACAAGACAACTTGATTGGAATTAAACACCACCGCTGTAAGGAACCCGTATCAGACAATAATAGGGTTTACACAAACCCTAACTTCCAAAAGCCACGCAAAAATAGTCCCAAGAAAAAGTAATGATCGATACAAAATCGATACAGATCTGAGTATAAAGGACAAGGATTTTTGAACAAGAGTATCCTAAAAACTTGACTTAAATCTCTCTGAAAACCCACGAACATAGCACATACCTCTGATGAAGAACCTTAAATCGACAACCAAACCCTAAAAGTAGACTCATGAATCATCACAAGTCGAAACCTAAATAGGATTATCTTTAAGCGCATGTCCAATCAGACCAAACCCCAAATCATACCAACAATAACGAATCGATTTAATACAAATTAAACCGACATGAGAGATGGACCTGATACGATCAACAAAACAGATCTGCGAAACCCCAAACTAATACGATAGCACTAAAATACATCCAAGACAGATGGATTAAAGGACGATTGATGTGATAGTTAGGGTTTGTTCCAATACATCAGCCGCCACCTCATTAAAATTAAACACAACCACAAAAAACGTATTGCATACCCAAGAATAAACATTCAAAGATAGAGAGGACGTTATTGGATTGGTTCTATGGTCGGAAATTGATATGAAGGTGGCGGCCGGAAATCCCCATAGAGAGAGAGAGAGAGAATTAGAGTTTTAACCAAAAGTACTTTACAACAGGTCTTTGGTAAAAACATGAGATTTTTCATAAATTCGGTTATGAACTATCTTAGAAACATTAAAAATGAGTTAAACAACATTTCACAAGGTCACATGCAAAAGATATAAAGTTTTATAGTTGAAAAACGAGAATTTCAATTTGTCAAAACTGGCCTAAGTAGCCCTTTTCCATAATTGATATCTCGTTAGATAAAGGGTTGTTAAGTATGAGAGTTACACCATTTAAAGAGCTCGCTGCAAGAATTTTAAAGCCCCAAGAACGTCTTTAAAATTATGGTCTCCTTTATAATCAATCAAAAAGAAGGTGACTCGTAAAGATTTTCATAAATTAACTCTTGCGTGCGTTTTTCAAAATTTGAGTCGTAGGAGTTATAGAATCTTAGATATTGACTTAAAATGAGTTAATTAACATATTACAATGTCCCTAGGTGACACCGTAAAAGTTAATGGGTTAAAAATGACTTTTTCTTTAACCGCGACGTGGCCAAGTGGCCATGTTCACAGACTTGTTTCTCCCTAACCAAAGATGACTAGGATATGAGACCTATACCATTTAGAAGAGCTTACAGCAAAGTGTTTAAAGGGTCAAATTGGTTGTAAAGACACTAGCTTTCCTCTTGTAAAATCTGTCCTCGATTGGCCCTGTTATGGCCCAAAACCTACAAAAGGCACTTAACCCCCCTACTTTGGAAAATCATTGCGACCAAACCGTAAGAGCTTAAGACTTCTAGTTTGAACCATTAGAAAGACCACCGGACAAAATCTTGAAGGGATCAAGAACGTAGTAAAAACCTTTTAAGGCCTCGCTTTTATTTACCCGCACTTTAGTCAATTTAGGCCTAAAACAAGTGAAATTTTCTTATAAAATTACAAGTATAAAAATTGTAAATTTTGAAAGATAAAGTTTTCTTGGGCTAAAAATGTAATTTCTACAAAGTTAATTATACAAGGGCTGATTTTGTCAATAACCCATAGGTTGAGGGTTTAAAGTGTCATTTTTGAAAGTGCAAGGGTAAAAACCATAAATATTTAAAATTGTAAATTATAACAATTTGGAAACATATCATATTTAACAACTTGGGTTTCGATAAAATTTATTAACAATCATCCGAGCCATAAAAATAAGTATGATAAGTATTACTAATTTTTGAAGAGACTTCATGTTTACCCAATTACCGATAAAGCATTATCATCGCATAAACTTGAATTCGAATACTAAGAACATGACATACTAACTCAGGTCACGAGTCGGAGCAGCTTTATTCATATTACTTAATTTGTTTTCCATCCGACCATCGTAACATCGAGGTGAGTCATAGCCCTCTTTTCCTTATTTTGAACGTTTGGGGAGATACATGCTCAAATATTGCTTGATCTTTTACATTTATTTTAAACTCTTACGAATTACCGTGAGTTCAGAGTCCTGCTTTTATACTTGTTTATTAATGCTTTGGGGAGATACATGCTCAACTACATGCTTTCACTTTATAAGTACTCTAAAACTTTTACATATTATCGTGAGTTTCATAGCCCCATTTTCAATTGTTTTTTTACTATTTTTAGGGGAGATACATGCTCAATTACCAATTTTTACTTTCACAAGTACTCAAAACTTTTACATATTACTGTGAGTTCATAGTCCCACTTTTTACTTATTTTTCAAACTCGTGGGGAGATACATGCTACAAATCCGAACACATGTATTTTTCTATTCTACACCTACACCTGATTGCTATTGCTTAAGTTACTTACTGTTGCCAATAAAAGTCCCTCATATCATGAACCATTAATCACTTGCGAGTGAACGCGAATATAGTGAATAGATCTATTGGCAGTTGACGCCCCATTTGTGTTAGCCGGATAGGTAACCAAATGCACTTTATTTGAGAATACTATGAGAATGGCATACTCCTACCAGAGGGCATTGTTGCTCACATCATTATTATGATGTTTGTAACTTACGTCATTATTATGACGCGCTCATGTTAAGGTTTATGCTCATGAGACTTAAGGCAATATATACCGTGTTGCAATGATACAAATGTCGCAACTCATCGAATTTATGGGTGCAACAACGTGGCCCAACCTTGAAACTTGTGTTCAATAGATTATTAAACAAACGAACTACGGGTGTATAACAACGTAACTCACTACTTACTTCATCGATATTTGTATTTATTACAATAATCGCTCAAACTCGAAACTATTGAACTCAACTATTTTAATCATAAACTCTATGAACTCACCAACCTTTGTGTTGACACTTTTAGCATGTTTATCTCGTGTTCATAATTTACGAGGATGGCACGGACACTCAAGAAGGCTATATTATCATTCGAAAACTTATTTAATAAACCGAAACCACGGGACCTCATTTTGTAAACTCGATATTTATATAAATTGAATGATAAATCTTTAAAACGACTCAATTAAGGTTCGTTTATTGTTATAATCATAGTGCATGAAGTAACACCCAACTTAAAATTCACGCGATCACGAAATTTGGGGTGTTACATATCCGAAAGTAATGCTCAGCAATCTCGCTGAAAGTATCGCTTCGTGAAAGCATCGCAGTCTTGTCAACTCATCGCTCCAACGGTCAAAAATGGGGTAAAATTCAAACAACGGTAACTTTATTAATTGGTTGTGATTTTTCAAATCTTACCTATAAATAACTACCTCCGATTTTCCCTCTCACTTTATACTTATCCATCCATATCTTATTCACATTCACTATTCATCGCATCATTTTCTTTTATAACAACATTCAATGGCGAATCGAAACACAGTTAGTAAGCATAATATGGTGGCTAACTTGGACAAAACACCGTCTAATGTTGCTTTTCATGACATAATTGATTTCCTCACTGGATCATCAATCAATTATGCTCTTTTGGTCGAACCTGATATCATTGAACCCTGGCTTCAACAATTTTGGGCAACTGCTAGATCACATATGGAAGAAGATGAATCATACATTCAGGCTAAGGTTGATGGGAAGATAGTTAGAGTTACTGAAGCTTCGATTAGGGAAGATTTACTGTTTGATGATGCAAAAGGGGCCATTCGTTTTGAAAAACAAGTTCTTTGGGATACATTAAGGGATATTGGGTATGAAGAGTCTCTAACTGAAACAACTTTTAGGAAACCCTTGTTTAGTCCACCCTGGAAGTATCTTGTTCATGTATTACTTCATTGCATAAGTTCCAAGAGTACTTCGTGAGAATAATTTGGATCCAATATTGCATCTGCTTTAGTGGGATTAGCTACCAATCGCCTCTTTAACTTTTCAAGATTAATTCTGGATGGTATGCCATCTCACATCTCCAATAGTTCACCATTCCTAATGTACCCAAGATTTGTTCAAGTCTTCTTGAACAAACAGCTTAAGGACATTCCTAAACCTTCAAGCTTGTTACCTGCTGTTGTGCAAGCACCAAAGGTGTTCACTTTCATTGCTAGGAAGAGTGACAAATTTTCTGGGAGGGATACACCTTTGACTACTAACATGATGGAAGTTGTACAAGCTGTTAGAGATAAAGCAGCCTCAGGTGAAGAACATGAGCCTTTTGTTTCTAGGGAAGGTACTGCTTCTCAACGTACTGCTTCACCCCAAGTTACTGCATCTCAACAAGATATTGCTCATGGGGATTCAGAACCAGAGATAAACCCACCATCCTCTTCTAATGATTATATTTCCACAGATGGGTCTCAAACATCTGGAGGAGATGAGGGAGATATGGCTTCTGAGGGTCCAGTTCTGGATATCTATGATTTGACAAGGGAGCTAGTGAGGTTGAAGAAAGATTATGAAGCTCAAGCTGTACAACTAGTGAAATTGAACAACAAATTTAGAATATTGAAGACCTTTGTCTGGCCTTTAGTTCAACATCACAGGTTGTGGGTGAAGTCACAGAAGAGGAAAGGAAAGAAATTTAAGCAGACTTCAAAGGGCACGAAGGTTCACAAGCAGTCTTCATTCCAATTGGGGAGGATATTGGAGCAAGAAAATTTGAATGAAGATGTTGAACATTATGAAGAACCGAGGTTGAACTTCAAAGTTCAACCTCAAGGTAATCAAGCTCGTTAATATTCAAAGCACCGAGCCCATCGAGCCTCAAAGCACCGTGTACAAAGTAATCGAGATCAAGGTAGTGATGATCAAGGTGCTGATCTTCAAGGAACATATAGACAAGAGCTAATTACACCAAGGACCTTAAATTTTGAAGAAGAAGTTGGTCCTTCAACAGTCTTACATGAAGAAGAAGCTGGTCCTTCTAGTCCGATCCAAAGAAAAGGAGCACACTGCTAGTGATGATGAAACTGTTGCTCAGATATTGCAAAACTTGTCAAGACCAAGAGATATTAGTATCCCTGGAGTTGAAGAACAACCTCAAGCTTCTCAATATACTTTAGATCCAAAGGATAAAGGAAAAGGTAAACGGTAGAAACAAAGAAGAAGAAGAAACTTACTTTGGCGTAACTAAGAGCTATTGAAGTGGCTAAGAATGAAGAAGTCGCTAGGAAGCTACAAGCTCAATTGGATGTTGAAGTTGCTATACCGTAAAAGCCACCATTATACCACAAAGACCACCTAGTATTGCTAAGGAAAGGAATGCTATGATGGCCTATCTCAAGGGTAGAGGATATACAGTCCGCATAAATTGAAATATATAGAGATGAAAGACTTGTATGATGCTGTTAGAGAAGCTTATCAAAAGGAAGTGGCTGGTATTATTCCTTTTGATGATGAAAAGAAGAATGAGGATGCAAGAAAAAGAAGCTTAAAGAGAAAAAGAACAATTGGTGATGAACAGCCATCAAAGAAGATAGAATTGAGAACAGATTTAGTTGATGAGCAGAGGAATTATCTTAAAGTTTTTGCAGTGGCAAAAGTTTTGAGGCCACTTCTTAGTTGAACTGCTCTTGGGATCATTTTGCAATGAGGATTTGGGTGTACATTATTTTGAAACCTGTTAGACTCCACCCTTTTATTCCCATGGACTTCCCTTCTCCCAACATGATAGTTACAATAAGCATGTAAATGATCAAAACTACCACATATATAGCATGCCTTATTGTACATCACAAAATCACTACCTAGTTGTTGAGATTTAACATGATTCTAACTCATCTGGTTACCCCTAGAAGTTGTATTCTTGTTCCTATACATCTCAGCATACCTTACAGTTGATCTAGGTTTATTAACTGGTTTCCTAGGTTCCTCTATAATAGTATTAACAACTTTTGGGATAGAAATCTCTTCATTCCTTTTAACATTCTCATCAACAACTAATGAGTCACTAGCACTTTCAAAAACATCATTATCATGCTTACCTCTTCCTCACATTTCACAGTAGTGTCCTTTAAAGGACCATATTCACGTTCAAGATCCTGAAACTCTTCTAAGCCTATATGATCTAAATCTATACCTGGAGGTGATGGAACACCTCTTAGTGGTAGAGGCACTGTATTATAACCCATACCAGACTTAACTTTACTTTGTATTTGAGCATTCCAAATTTTATCAATAGACTTAGACTGATGATAACATGTGTCTAAAGTTAATTTGACATTTTCATTTTTCTTTTTAAGTTTTTCAAACTCTTCTTGGTATGCTACATTCACAGTTGTTGTATGTTCTACCTCTCTTCTAAGAAGAATCATATCATCATTATATTTTGACTCATTTTCTTTATAGTGCTCTAGTTGGTTTTCTAATACAGCTATAGCTCTCCTAAGATTTGACACAGTATAATTAGCAGTATACAACTCTTGTCTTTCATTAGAATATAGATCATTAAGCCTTTCAACTTCTCTAGCAGCCCTACATGTTTTAGAACAACTTTCAAAGTTTTGTACCTCAGAGTCAGAGAAAGACATAAGAGCAAATTCAAGAGAAATGAGAGCAAGATCCAAGGTTCTTCCTCTTGATCATCGCCCATGAAACTCCAATCATAGCTCACACCATCAATAGCCAACATTGCCTTTGGTTCTTCCACAGCTGGTTCCTTCTTTGCTTGTACCAAGTAGACCTGTTGTCCTTGGTCTTTGGTCTTATACATTCTCTAGCAAAGTGTCCTAACTTGTGGCAGTTAAAACACTCCACTTTCTTCTTATCAAAGCATGCAGTTTCAATACCATTGATGTGAATAGGCTTGCCAGTCTTCTTGTAGAGCTATTTTCCATTTAATATCCATCTCCTCCAAGTCATCTTCATCAATTTGCTCTATGTCTTCATGAGTTAATATAGAGCCATTAACTTGAGTGGAGATAAAAGCATAAAAGGTAGGATCTCCAATACCAAGAATCTTCTTCTTTGAACCTGCAGTGGTAACACTAACATTACCAAAGGAAAATCAGAGAACCAAAGCAGTGGCAATATCATCATCACCGCCATCTTCGTAATCATCACTCGTGAACAGAGGTTGACATCAAAGCCAAGTCGCTTGAGCTTGTACCGAGTTTCAACCTTCTTCGCCTTTTGTTCAATAAGTTTAAAGTTGTTGTAAAGATCATTGAGCTTCATTGTTTCAATATCCGCTTTGTTTTCCCAGACGGAACATTAGTTTGAAACTCAAGGCAAAATTTTAGAAACTTCAAATTGAGGTCTTCCTTTTCTACCTCAATGCCAAACACAAATGAGTTGTGTGACAATCTTACGGAGTTTGGTGAAGATGCTATCAAGTGAATCATTGTCTTGAAGAGAAGTTTTCATAACTTTGCTTCAACAATGTCTTTGTGTCTTCTTTGTAGCATCATTACCACCAAACACGAGAAAATCTCTTCAAAGAGTTCTTTAGTCGACTTGAACTTGTCAATGCAATGATCCGTCTCTAGGAAGAGTCATCAAGAACAAACTTCTAGCCTTTAGATCATTCTTCTTCAAGGCCTTTTCAAGATTAGATTCAGCACGTAAACCGTCACCACATCTCGTGTCACCAACCTTCGTGTCTTTGTCACAGTCGGAAAGAATCACCATTTAAGATGATCTCCCATAGAGCATAGTCATGAATGAGAAAGATTTCTTCAAACCCTCTCCATCAAAAACGAACTCTAATTGCTTATCTTGTTTTAATCCTTATAACGATTGTGTATTGGACGGTTAACGTGTTTAATTCAGTCCTATTACATTGTTTTTATTTGGATCCGAACCGATTAAGTTAGGGTTTCGTTTTATTAGGGTTTTTAATCGTTTTGTTGCTTTATTGCTAATCGATCTTTCCTTTTTCTCGGTCTCATCAATCATGGAAGTCGGTTAGGGTTTTTGGTTGGTTTCATTATCTTGCTTCGACTTTGTTTAGGTATTCGTATTTAAGATAGACGTGGATCTTTTGTTTTTGTTTTAATCACCGGTTAGGGTTTTCTATCCCTCGCTCGCTTTTTTATTGTTATGGAGAAAGTTGATTATGCTAAGGTTGATGTTGATGGTTTACAAGCTAGGATGGCTCGCTTGAAAAGTGATGCTTTGGTATGTCCGATGTTACGCACCAAGGCAAGCGCTAGGGTATTGAAAACCCTAATGTTGAATCGAACATGCATGGTTATGGTGCAAACACAACTAGTGGATCAAATCTGAATATTAATGTTGCAAAGGATTCCTTTGGGGCTGAAACGTTAGAAGAAACTAATCAGTCACTTTGGATCATTCTTCTTCACGTGAACTAGGGTGTGAGGATTACGCCTTTGTTGGTGCAACAAGGTGTGATGTTAAAATCTTGATGGCACTTCGTTTTGGGACATGGGTACTTCGGTGGCATGACTCTAAACTCACAAGAATATCCATCACTTGAGGTTCATCTTGCGTCTAAACAAACTAACATTCCTGTTTCGGGGATATCTAGCAAGCATGGTGTTACGAACATTGACTCGAGTGTTAATCCAATGGTACAAACTGCGGGAAGTAAGGATATTGGGGTTGCAAAAAGTGGTGATCAGGTGGTTACTCAAGATGATGATACTTTGCCTAAAGGTGATGGTATTCGTGTGGGTAATTTTGTTGGCAAGTTAAAAGGTACTGTATCGAATAATACTATTACCAATGAGAGCCCGATTGTTCAAACAACTGAAATTCAGCAGTCAACGACATATGTGGGAGTTGCTAGTGGTTCTCAAACGACGCATACTCAAGGTACTCAAGCTAAACCTGTCAAAGGTAAGTCTAACTTTCGTGAACTCAAAGTTGATAATATTTTTAATGGTGTTGACGTGTCCATTCCTCTTAAGGTGGTAGAAAATATTAGCACTAAATTTGATAACACCTTGTATGGATATTTCATTGGCAAGCGTATTGCATTCCCAGTGGTTGAGTATTTTGTTCGCAACAATTGGGCTAAGTATGGTCTTAAACGGATTATGATGAATGCACAAGGCTTCTTTTTCTTTAAGTTTGACTCACAGGTTGGCTTGGAGAATGTTTTAGAAGGTGGTCCGTGGATGATCAAAAATAGCCCTATTATTCTAAAGAAGTGACTAGTTTGACGAAAGAGGAATTAACCCGTATCCCGGTATGGGTTAAGCTACATGATGTTCCTTTGCAGGTATTCTCTGAGGATGGTATTAGTATTATTGCAACACACATTGGTAAGTCGATTATGCTTGATTCCTATACTAGTTCTATGTGTACTGATTCTTGGGGTAGGAGTAGTTTTGCTCGGTGTTTAATTGAAATTGATTCTCATGCTCCTCTTAAGGAGTCTATTACTGTGGGGGTCCCATACATGGATAGGCTTGGCTTCTCTTCTGAAACTATTAGGGTGGAATATGAGTGGAAACCTCCTAGATGTGATGTGTGTTTGATATTTGGTCATTCTTGTGATACTTGTCCTAAGAAAGTTGTGACTACACCGGTTGTGGAGGTTAACCAGGATGGATTTCAAGTTGTTGGGAAAAAGGGCAAAGCTAAAAAGAATGCTAGGGATAATAGAACCGGAACTGTATTTAATGGGGTCCCTGTGGGTAAAAATATGCAGTATAGGCCTAAATCTGTCTCCACACCTTCTACTAGCAATCCGGTTCAGGGAAGTGCTAGTACTAGTGTGGATCAGCCTAAAGTGGCTACATCTAACCCGGTAAGTCCTTCTACTTTGCATAATACTTCTCATACTGGTAAAGATGTTGAAGTGAATAAGGATAACCAATCTGCTCCTAATGTTAGTTCTAGTACTATCTATCCTACACCTAAAACTAATAACCCAAATTTAGGCGCTAATGTGACTACATCTAACCCGTTTGGTTCTCTGGCTACTGATGAGGATGATGTGATTGAGAATATTTATGATGAAACAGGTAATTTATTTGACAAATCGAGGGCAAGCACTCTGCTCGAATGTCCTCGATGTTTAGTATCGCCTCTTGGAATATAAGGGTTTGAACCATTCCCCAAACAAAAGAGGTTAAACAGGTGGTCAATGATAATAATCTTAGTGTATGTGCTATCTTGGAATCTCATGTTGATGCTTCGGTGGTGTATGATACATGTCGTAAAGTTTGTCGTCGGTGGAAGTGGACGTCAAATGGTAGTCTGTGTGATAAGGGTTCCCGTATTATACTTGGTTGGAATGATGATATTGTTGATGTTATGATTATGTCTCAAACTAACCAGGTTATGCATGTTCAGGTTAATACTCGGGCGGACAGCAAAACTTTTTTCTGTTCTTTTGTATATGCAGATAATTATTATGTTCATCGGCGTGCCCTTTGGTCTAATCTTGTTTGCCATGCTGGATTTATGCGTACTAGGCCTTGGGTTTTGTTGGGGGATTTTAATGCGGCTCTTGTCGGAGGATCATTCATGTGGTAGTTATGCTCGACATTGCTATGCGTGAATTCAAAGATTGTGTTCGAGAAAATGGAGGTTGAGGATATTAATAGTACTGGTCTTCATTTACTTGGAATCAGAAACCAAGAGGTTCCTTTGGTACATTGAAGAAAATTGATCGGGTGATGGGCAATCCGAAATTTGCTGACTTGTTTCCAGGTTCGTTTGCCATATTTCAACCTTATCATATTTCTGATCATTCTCCGTGTGTTCTGCGTATTTCTCAGGTTACTAAGCCTAAGCCTAAACCGTTTAAATTCTCTAACTTCTTGGTTCATAAAGATGGGTTTAGTGATACTGATTCTCAAGGGATGGAATCTTAATGTTCATGGTTGTGCTATGTATCGTGTTGTTCAACGCTTAAAGGGGCTGAAATCTCCTTTTCGTAAGCTTTTGCACACTCAAGGTAATCTTCATGAGCGGGTAGTTAGGATTCGGCAGGAGTTAGATGACGTCCAAAAGGCTATTGATACAGATCCGTCTAATTCTGAACTACGGGATGAACATGCTCACTATCTTCTTGCATATAAGGAGGCTACATTAGATGAAGAACGGTTTTTAAAGCAGAAATCTAAAGTTCAATGGCTTCATGCAGGTGATTCTAATACGGCCTATTTTCATAATATTGTTAAAAGCAAATGTGCCCGTAATCGAATTGAATTGGTTAGAGATGCAAACAATGTCTTGTACGAGGGTAATCAGGTTGCAGGTGCTTTTGTTGCTCACTATGAACAGTTTCTTGGTATGGAAGGAAATTGTACTCTTTTTGATGATTATGGTATATTCTCTAATATTCTTCCTCATCAATTGGCTGGTTCGATGGTTCGTCATGTTACGGATGCGGAGATTAAGGATGCTATATTTTCTATGGGGGATGATAAAGCTCCTGGTCCCGATGGTTACACGGCTGCTTTCTTTAAAAAAGCATGGGATATTGTGGGTGCTGAGGTAAGGACTGCTGTGTGTGACTTTTTCATTAATGATTAATCATACTATTATATCTTTGATTCCTAAAGTGTCTACCCCATCTAAGATTAATGATTATCGGCCTATTTCTTGCTGTAATGTCATGTATAAATGCATTAGCAAAATCCTTGCTAATCGTATTAAAGAAGGCCTTGGTCAGTTGGTTAGTATTAATCAATCGGCATTTGTTCTCGGTCGTCGATATATCGATAATATATTACTTACCCAAGAGCTTATGCGGAATTATCATAGAGGAAGGGGTCCTCCTAGATGTGCGTTTAAGGTTGATATTCAGAAGGCATATGATACGGTTGATTGGAATTTTCTTAGGGCTATTCTGATTGGTTTTGGTTTTAACTCCAAAATGGTTGATATTCAGAAGGCATATGTGTTAATGGCGATCTTCATGGCTGGTTTAAAGGTAAGCGGGGCCTTAGACAAGGTGACCCGTTATCTCCATACTTGTTTACGCTGGTTATGGAAGTGCTAACTCTTATATTGCGAAAAAGGTTTGAATGCGGTTGATTTTCGGTTTCATCATTTGTGTGAGCAACAATAATTATTAACCTTTGTTTTGCGATGACCTCTTCTTGTTTGCTAGAGGCCATCAGGATTCTGTTAATGTCATTATGTAGGCCTTGGAGGATTTCAAGAACTTTTCGGGTCTTGTCCCAAGTATCCCTAAAAGTACAGCTTTCTTTTGTAATGTTCCAAATGCTATTAAAGCTGCTATTCTCCAGTCTATGCCGTTTGCAGAAGGTTCTCTCCCTGTTAGGTACCTTGGTGTCCCCCTTATATCATCAAGACTTCTTTATAGGGATTGCAAGGTGCTTGTTGAAAAACTGGAAGGTCGTGTGAATGATTGGCGCAATAAGTTCTTATCTCTTGCGGGTAGGCTTCAATTGGTGAGATCTGTCTTATCTTCGATGCATTTATACTGGGCTTCTGTTTTTATCCTTCCTACTCGTATTATCCATGAGCTTGAGCAGCTTATGAGGGGTTTCCTTTGGTGTCAAGGAGAAATGAAAAGGGGAAAGGCTAAGGTTGCTTGGGAATCTGTTTGTAAGCCAACGAAAGAAGGTGGCCTTGGTATTCGTCGTTTGGAGGATTTTAACATTGCTCTTATGACTACTCACATTTGGAGTATTTTGACACATAAAGAGTCGTTATGGGTGCAATGGATCCATTCGTATAAACTTCGTGGGAGAAGTTTTTGGGATGTCCCTTGTTTGGGGGATGTTAGCTGGGGTTGGCGCAAGCTACTGGCCATTAGACCAAAGGTTCGTCCTTTTATTTGGCATAAGATCAATAATGGGAAGGACACTTCGGTTTGGTTTGATATGTGGTGTCAGTTAAGCCCGATTCGTAATTTACTTACTGCTAGAGATATTGCACGAGCGGGGTTTAATTTATCTGACTCGGTTTATGATCTTATTGAATCTGATGGTTGGCGATGGCCATTGGATTGGTTATCTCGATTTCCATTGTTAGATGCTCTCCCGGTTCCTACTCTTAATGATATTGATGATGGATTATTATGGCGTAACCTGGATGGCAATTTTAGTTGTTTTTCAGTCTCGGGTGCGTGGGAATCTCTGCGTCTTAGGGCTGATTTGGTTGAATGGTGTAATGTTCCTTGGTTCTCTCATTGTATTCCAAGGCATGCTATACATCTGTGGCTCGCTATTAAACAGAAGCTAAAGACTCAGGATAGGATGCGCCAATGGGATGTTGGTCCTGACGTTGATTTGGCCTTGCTTAGATGCCCGCTTTGTGAATTGGTTCCGGATTCTCATTCTCATTTATTTTTTGAGTGCCAATTTTCTATGCAGGTTTGGTTTCAGGTGCGGAGTTTATCTGGTATGGATGCAGTCCCACCTTCGTTGGAGAGTATTGTTACAGTTCTTATTCCTTTATCTAAGGGGCGGTCGGTTAGTAGTACCCTTTCTAGATTATTGCTTGCTGCTACTACTTACTTCGTTTGGATGGAACGCAATTCTAGGTTGTTCAAGCGTAAGAAGTCTTCTGTTGCTGAAGTGGTTAGCACCATTGTCTCTACTATTCGGTTGAAGCGGGTTACTTTCAAGTTCAAGAAGCTAACCTCGAGGTCTCGATTGATTTTGGATAAATGGAAGATTCCAAGTATATGTATACACGAAGGGAGTGCCGGGTAAGGGTTGTACTCTTTTTCCCTTCTCCAAGGTTTTTCCCTTTGGGTTTTTCTTGGAAAGGGTTTTAAGGAGGCAAACTTCACAGGTTAACTTGCTCCTTCGTGGAGTGGTGGATGCGGATGCTCGCTTGGTACAAGTTTTTACTTGTTTATGCCTAGTTTGTTGATGTAATATAGCTAGGTTTTTGTGTTTATGGCATGTCATAAACACTAGTGTTTATCAAGCTCTTCGCTTGAGGTTAATGTGGTACTTGACCACATTCCATTTGTACTTAACATTATTTTTGGTTATATATTTACCGGGTAAACCCTTTACCCAAAAAATTCTCACTAGGATTCCTATTCCCTATAGAACGATATCAATTCCCGAGGCTTACCCTAATACTACACTACAAACGATTAGGTTCACTGCCTAGGGTGTTGAAAAACTTGCTCGATGAAAAGGAAGTTCCTTTGACCCCGAACGCGCATTGTACACGTATCATGTGTGTTTGTTAGAGTCAAATGCTTGTATCGAGTCATAATGGATGTTTTGCAGGAATTATTCCAGATTTTAAAGGTGTAATTTTTTCAGAATTTTTCCAAGAAAATGCAGCAGACCAGTTTTTGTTAGGACAACCTGACGGCATCAGGATTAGAACCTGACGACGTCAGGAGAAGTGGAAACAACTGTTAGCCTCGCTTTTTTATAAAGATAACGTCACATACGTGAAATGGACTAGCTGCGTAGTATACTTTGCCCATAGGGACTAGTATCGTTTAAGTGGCAAAGTTAAGGTTTGTTGAGCCTATAAATACCCCTCATGACTCTCCATGAGGGGTGAGGTGAAGCATTTGGCTAAAGGTGTATTGTGTGTTTTCTTAATAAAAGTCTTTGTTTTCTCCTCCCTCTCTCTAGTTTCTCTCACTAGAAGAGATGAATATCTTCATCTTCTTCCACCAACCTAGACCTCCAAAACCACATAAATCTTATATGTTTTTCGGTCCTAACAAGTGGTATAGAGCCATGGTTATGCTTTTTGATGATTTATGTGGGTTTTTATACATGTTTTTGACTGTTTTTGTGCTATATTTGTGGGTCGGAATTTTTTTTTCCGAGTTATGTGGTTTACAGTCTTATACATGTTTCAGTATCCTCTTTTGGTCAAAGATGTCTATTGGTCAATATATTGATATCTGTCTTTGTGTCTCTTTTGGGTCCAAACAGGATATAACATCTTTTTAGACATTTTTTTTGTACCAAACCGTGAAACAAATGTGGTCATTTGGTCATCTTCATGAAGTCAACGGGTCAAAGAAGCATTTGTTATGCAGTTTTTCTGGGTTGTTTATGAATCTGGTCGGAATATTTGGTCGGAAAAACTCGCTGAAAAAAGTCAACTGGGTCAAAACCCTAGTTTTCTACGCATAAGGAGCATCTACAGAGTAGTTACGCATAACTGTGAAGTTATGCGTAATAAATTTTACGCGTATGTCTTTACGCATAAGCCTAAGCTTACGCCTAAGTCATGCTTACGCATAAGCAAGTCTTGTTACGCATAAGCACGTGACTTACGCGTAAGACCAAATATGTTTACGCATAAGAATAAAAACCTACGCGTATGGTTTTTTTTTACGAGTAAGAAAGGAAGAAATGCAAAAGTTATGCGTAAACAAGACCTTGACCACAACGACTTATACCTAATTACCAATATACACAACCTCAGCCAAAACATCATCAGTCCGTGAGATCCGAATCCAAGACCAAATCATTCAACCTACATCTGGACTCACTTCAAGAACCCTCTCATCACTCCCCAACTCTCAATCAAGACTCAAAAAGATTATATACATTCCTGATCTCAGATTCTTAATCATTTTTTTGCAATCTTTTAAAGATTGTTTTAAGTAAAACAATTATCATCACAGATCCAACATGTTTGAAGTATAACTTCCTAATTATTCGAATTAAAAGATAAGACTAATAACAAATCTTGTTATAATCTTTTCTAAAAAAATCACAATACCTACCCGAGACCATTTTGAAAATGATCTTGAAGACTCGTTTGTGCTCGATTGTATTATAAAGATAGAACGAAAAGGTGTGGTGTTTGTGAATCGGGGTTGATTATGGTGTGTGGTTGATGACTGAGATGGATGTAAGATTGATATGAAGCGTTTTTTTTCTGATCTGTTTGGTGAAAAACGTAAGGAGGGGGCGGTTTGTTTGTGTGAAGAGTTTTTTTAGGGTTAGGTTAGAAAGTGTTGTGAATGGTGTGAAGTTATATATCCGGTTGATATATCTTGTGTTGGATCATACATGGGCCACGCATTATTTCTGGTTTTGGGCTTCATACATTCGACTATGGCTGATTTAAAAAGTTGGATTTGGGCTGTTGATTAACTATCATGGACTGAATCGAATTATTTTGGGATGGTATCAGTTTTCTATATCCGAGAATTTTGGATAGTGAATATAGAAAAGTTTGAAATGCAATTACAAAATTTTGTTATCCTCATTTTTTCCAAAAACTTTGGAAACAAATTTTTGTAATATTAAGAAAGAGTGGTATTATTGGTATGGTATATTTTCATGGAGGGATACAAATTCACGGCTTGAACGGTAATTTGAAAAAAATGACTACGGGGTTTTTGTACGGTATTATTGACGCTAAATTGAAGTGACGTTTCACGGGTGAACTTCATTATCTTTGAGACGTTGTTGGTTGATTGCAAGTCTCAAGATAACTTGTTGGGGTATTACTGTCACTTTAAGTGATTTTGAATTGACAATCTGGTTATAACTGACGTAAGGAGTTACGTTGTAGTGCTCACAGTGTATAACTATCACTTTGAGGAAGTTGTAGTACTAAGTGTCACACGACGTTGTGGATTGGTGTGACAAATCGTAATTTCAGGTCATTTTACAAACTTTGAAAATTTTCACTATTCATCTCGGGAAATTACTATTCATGATTTACTATTCATCATTTTTCGTAAACTAGGTTTACGAGTATCAAATACGCGTAACCTTGAGGGTTAAGCTGCGTGTTCATGGAACATCATTGAGAACATTACATATAGACTGGAGTTAGTCTACATATCGTCAGCAACATCATCATCATATTAGTTCATGCATGGGTTTGCATATTTCATTAACGCGTATTTATTTATTAAATAAACGCTATCGCATGATCATTTATTTTGAATAATTGATCCGACACTCCCAACAATTATATTGATATATTTTTATACTCATTTAAGACTATAAAAATTATATTATTAGTTTACTCGATGTTTTGGAATTATTTTGTATATAAATTGTTATATATATATATATATATATATATATATATATATATATATATATATATATATATATATATATATATATATATATATATATATATATATATATATATATATATATATATATATATATATATATATATATATAACGACGGTTTTAAATAAATTTAACTTGATAATTATTTATTCCTCAATTCTTATGAGAAATATATTTTTATAATTTTTATGACTTCGATATATTTTATTTTGTTCCGTTAAAATCTATTTCTAGCTAACGCATACTCAAACCTATGTTATTAATTTTAACAACATAAATGCATTCCATTCAACTTTTCACACCTTTAATATACTTAGATGGAGTATATTGATAAGTTTTGACATTTTGTAAGCATTACATTTTTACATTGCTCGATTTTAAGTTTCGTGATTTAAAGGCTTAACATTAGTAATTACCGGGATCAAACTACACCCCATGACTCAAGATAATATCAATTTCTCATTCTTATCCTATATCTACTCACTTTCTATGCCACGTTAAGGATACACATGTACCTTTCATTGTCACTAAGTCATCATTTGATACAAAACTAGAACACATTAATACTCTTCTCCATCCCACTTTGCTGCTGTGAGCTTCTAAGCACCAAACACCATCAATTTTCTTCATTTTGCTTCAAGATTCAGGATTTAAAGGTCCAAGTGCTATCCGGGTTTAGTTACAACAATTGGTTTGTGCATAGAATTGATTTTGAAAGAGTTTTTCATCACTTCTTGTAAGTAAACAACCTAACTATAATTTCTAATCTTCTACTTCTCTTTCTTTTGTTATAAAATGCATTCTATGACTTTTGGAAGTTTAAAAGAAAATACAAGAGCTTTATACATCATATGGTTCGGTTTGGTTATGTGATGTTTTAGAAAAATTTGAAAGTTAATTCATGGTGGTTTAAATGGTTAAATAAAAAATAAAATAAAATTTCTTTTTACTAAAGAGCTAATTTTTGAGCTTATAGCTTATTTGTTTTGGGATGATCTCGGCTTATTGGTGTTCGGGCTTGTTTATTCTCGGCTAAAAAGACCACAAAATGTGGTGTTTGTTTTTGTTGCTCACGACCTCAGCCACATCCAACCGGGTGTTTGGCTTGCTTTCGTTAGCCCACCAACGCAACCCAATTTTCGGTCTGCTTGGTGGTGGTTGTCCACAGCCCACACTGACCTTACGTGGGTGTTAGGCTTGCGTTTGGTCCCTCGATTCAACTAGAGAAACCCGAAAGGGTAGTTCGGGTCCGATTATATTTTTTAGCCGTTTGGTTTTCGGGTTAAGTTAAGTCGGTACAACGAGGTGTTGGTCCGGTTAAATTCTTAACCTGCATAATTAATTATATTTTTTTATTTAATTTTTTATCAGTTTTAAATATTAACTCGCGAGCTAAGTTGATTTCGGTTATTTTGTTCCGTTTATAATTCAAACTTGTCAAGTAGTTTGAAATGCTTAATTGGTCCATATAGCTTGTTTCAAATAATAAAATTTTGAGCAATAATACGAGATAGATAACAAATTTAGGCTAATAAGATCACCGAATTAACAAGAATGACTTATTAAAGGACCAAACACATTTTGACGTCAAAACATAATACTAATATTTATGTAGAACAAGTTGTTAAGTTATTTTGAAATGAGTTGCTTTCATAATGATGTTTTACAATTGGCAGCTACTTGATAACTTATATGCACATATTTAAAAAAATATATATATATATACAACAAGAACTTTCCATCTATTTTGTCTTGCACAAAAAGTCCTCACTTTTCCATTTGTAACTTGTAATATTAGTTGGATTAAAATGTAACTTTCGGTTATGATGAGCCAAGCCGTTAGGCTAACGACTTTGAACTCGTAATTTGGCTAATGTGCTCATTTATTTATTTCGTAAATTATGGAAATAATAAATCGTGGTAATGACAAACCACGCTCTTGTGGCAAATGGTTCATAACTAGATAAACGGTTTATTTTTCTGGAATTCATTATTATTGTTTATTATTAAAAGGTTTATTGCTTAAATTGTACTATTCGTTATCTTCAGCTTATGGATTAGCCATTATTGATTATAGTGCACTTTTGGAGGTGATGATCCAAAAGGGGCGTCTCGGGTCCGTTATTGTTTTAATTTGACATTTTTGCATATATCGGATTATTGTAGTTTTGTCGGATCATTTTAAATAGCTTAATAGTGATTTTGTAAAATATGGAAAACGTTCTATAAACGAACGGGTCATGACGGAATTTTCTAAAATTTCCATACTCGGTAATTTTTCAGCAAAAATTCACTTTTCTTAAACCCCGGCAAAAAGTCGAAAGAATATTTATTAACTCATTTAGAACGCTTTAATTGTATGTATTTTTTATTAGAAACTCCCTTTTCTTTATTTTGAAGTTTCGGATTCGTGTCAATTCTAGCCCTGTTCTTCTCTTATTATTTATTCATTTTCTTGATTTTATATATATAATACAAGCGATATATTATATATCGATTTCTTTTAATTTCTCGTTCTTTTAATCGCTCATTTCTCATAAAGGCGTATATATTACATACTTAGTATAATTTTCGATTTATTTTATTTAACCAACCACCAAACTAAAACTAGAAATCTAATCTTCCATCAACGTGCTACGTTGATGTAATCTTCCATTGGAAAAATTAATTGCATTAGTTTATTTTCATGTGTCATACTTTTAAGATAAGCTTTATCTTTTAGGTCATGCCGACTTCCGTATCGTTGTGCTATACTTCTTTATACTGTTCTGTCATACTCCTTGACACCATTGTGTTACATTTCTCGATGTCAGTCGTGTTAGTTGTGATTCTTACATTTTTTTTTTCTTCCTACTAAGGTGAGTTTTCATAGCCCCGATTTATTCAAGTTTATACTTATTTCAAACCTACGGGGGAGAATACATTGCACATCATTTTTATTACGTTACCAAGTATATCAAATTCATTACATTGCTTAAGTTACCTCATTGCCAGTTTAATGTCCCCATTTCACGAATCATGAACCGTTAATTCGAAAGAAGCTAGGGTGAGTGGATAGATCTATTGAGGTGACTCCTCCATCCGTGTTGGTAGTTCCAAGCGGTCAACGGATGCATTTCATTTCTTTATCACTATTGAGTTGTTTGGCAAAACACTGCTGTTGAAGCGAACATCATGAACAGTCGACTGTGTCATGTGCTTATAGCAATTGTAACATTTTATGTGACATATTTGTCATACATGGCCTATACTTGTGGTAGTTGTATAAAACGTTTTACATGAACTCTATGAACTCACTCAACCTTTGTGTTGACACTTTTAGCAATGTATTTTCAGGTAACTAAGGCATTCACATCATGGCATGCATGTGGACATATCATAGAGTCGCGATGACGACGCATCTCTCATGGGATTTTTCTACTTTAAAAACATCGTTTGACTTGTATCAAACTTATTTTCCGCACATGTTGATTATCATTTGGGACCTATCTTTGTAACTCTGAATGTTTTTAATATATCAAACGATGTTCTTTTCAAACGACACTTTAGGTCGTTCAATATAACTGTGATTGTGGTGCTATGACAACAACCCCGTGAATTCCATTCACCGCAAAAACAGTAATTTGGGGTGTGACAATTGGTCAAAATTTAGAACAAGCAAGAAGTCACAAAGTTAGGATGTTTGCTTTCTTTTCAAGTCAGTCGTATGGGGTTATCTCCATATGTGGTCATTACAATTAGTCGGTGAATTCAAAGGAGGTTCGATTAAAGGTTGGTTAGAGAAAATTATTGAGAGTATTTTTGCGACATATTCTCACAGAATTTTGATCAAGCTATGATGTTAATATTGCATCAAGAAAAAGGGTAATACGGCATGTACGCAACATTATGATGATTCTGATAGCTCGCAACCATCAGGAGGGAGAAGTTGGTATTTCATCTTCCGTGATTGGATTATGAAGGGATTTGTGCTTAAGACCGAAGAAGGAGAAGTAGTGTGTGTACATCGGGGCTTTTTACCAACATTGGATGCAATACTAAGTGAGTTATGTTGTTATGATGTTCCCAGAACGACAACCATTGTGCTTTAATCAAGAGTATACTTTCTCCGCGCGTGTTGGAAGAGTGTTGTCGGTTCGGAGGGAGCGAAAAGAAAAGGCTCACTAGTTAGGAGGAGTAATAACCTAACTAGACCATTACAGTTGAAGTTCATAGCTACAAGAATGTGTGCCGTCAGCGCCAAAGATAAAATGCCGAGATCGTCGGAAGGGAGAACTTCAAGTTTGCCTCAGTATCTAGACTACAGAGACTCTACGCTCCAACAAAGTCAACATTGTTCATTACTATTGTAATTTACTTTGTTTTGTATTTATAGGTCTCATTGTAACCATTCACGTGTGACGATATCTTGGAGGGAGATTGTTAGCCTCGCTTTTTTATAAAGATAACGTCACATACGTGAATTGAACTAGATGTGTAGTATACTTTGCCCATAGGGACTAGTATCGTTTAAGTGGCAAAGTTAAGGTTTGTTGAGCCTATAAATACCCCTCATGACTCTCCTTGAGGGGTGAGGTGAAGCATTTGGCTAAAGGTGTATTGTGTGTTTTCTTAATAAAAGTCTTTGTTTTCTCCTCCCTCTCTAGTTTCTCTCACTAGAAGAGATGAATATCTTCATCTTCTTCCACCAACCTAGACCTCCAAACCAGATAAATCATATGTTTTTCGGTCCTAACAATAGCTTATAAAAATTTTCTCGTTTACTGTGCTAATTATAAATTTTTGGAAATTCTCAGGTCTTAATTTTCCAGAAAAACTGCAAACATCCATTCCACAAGCATTATATCCTAGTGTAGTAGAGTCATATATAGTTTTACCACTGATTTTACGCGAAGGTTTCGTCTATTTTCTTAAAGTATGCAGGTTTTATTTATCAAGAAGAAGAAACATAATATTGGATGAAGCTTATCACGCACACATTCTTCTTGGGGAAGAATTTAACCACTACTTCACACGGATCCTACCGAGCTAATCAGGGGAGTACTAGTTTCTTTCTCTTTTAATTACCTTCCTTTATCATAACTATGATACTTTCGGAGAACATTGGGGACAATGTTCAGTTTAAGTGTAAGGAGGGAAAATAAAACGGGAACTTTGAAACTATGCTTATCCTTGAATATTTGTCTTGTCCTATTTCATTTGTGTAATGAGCTATGAGAAATATTTGTTAGGGCAATTTTAGCACCAAATTTAAAAATTTTCATGACTTGTACGAGTGGGACTTTAGTCTTAATAAAGCGTCTCATGGATAGGAGTTATATGACTAGCACAAAAACCGTTTACCACTCAAAATTCCACCCCAAAAATGTGAGGTTCGCCCCTAAATCTTTAGGAATAAAAGCATTCGCCTTTAATGCTTAAAGAGTGTACTAATAGTATAATAGATTCTAGAACTTGTTTTGTGATACATTTCGAGATCGCTAGTGAGACTACAGTTGTGTAGTTAGGAATAACTAAATGATATGATGCATTTGGATAACCCTTGTTTGATACCCGTATTGTAATTACCTCTTCCACATCGGTCGAGTAATTACCCCACACCCTTGCGATGTACTCATCTTTAGTACACGATACCCCTAGTTAACCCCTCAAAGCCTATCCTTTTCGCGGTTCTCGTGATGTTTCGGTTTTTCGGAATATCAATGAAGAGCATTGTTTACAATCCACACCCAAATGTACACCCAAATCGCCTTAGCCTACCTTGTATGCACTCACCTTTAGTGCATTATTGTTATCATACTAAACCCTTAGTTCAATTATCTAGTTACTTGCATGGTTGCTAAGTCAAGTCATATCTTTTGTACACAGTTTTGGGATGATTGGGACTCATGGGTAAAGTAATATTTTATGGAGTGACGGGAAAGAACGATAAATTCAAATTCCCTTTATTTATGTAATTCAATACTCCAAGTGTTTTGATCTTTCAATTCGGGTCAAATTAGTGTTAGAGTAATAAAACTCAAGTGTAGGGATGCTCTATAAATCCTTTATATTTTGATGTTATCTTAGAGGATGGTAGAGTAAAAGTGTATGCAAAAAAAAAAAAAAAAAAATCAAAAAATAGAGTGTTGAAAAAAAATTAAGAAAAACATACTGGCTACCATCCTACATCTATCTTTATATTTATGTTTGTTTGTTTCAAAGTATCTAGTGTTTAGTGAGTCGAGTCTAGGCTTAGCAACGTCATTCTTTTCATACTTGTAACATAAGATTTTTGACTTGCCACCACTAAATCGCCTATCCAACCAAACCCTTTGTTTCCCTATCGTAAACCTAACATTACAACCCTTTTAAAGACCTCTTAGATAGTTGTTTCTAGGTGCTTACGGCAAAGCGGTGGAGGTTTGATCTAGTCTCAAGCCTATGGTAATCTATGTACTATGACCAAGTAATGAGTGTTTATCTTCCATTTCCATTTACTATATTTCATATACACAGAGATGAGAGAATCCAAACACCCTTGTGAGGTGCTAGTATATAATTTCCGTGCTTGTTATGACTATTGCGGTGCTTTTACTTGTTGTGAATTATGTTAAACCAATGTTTCATGCCCCTAATTTATAACTTGATTGGCCAAAAGCACATTTGCTTGAGGACAAGCAAATACCAAGTGTAGGGATATTTGATAAGGATTTAAAACGTACACTTTTAAGGGATCATTTAAGCCCTTAATCGCCCACTTTTATATCTGTTACTGCTTAATTTTGTTCATTTTCACTTTTTAGGTCTCTTGGAAGTAAAATGCTGGAATGATGCATATTTGTACGAAAAGGAGTGAATTCATAAAGAAAATGGCAAAGTTAAGATCGAAGCCACTCAAGCTGTTGAAACTGAACACGGCCCCAACTAAAAGGCGACCCGTCCCTTTATCGAATAAAAATCTCGACGACTCAATAGAATTTTGCTAAAATACACCACACACAAGCTTTGAAGAGGAAGGCGTCACTAAGACTTTCATCTCGACGGCCCGGATCCGTAATCGACGACGTCCCTATTGAAGCCGACGGCGTCACAACTACAACGTGACGTCGTCCCAACGATAACTTGGCCAAGACGAAAACCCTAATGACGGCGTCCCACCTATAAGGAGACGCCGTCGCAAGTGTAAAATAATATATACAAATCGAATTTTCAGAACTTTAGGAGGTAGACTTGTGGAGTAAAAACCCTAAACGTTTGTAGTCCGACTTGGATAGTATCTTATGGTTCCCAAACCCTATTTTACATCAAGATAAGTGTTTTACTTCATTAATTTCATTATGTCTTCCATTGAATGTGTGAATGCTTGCGTGTTTAACATGTCCGGCTAAATTTCTTGTGTGTTTACTTAGATCTATGAAACCTAGTTATTAATTATAGATTGGTTGTCTCTTATCTTAATTGTAATTGGCTTAGGAGTGTAATTAGGCTATCGTTGTGTTTAAATGCTTGAGTAATCTTTGCGAACCTTAGTTTATGAATAACTTAATGGATTTCGTAGTCTAAACATCCAAAGATAACCTTAAAGTTAGTTTATGAATCATCTAGCGGACTTCGTAGGCAATAACCTTAAGGTAGTCTCAAAGAGTTAGGGAATAAGGCACACCCTATGACCTTAGAAAACACAACGCTTTAAGAATAAGGACCTGACAATTCAACCACCAATAAAAGATAACTAGGGATTAACAGTATCTAGATAAGCACATTTTTAACCATCATACGAGCACACATCAAAAAGACATAGACTACTCATACTTTAGATAATTAGATAGTAGAAGTAATCGGTAGAAGTATCACCCCCCAAATCCAAACCCCAAGATTTTACCCTTAGCTTTCTAAAAAATATAAGAAGATAAAAAAGAATCTTCCTCAACCTCAACCTTAGCGTAGTACACTTCTTACTAGCCTTCTTATTCCCCTAGAGAACGATATCCATCCCCGAGGCTTACCCAATGCTACACTACAACGATTAGGTTCACTGCCTAGGGTGTTGAAAAACTTGCTCAACGAAAGGAAGTTCCTTTGACCCCGAACGCGCCTTGTACGCGCATCAATAAGCATACATTTGCAAAAGTCGTGTGTTCTTGTTATACATGTATCTCCTTCACAGGGATTGGAAAATAAGTAAAAGTGAGGCTATGAACTCACCTCAGTGATATAGTAGCAAAGTATAGAAAAGTCACATATGTTATGGCAACGGCTCCAACACGATACCTAAATATAATATGGCAAGTCTTAGGTTTCGATATTTTCAGTTTACGATTCCAATTAATATTGTTTGAAAATAATTAGTTATGAGACACTTGTATCGTTCCTACTGGTGAGTTAATGCTTAAAGTTTAAAAAAAAGGTATTTACATATGTTCTAGTTATCTACCAATTTAAGAATCATATCTTTTATATAATAAAGGAATTACATCATTTCAGAGTGTATTTGAAAACTCATTCTTTATGAGGACCAATAAGAAAGCTCAATTTTGCCACCTAATCAAAATCGAGCAATATGATTGGGCAATTAAAAGTCAAAATTGAATCCAATTTGGTCAACATTAAACAAAAAACGTCCAACAAAAGTGATTTATAAAAAAAACGTACAAACACATGGGTTAGAAAGCAATTGTTTAATTATCAAAGTTGCAATTGTAACTTCTTAAAAAACAAACCGGAAACAAGGTTACATCCACAAAACGAAAACCTAAAATCATAAAGACCAAAAGGCATAACAATTACCAGACATAACAATCGCATCCATCTTCTATAACCTTAATCAAACCCTACCTTACCAAAATCAAAGCGATTGGAGAATCAAAATCGAATATTAAAATCTAAGAATTCATATTTATTGTGAAACAACGGATAAAAAATCGATTGAAGGTACGGTTTTGGTTTGTATTTTTTTAATTCTCTTCGATTGTTGGATTAATTAAACTTTGATCATAAATTTGGCAATTTTTAAGCTTAAAAACGTATTAATCACTGAGATAGGGTTTGGTAATTGTTTTTTAAGTCTGAATTTTTGTAACGTTTCTTGTGTCTTAGGGTTATTTTTTTTTGAATCGTTTTTTTAGGGTTTGGTAATCGTTTTTTTTTGGTTTTTCTGCTAGGTGGGCTGCTACGATCATCCTTGCTTGGTATTTTTATCATTGCTGGTCTATTTATCTTGATTGATCATGGGTGCTGGTTAGATATGGTGCGTATCGCTTCAAAACCCTAACTTTTTTAGTTAGGGTTTCGTTTTAAGTTTATTAACTGTTCGCTTGTGGTTTGTGATCCGATTAGTTGTGGTGTTTGTTTGGTTTGTTTGTGGGTTTTTAAGAGAGATGGAGAAAGGTTTTCTTGACAAAGATGGTTCTTCGGTTAAGGCTTCAAAAACAGCCACCAACTTGGCCGATCAAGTTGGTGTGAACACGGACACGAATCCGTATCCTAGGGTTGATATTCAGGCGTTGGAAGCTAGGTTTCGGCGTCTCAAAGGTGAACGTGGTATTGAGGGTGACACCGCAGGTCCGGAGTTGCGTAAAGATGCTAGGGTTGTTCTAAATCCTAGTACGCATGATGTTCATTCGATTCATTTGGTAATACTAATCTTGAAAACACAAGTTATAGTGCTACGTTTGTGGGTGGATTGGATTCGAGCACTAAAGTCTCTTCGACTAATGCTACTAATGCGGTGAATTCGGTCCTAACGTGGTGAATGCTTCTACTTGGTCCTAATGTGATTGGTAGTGAAAATAACGAGTGAGGTCCTTTGCTAATGTTTTAAACCCGAACGTATCTCTAGGAAAGTTAATTTCGTGCTTTGGTGAATGAGATGTGCATTGATAATCATGATACGGTGCTTCCAAAGGCTGCTATGGAGGTGTATTCAATCGTTATGAAAATAGACTTGTTGGCTTCTTTGTTGGCAAGAATGTTGCTTTTCATTTGGTTCGAACTACGTCACCAACACGTGGGGAAGTTTGGTTTAAGAAACTTATGAAGAATGATGATGGTGTTTTCCTCTTTAAATTCGATTCTAAAGAGGATGTTGAGAATGTTCTTCAACGGGGCCCTTGGATTATTCGCAATTCTCTCTCATTCTCACTAAATGGACTCTGATGTGCTATTGTCTAAAGTGAGGTAACTAGAGTTCCGTTTGGATTAAATTGCATAATGTTCCATTACTTGCATATTCGGAAGATGGGTTGAGCTTAATTGCTACTCAGTGGGTAAGCCGATTATGCTAGATGCTTTACTAGTTCCATGTGTGTTGATTCATGGGGTCGCATTAGTTTTGCACGTGCTCTTGTGGAATTATCATCCGAATCGAGCTTAAACATGTGGTGACTATGGCGATCCTAATAAGGATGATAGTGGTTTTACTACGGCAAGTATTAAGGTGGAATATGAATGGAAGCCACCACCTTTGTGCGGAATGTAAAGTGTTTGGACATGTTCTTGCTTGTTGTCCTAAGTGTTTAAAGGAGCAAATGATCTCCTCCCACCTCTAATGTGGAGGAACACGATGATGGTTTTAAGGTGGCGCAGAATCGGAAACCCAAACCTAAAGGTACGAAGATGACGGGTGGTATTAATATGGGTAAGGGTCCTAGATTTGCACCTAGGAAGCGGTATATGTTGCAAAGACGAAGACACCGCAATGCTAGTGTTAATGCTAAAGGTACACCGTTACTACATCTAACTCTTTTGGGACTCTTGAGGTGGAAGATGACACGGGCATCCCAAGCACGTGATTGATTCTACTCTCGACGGGCGGACCGGGAGTCTTCGTACTACTAAGGAAGCGGTATTGATGGTTCTCGGGAAGGACTCTCGTATTGATATTGGTGCGGCTTCTAAGCCTCCCGAGACTGTGAATTCTTTTGCTACCAAGGTAGGTAACCCGTTTTCTAAAGTCGGGAATGTGACATGTTACGGCGATGAAGAGGATGAGGTTTTGGAGCGGATAACCCTATGGCGTCATTTTGGCTTCTCGGGGTGGTGGGGTTTGATCTTGAAGATTTTGATGATTATGATGAGCAAGTCTCGATCTACCGAGACACTTGGAGGATATGTGTGACATGTATGATGTTAGTCTCTTAGGTCGTGGTAGGAAGTAAATTTGGTTGTTTGGTAGTTCATAAGATTGGCATGTCTTTCTTATGTAATTTGTTTGGTTAGTGCACTTTTCGTGTGTGTTTGTTGCCCATGTAACGGGCCGAAAGTGAAGATTCACTCTCATCCGTTGTACTTAAACTTTTTGGTTAATTTATTTTACGAGGTGCGGGATTACTCCCTTACCCAAAAATCACCGAGATAGGGTTTTTTTTTTTTTTTTTTTTTTTTTAATTATCTTTGGTGTTGCTTAGTTGATAAAGTTTTTTTGTTAAATTTGACTTTGTGTTTTGTTGAAGTTTTGCTTTTATGGGTCTTTGTATTGCTTAGTTAATAAAGCCGTGAACTTTGTTGATTTTAATCGTGATTATGTTTGAAATTTTGATTCCTATAGCGTTCGGGCATATTAAAGGGCCAAAGGGTGATTGGTATGCTTTAGATGTGTTATTTCTTATAATGCCATGTTCGTTCTTGAAAGTGGTAGCTACTCGGAAACAGTTAATCTGGGTTTTTTACATACTGACATAGATATATAATGGAAGGACAAAAACAAAATAATCCAAGTTAACACAAAAACCATCTTAACCCAACACCAACTGAAAATTTCTGCACATTTTGGACAAAGTAGTATGACTCATAGGTGACACTATAGATTTTTTGTGTTTATCTTTGAAAAAAGTAAAGTTTTAGTCGACACACATTATGTTTCTATATTACACAGAATAAGATAGTGAGAAGAATTATGGATATTGATGATATCAAGTAAGAATCTTCCTCTATTAATAGTTGTAAATGGAGTTTGTATAAATCAGTATAGTGTTTTTGTGTATTTGAAGTTAAGTAATTATTAGGGGTCACTAATATGTTGTCAAGTGAGTTTCGACATGTTTCCATAGGTCTTGGATGCAAACTCTATAAGATTTGACATAGAGATTCAATCGCGTACATGAAATTTATTTTGTTTAAAAAAACAAATTGGGTGTAACAATTTACAATTATAAACTCATTATATGGTGGCTATCTGAATTGCAAAGAAACTTCACGTCGAATATTTACTCTATGGGTAAATTGTGTATCTTTATAAAGGACTCTTTGATTGGGACATAATGGAGTGTTGTTCTTCATATGATGTGGGGAATGCTTATATATCACGCTTGAAAAAATATAATGTGTTGCAAAAGTAACCGTTATGTGCCTTCTAATAGAATTTGAATCATTAAACACGCCATTGTAACACTAATCTTTAGAATTTGAATTTGATTTGCATTTTAAATCATTTAATATTAACCTTGGGGTGGTTATAAAAAAAAGATATTATTCGGCCTGTGTGTGTAAATGCTTAGTCCATATAATCATCTCAGTAGATGCTAGAACCTAGACGAAAAAACATAATAAGAACTATAATCAATAAATTAATCTCATAGATACTTAAGGGGACTTCAATTGCAAGGGCAGGCTACTGAAATTTGCAGGAAGCAACATGATCATGGTGTCATGGTATGTAGATTATATATTTTGAGTATAGTGTATTATCTATTTGACATCTTAGATGAAATACACATATGGAGCATATTTTTATTTGTAGTGCACCTTAAGAAATATCCTAACAACGCAGTTCCATGGGTTGTGAAGTGAAATGACTTATAATTATATTGATGCTAAGAGTATATGAGTGGTTTAGACATGCAACTGCATGACACACAAGTCTTAGCATAAAAAAATGTATATCATTATACTTGATCTGAAGTTTCAAAGTGATAATATAAGTTGTGAGATTGGGAGATTCAATCAAAAGGAAAGTGGTATGAAAGAACATAGTCTTCATAGGATGTCAAAAGGGTACTCATGTTTAACACACAAGAGTCTTCCTTTAAGTACTCATATTTTATAGCATATATAAGGAAATTGGAAATCTTTCCTATTAAGTCACCCAATAAATATTTCTATGTTAAGGTGCATAATTTTCTTTTTGTATCGCTTTTGTTGGTTTACTTATATGCCCTTAGTTTCATCTTGATAGTTTTCATTTTCTTTTGGCGGGACCCGATCATAATTGAAGTAGATAGTGATGGTGTGTGGAGCGTTGGTTGTGGCAAGGTATTTAGTATATTTGTTCACATTGTTGTTTTATAAAATCATGTAGCAAATTCATAATCTTTACAGGATATGCATGTTTCATTAGTTTAGTAATTCCTTCATACAATATTTTGGTTATTAATGTATAATTTTCTAGACATAAAAGTATATTTTGACTAACTGCTCAGCGTTCTTGGGCCATTATATTTCATGGTGGCATGCACAACGACACATGCTTTTGGAATCAACTTATATAATTTAGTAGTGTTTGGGATTGATTTCACTGCTTAATTTATGGGTGTTTGGGAGTGTTTCGACTGCTGAATTTATGGGTTTTTAGGACTATTTTCACCGCTGAATAAAGGGGTGTTTAGGATTGTTTTTGTTTGAGAATCAGTTAGTTAATAGAGGGAGTTTGGGACTCTTTTTTCGGTGTTTTGGCCATTTATTTATTAATGTATTGTAAACATTTTCCTATGTTTTAAAAAAGTTTCGGCTTGACTTTAGCATTTTTGGTGATTGACACGTTAATTGAAAATAAGATTAAGGGGTGTTTGGGTATGCTCATTTAAAGGGCTTTGAGGTGAAATTGTGATGGTTCAAAGTGTGATAACAAAATGCTAAAATTGTTGCAGTTCAGTATTTTGAACAAAGATGTGCCTGCAACAGAATATGGATGAACCATGTACACCATTCGGCGAAGAATCAGGACTTTGCTCATGAGAATGGAAAAGAGATATAATTAGCTCATTATTTCAGTCTTTACTCTATATATAATGATACGCTTAAACTTATGTCACTACCTACTGTGACTTGATAGCAGTGAAGACAAACTTTGGCGGTTGTAGTCATGGTTTAAGAATCATTCGTATGTTTTGTTGGTTGGCAGGGAGCGTGGAAACTAAGCTTACATAAAAGGAGATCATCACGGTGAAAGGAATTATGGAATAGTTAGTGGAAAACGTAGAGAAATCCAAGTATGTTTCCATCTCCATAGTTTTAGTGTAGCATGTGTTATTTACGCTGTAGTAAGTCATATTTTCGACCTTGATACTACTTATGATAATGATGAACATAATGATAAGTAACATTATGTTCATCATAAAATAAGCTCATTATCTTGCATAACATTTGTCACACCCCAAATTTACATTTTGCGTGAATGGAATTCACGGGATTGATCGTCATAGCATCACAATCACAGTTATATTGAACGACCTAAAGTGTCGTTTAAAAACACATCGTTGGATATTTAATAAAAACGTTCAGAGTTACAACATAGGTCCCAAAAGTTTATAAAGTTTGCGGAAATATAAATATATTACAAGTCCAAACGATGGTTTTGAAAGAAAGTGCCATAATGTACAATGATGTAAGTCGACGCCGCGACTCAAAAGGGGTTCCTTAACCATGCCATGATGAGTATGCCTTAGTTACCTGAAAATACATTGCTAAAACGGTCAACAATAATGTTGGTGAGAAATCATAGGTTTGGTAAATGTTTTATACGACTACGCAAGTATAGATCGGTATGACAATCATGTCACATAAAAGTGTTACAGTATGACAATCATGTCACATAAAATGTTCTTGGTATGACAATCATGTCACATAAAATGTTACAATTGCTTAAGCGCATGATACGAAGCTCTCATCGATGTTCGCCCCACAGAGTGTCTTGCCAAACAACTCTAATAATGTTTATGAATGAAATGCATCCGTATGACTAGTTGGGATTCACCAACCCGGATGGAGGCGTCACCTCGATAGATCTATCCACTCACACACGCTTCTAGGAAATTAACGGCTCATGCATATGAAGTGGGACATTTAACTGCAACGTGGTAACTTAAGCAATGTAAATGAATTTAACATACTTGGTATCGTAATAAAAATGTTGTGCAATGTATTCTCCCGTAGGTTTGAAATAAGTAAAACTTGAATAAATCGGGCTATGAAAACTCACTTGATAAACCGGTATGATGACAAGAGTGAGTACATCAAGTATAGCGTGATACTTTAATCTGGACCTATTACGAATGATATGATATGTAATGAGTTATGATGTAATGATATGCATGCATTTCGTATGTTATTTATACCATTTGCGAGTTTTGAAAATAATACTTATCGTCGAAAAATACTCTTTTGACGCCTTGACCATTCTTAAATCACTTTACAAGTATTTACGTCACAATGTCAACCTACAATGGTTTATTAATGATTTATTGCGAAATTTTAACTTTTAAATCAGAAAATCATGTCGTCGAATTTTCATGAAAGTGACAAAAATGACTTCGAAAAACTAGTCGTAAAATGGTGTACGTCGAACGTTAGGAAACGAACTCAACGGTTTTGGAAAGTTTGTATCAAAATCTAGAAGTTTTAGTACGTGAGTTTTCGTCATAGAGGTCTCGAATATAAAGATAATAGAGGTTAAAGATGGTGATTTTGTCCAAATGTTGTGTAAAAAGTGAGTTTCGGCAAAGTTTAAGCATTCGTAAATAATTTATTACAACTCCGCTATACAAACGGTTGGTCGTTTTGGAAAATATGCTTGGTGATCTCGATTTTATTAGAAGACATCTCGTTACAAAAAGTTCCACATCATCGTTAAAAACAGCCTTCAATATGGTCATTTTAGTTACCGTAACACTTATCTCGTAAAAATAATATAGTTTTTCTAAAAATAATAGTTCGGCAATTTTATGAAAACGTATATCTTAGTCGTTTCAAATCCGTTTTCTACGTATTATCGTCCTTAGCTTCGTATCAAAGTATACTAATATATTTTTGATAAGTCGAAATAATTTGTAAAGCTTAGGACTCGTTTTGACCCGTACAAAACTAAAATAGGTTCTTGAAATTTCGAAAATATATATTTCGTCGTCAAACTTGAAAAATTCATAACTTCTTCGTTATAACTCCGTTTTAATCCGTTCAAGCGCCACGGATTCGTTTTAAAGTATATTTTCTAAATATCAAGGCCAAAAATTCGTGCCTACTGTCGGATTTTCCAGAAAAACAAAACAAGATCAGACCACTTTAAATACTTGTCGAAAATAGTTTTCTCGTACTAAACCTATTCCAATCCCTTCAAATCAACTCCAAAGCTATTCTAATCCTACCATACACCTTCTTAGGGTGTCATGGGTTCCTAAACATCATCAAGACCAATATATAACAAGGGAATAATTATAGGATGACTTTATATATATCAAAATCTAAAAATCAATGAAAAAATGGTATAAACAACAATAAGTCTTGCATGTTTGCTCAAAAATGAAGAAATACTTATGAAATGATAAGGAAAGATGAAAAATGTAAATGATATGCTTACTAGTAAACTTGATGAGGTGATTAGAACAAGGATTAACCTAAACACCCTAGGTTTTTATTTCAAAACCTTAATAAGAGTGTAATCTAGATTGTTTAAAACTTGATTAGCAAAATTTTGATGAATCTCTTCTTGGAACACAATAATGGCCGGTTTAGAGAGAAGAAGGAAACAAGAGAAGATAACTTTTCTAACTTGAATATGAGAATGAATGAAAATGAGTGAAGTACTTTAGTTGGAGTATAAAACTATACAATCAAGAAACTTACCAACCAAATAAATGTATACCCTCCCCTTAGGGCCGGATTTTAGGGGGGGATGTTTCACAATTTTTTTTTTTTTTTTTTCTTTATATCTTGTATGTAATTGTTAAAATGTAAGACCAAAAATGTAGTTAAGGTAAATATATTGTAACTTGTACATAGTTGTGAAGTTAAAGTAGTATGGACTAAAATAAGTTTTAAGGGATCAAAGTAAAATATATTGTAGTTATAAAAATTGTAAAAATACATTTCGTGTAAAATTTGAGTGCTAAAATAGTTATCGTGTAGGTTTTAAGAAAAACGTCGTAATAATATAAATTTAACGATTTATATACAAAATGAATTTAAAACACTAGGTAAACTCAAAATATAGTTTTTATAAACTAAATGTAAGTATAATAATGTATCGGGATCATTTTTGGAAGTAACGGATTAAAGGTTCAAAATAATAACTCACGCGATAACGTTTATTTAATATAAAATTTACGCGTTTAAGGTGAAATGTAAAATCATGAATGAACTAACATGATGCAAATGATGCTAATGAAATGTAGACTAAACTTAGTCCATATGAAATGTTCGTGATGATATGATCATGAATTCGCCGCTAAACCATAAAGGTTCTGCGATTTGGAACACGCAAACCTAGTTTACGATAAATGTTGAAATTGTGAAGCATGAATTGTTTGAGAAATGACCGAAGTACGGGTTGTCACATTCGCCCATCAAAAGGAATTCATCCACGAATTCGATTCGTGTTGGTTCTCTGATGTCATCGGTGAAAGGTGAGGATATATGAGTCGACGGTTCGTCCAATGGTTTTTTTTTTTTTTTTTTTTTTTTTTATGAATCACACTTCGCTTTCCAAGGAAAGATTTTGACCATAATTTGTTACCAACTTGAAATTCTAATGGTTTGCGTCTTATGGGACATATTTCCAAATTTTGCATCGTATAACGATGTAGTTTATCTAGCTATATGTTGTTACTTGTAACGATTCTTGATTTGTATGACTTCTTTGTTTGTTTCATGAATGAGTTATGGACTAATGAATCGGACTTTCCCGATTTTAATCCTTGAATAAGTGATTGATACCTCAACCTTACAAAGGCCTCAAATGGTGTAGTCAATATGTTCATGAGCTAACTATTGTTGCAAAGAAACTTGTCGATGGAGAATGATTTGCTAACCATTTCTAGAAGGTCATCTTGGCTTGAGCATATTATCTAATGTGGAATTGCTCTCTAGCTCTAACCATTGAGCCGAGGATAGTAGGCGGTAATCATGTCCTAGTAGGTTTCATGGAAATCACGAAATGATTGTCGCCATCTAAGGTGAATCGAATAGCTTATAATAGGTACAATCGAATTGATACCACGTGTCTCGTGTTAGATTTAAAAATGTTAAATCATCGGAAAGGACCTTATTGAAAAGAATAGATTATAGGTACGAGTTGTGATTCCTCGCGTTTCTAGTCCTATCGAATGTCATGACCTGAGTCTTACTTGCCTAAGGTGCTTAGTCTCTATGACTAAAATGTTTATTGTTTGATTATCGAAGTGTTTCCATGCTCCATGTAGTAAAGTCACAAACCTTAAATATTTAAGTGAGGTGGTGTAGTGATTGATTTTCAAGATTTGTCCCGATATGAGTGCTTCTAAAATATTTCATTACTTATATTGCTATCATGCTAGCAAGACAATAAATATCAGCTCATACTATGTCTAAGAATGTTTGTTCTAATTTCACTTGTAGATGGAGAGTCATTGATTGTCCGATATGTTCAAACCTGTTGCATCTCTTGATGTGAAAGTAAAGTTATCCGTAATTTCTAGAGAACACAATGCCTTAGGGAAGTTTATATTGATAACCTTAATTTAACTAAATTTTCCTTTAAGGAAACTCATTGTAGGAAGTTCACATATTGTTGAAGCCTTGTTTAATGAAATGTTCCGTAGTCTCAATTAGGAGGATTGGTTTATTTCTATAGTGTTGCTTAGTGTGTATTCGATTCGTACTAAATCTCGTGACTCGGTATAGTGGCACTTTTGAAATGATAGAATTTAGCTTCTAGTCCAAAGGTAGTGGTTCGATTATCTCATGATGTCTTAAGATTTTTATTGAGTTGGGAACGATCTCGCTACTTACTTCTAGCCCTTGTTGGTAATTCCAAAATCCTTTCATTGTTTTCTTGTATCGAGGAATCCTCCTCATGGATGGTATAGGAAGTCTTTCCTAAAAGGTCACTCGTCAAATCCTAACTTATCGGTTGAGTGAGAGATAAATGGCGTAAGCATCTATAGAGTGTTAACAAAAGAAATGTTTATGCACGATTTATCCGATTATAAAACTTTGCTTTTAAATGAGAATTGTTTTAGGAGATTTGAAATGATGCTTGTTACTTTCATGACATAATTCTTCCGAATTATACATAGGTGATCGTGCCATGTATAATCAAGGACAAATGATGTGATGCTTGTTTTTGTTGAAATGGTATTATGTTCCTCCAAGTTTTAGATGGTATTCAACGTTTTGTTTTGTAAGATAATGGCTCAATGATTTTTCGTGAGTAACATGAAAATTGTTTCGCATGAGGATATTAAATAGTTGATAAAATGATGAAACCAATTGATAAGTTGGTAATAAAACAACTTGCGTTAAAACTTTATGAAACAACGTTTCTAAGATGGTGATACAATAGTTCGAAATAAAATCAAGTGAAATAATTTCATGATATAGTGGCAGCATAATTTGGAATAAAATTTGTTGGATGGTTTGTAGGATACATAGGAGAACCTTATCGAGTAGTAATAGTCTACTAATTGGTCGAGAATAAAGTTGGCCTTACCCCTAGTAAGATAGTGATGTATCGTCGTGAAATGATGAAAAATTGGGCAATTGGAGTAAGGAATGAAATAAACAAGGTGGTGATTATCGTAGAGATAATAAATGATAAAGATTACATTAGCTAGAAAGGTACTTATTATCTGTTCCTGTTGGTGGTCTAATCGTGTTTCAAGTGTAGGAGTAGTAAGCGGTCTAGCCACAATAGCCCTAGAACTCTCACAGTCCTCGAACCTATGAGATGGTGTAGTGTCTATAGTCTTAGTGGTAGATGGTAATGGTGTGTCAAATCATGCACGCTTCCCAGGCTGCAAGTCAGGTGTATGAGTATCGTGTATGAGATGTGATGGTACGGATGGTACTCGAAATGACAATGATGATGAAAATAATGACAATGATGATAATGGAAATCCTTGTGGTGAGTTAAGAAAATAGGTTCATTAGGACTAAGCCTATAAATTCTACCCAATGGTATGATCTGTCCCAACAGAGTGATAAAATTGTCCCGATCCTTACAGTGAATCAATAGTGATCGTGATGGTGTAGGTGCAACTTCGTCCTCCTAAAAGGTCTCAGTGTCATCATCTAATGTTATCGGTGTTGAGTCAACTGATGTTAAAATTGTGATAGGGAATGACAAGGCATTCTCCATGTCAAAGTGATGTGAGTATAATGGGATGGGCATTTGAAGGCATCTATGTGACAATCGATTTGAAATGAAAGTAAATAACTCAGAAATGTGCGTATAAAACCGCATGTATAGTGACTATGTATATATGATGAAATGATGAGATGCTATGATGATGTAGTTATAGTCTAGGGTCAATGATGCAACCTAGTTCTCTATAATCAAGCTCGATGCCAATCATCACACCCCAAATTTACTGCTTTGCAATGGAATGGAATTCTGAGGATTGATGTCATAGCATCACAATCACAGTTATATTGAACGACCTAAAGTGTCGTTTAAAACACATCGTTGGATATTTAATAAAACGTTCGAGTTACAACATAGGTCCCAAAAGTTTATAAAGTTTGCGGAAATATAAATATATTACAAGTCCAAACGATGGTTTTGAAAGAAAGTGCCATAATGTACAATGATGTAAGTCGACGCATGACTCAAAAGGGGTTCCTTAACCATGCCATGATGAGTATGCCTTAGTTACACGAAAATACATTGCTAAACGGTCAACAATAATGTTGGTGAGAAATCATAGGTTTGGTAAATGTTTTATACGACTACATAAGTATAGATCGTGTATGACAATCATGTCACATAAAAGTGTTACGGTATGACAATCATGTCACATAAAATGTTCTTGGTATGACAATCATGTCACATAAAATGTTACAATTGCTTAAGCGCATGATACCAAGCTCACCGATGTTAAGCCCCAACAGAGTGTCTTGCCAAACAACTCTAATAATGTTTATGAATGAAATGCATCCGTATGACTAGTTGGGATTCACCAACCCGGATGGAGGCGCCACCTCGATAGATCTATCCACTCACACACGCTTCTAGGAAATTAACGGCTCATGCATATGAAGTGGGGACATTTAATCGGCAACGTGGTAACTTAAGCAATGTAAATGAATTTAACATACTTGGTATCGTAATAAAATGTTGTGCAATGTATTCTCCCGTAGGTTTGAAATAAGTAAAACTTGAATAAATCGGGCTATGAAAACTCACTTGATAAACTGGTATGATGACAAGAGTGAGTACACTGAAGTATAGCGTGATACTTTAATCTGGACCTATTACGAATGATATGATATGTAATGAGTTATGATGTAATGATATGCATGCATTTCGTATGTTATTTATACCATTTGCGAGTTTTGAAAATAATACTTATCGTCGAAAAATACTCTTTTGACGTCTTGACCATTCTTAAATCACGTTACAAGTATTTACGTCACAATGTCAACCTACAATGGTTTATTAATGATTTATTGCGAAATTTTAACTTTTCGTCGTAAAATCATGTCATCGGAATTTTCATGAAAGTGACAAAAATGACTTCGAAAAACTAGTCGTAAAATGGTGTACGTCGAACGTTAGGAAACGAACTCAACGGTTTTGGAAAGTTTGTATCAAAATCTAGAAGTTTTAGTACGTGAGTTTTCGTCATAGAGGTCTCGAATATAAAGATAATAGAGGTTAAAGATGGTGATTTTGTCCAAATGTTGTGTAAAAAGTGAGTTTCGGCAAAGTTTAAGCATTCAGTAAATAATTTATTACAACTCCGCTATACAAACGGTTGGTCGTTTTGGAAAATATGCTTGGTGATCTCGATTTTATTAGAAGACATCTCGTTACAAAAGTTCCACATCATCGTTAAAACAGCCTTCAATATGGTCATTTTAGTTACCGTAACACTTATCTCGTAAAAATAATATAGTTTTTCTAAAATAATAGTTACGGCAATTTTATGAAAACGTGTATATCTTAGTCGTTTCAAACCGCTTTCTACGTATTATACGTCCTTAGCTTCGTATCAAAGTATACTAATATATTTTTGATAAGTCGAAATAATTTGTAAAGCTTAGGACTGCTTTTGACTCGTACAAAACTAAAATAGGTTGCTGAAATTTCGAAAATATATATTTCGTCGTCAAACTTGAAAAATTCATAACTTCTTCGTTATAACTCCGCTTTAATCCGCTCAAGCGCCACGGATTCGTTTTAAAGTATATTTTCTAAATATCAAGGCCAAAAATTCGTGCCTACTGTCGGATTTTCCAGAAAAACAAAACAAGATCAGACCACTTTAAATACTTGTCGAAAATAGTTTTTCTCGTACTAAACCTATTCCAATCCCTTCAAATCAACTCCAAAGCTATTCTAATCCTACCATACACCTTCTTAGGGTGTCATGGGTTCCTAAACATCATCAAGACCAATATATAACAAGGGAATAATTATAGGATGACTTTATATATATCAAACTCTAAAAATCAATGAAAAATGGTATAAACAACAATAAGTCTTGCATGTTTGCTCAAAAATGAAGAAATACTTATGAAATGATAAGGAACGATGAAAAATGTAAATGATATGCTTACTAGTAAACTTGATGAGGTGATTAGAACAAGGATTAACCTAAACACCCTAGGTTTTTATTTCAAAACCTTAATAAGAGTGTAATCTAGATTGTTTAAAACTTGATTAGCAAAATTTTGATGAATCTCTTCTTGGAACACAATAATGGCCGGTTTAGAGAGAAGAAGGAAACAAGAGAAGATAACTTTTCTAACTTGAATATGAGAATGAATGAAAATGAGTGAAGTACTTTAGTTGGAGTATAAAACTATACAATCAAGAAACTTACCAACCAAATAAATGTATACCCTCCCTTAGGCCGGATTTTAGGGGGATGTTTCACAATTTTTTTTTTTTTCTTTATATCTTGTATGTAATTGTTAAAATGTAAGACCAAAATGTAGTTAAGGTAAATATATTGTAACTTGTACATAGTTGTGAAGTTAAAGTAGTATGGACTAAAATAAGTTTTAAGGGATCAAAGTAAAATATATTGTAGTTATAAAATTGTAAAATACATTTCGTGTAAAATTTGAGTGCTAAAATAATTATCGTGTAGTTTTTAAGAAAACGTCGTAATAATATAAATTTAACGATTTATATACAAAATGAATTTAAAACACTAGGTAAACTCAAAATATAGTTTTATAAACTAAATGTAAGTATAATAATGTATCGGGATCATTTTGGAAGTAACGGATTAAAGGTTCAAAATAATAACTCACGCGATAACGCTTATTTAATATAAAATTTACGCGTTTAAGGTGAAATGTAAAATCATGAATGAACTAACATGATGCAAATGATGCTAATGAAATGTAGACTAAACTTAGTCCATATGAAATGTTCGTGATGATATGATCATGAATTCGCCGCTAAACCATAAAGGTTACGCGAATTTGGAACACGCAAACCTAGTTTACGATAAATGTTGAAATTGTGAAGCATGAATTGTTTCGAGAAATGACCTGAAAGTACGGGTTGTCACAACATTAGTTTGATAAAAAAAACAAACTAATGTACCTTTGACTTCTACGGCCCCACAAGCTAAACATTAGCTTAATAGCGAAATCTAATGATAAGGTCAGTTAAAAAATGTATGAACATAATGAAGTGTAAGAACTTTCAAGAACTTTTCAATGACCATGGAAGGTTGTAGCAAACTGTAATAAGTTGCTGGTGTTTAACTGTAACATAAAGACGTAATTTACAGCCATATTGAGTCGGAAGATAGCCCAAACTCAGGCATTCGTAAGCATAGAAGTTGAATTGTTGCGTGAGGTTAAAAAAACATAAATTACAGCAAGCCACATTCCTCCCTTAAACTTCCACCGTATGATTTAGTGATAGCTACATTTGTTTCTTCTAAGCATAACAATCCACATAAGCATCATTCTAACCGTATCTAATATCCTCTTTGCCGAGTTGATACAAAGGCATATCATCTCTCCGTCGACGATATCCAAACGGTATGAATGTTCTCTCTCTTCTCGGGCATTGGTGGTGATGAGGTTGCTCTCCACATGCTCAGGATTCCTTTAAAAAATGGTCTGAGTCAATATTTCAGAGGCCAACTGAGATTATCATGAGGAGCTGGTGGCAGCAAACAGACCAAAAGGGCAATCTTGAACACTTGGATGATGTTCAAAAATTAGACCCGCACAAACTTGGAAAAAAATGATAACATATAGTGCCGGGTTTGATATTATTATTGGTGGCAATCCATGCAACAATATGACAGGCTGTATCAAGATAAATAGAGGCGGACTTGAAGGTGAACAATCGTCATTGTTTTACGATTATTTCCGTATCCTAGACACAGTCAAGATCATAATGAATGTACACAACTAATTATAAGTATGGTAAAAGGGTCAAACATGGTTGATGCTTCAATCAGATATATGTTTACATCTCCATGGCCCTTCATTTTTAGAAACAATTTAGATCAAGACTCGGTAGCAATAAATATACGGAGTTCGAACAAATGACTTTGGGGTATAGAGACTAGGGTCTGAACTTTATGTATAGATAATTATAATGTTTGCAGATATTATGGTAAACGCTATGGAATTGTTATCCATCTGATTGTTAACTTGCTATTGCATTAGGTTTGTAGTTTGTTTTTTGTTCAAAGAACGTTTTATGTTTATGAGTTCCAATGAGTAGTTTTTAGTAGTGTCCCCATGTTCGGACTGTTCAGGTGCACTCTAATTCACCAACAATGCAAATGCTAATGAATGTGTTGGCCAATATGCCCAAGTGCATTGTTTATTCCTTGAATGCTGATTCAAATTACACTGATCCAAATAACAATATAACATGGATCCTAGAGGACAAATGGTACGACATATGATCATGCTCAATTCTTTTGTAAAATACATGGAAGAAAATGGTACTACAAGTTGCCAACAAAAAGGGTCGTGATTATATTGCAAGGGGTATGATATGTAGTGTGGTCTCTTTTTGATATTTTTACCTTATTCCCAAGTAACCTATCTCCATCACTCCATGTATAATATCATGTGCTATCTGGTAGCATTTTAAGACAAAACATAATGCTAATTTTTCTAATTCTGATGGAATTGTTTCAAAAATTTATGTTATGTATTGTGCTGGTACATTAATCTTCGATTGTTTACGAAGAAATAAAAAACTACAATGATTAACCACAATTGTCGCAAATATGATAAGAGAGGATCAGAATATATATCGATATTTTAGCTAACCACACGCCAAAAAGCAACCAAACGATGTGAGAATAAAAATGTCATCCGCTACTTTATATATCTGAAATAAAAGATATATGAACGTATTTGTACCAGGTATAATTGTACATCTACACTTTTATTTCATAACTCTTTGGATACTCGACGTATGTGAAGACATTGGTGTCGATGACATTGGTCATGGCCTTGACATGGAAAAGGTTGGACCGGTAACCAACAATAGGTTTTAATGTTACATGTAAAACAATGATTTTATTTTATTTTTTAATTTTTTAATTTTTTTAAACTCATATTAGTTAACTTTTTATCATTTTGATTCCCATGGTTTCTTTCAAAATACTTATAAATAGGATGCTTATTAAACTAAATGCTTCGAATTAATACATTTTAAGACAATATATTCGGCATTTATACATGATAAAAACCTTATCTCAAAATCCCGTACGTGCACGAATATTATAAAATAGTAAAGGTTGATGGTGAGTGATTTGGATTTTGGTATATGTCTTAATTATTAAAAACAATTATACGGAATAACCAATGGTCATATAAAACTCTTTCGAATTCAAGTGACCAAAAGGGTAACACAAAAACACAAACTAATGTAACCAAAATTGAATTATGATCATTACTAACTTTCCACGCACGTTAAGAATCATCTATGAAATATTGACGAAGACTCTTTCTCTAAATACCAATTATAACATGACTAGAACAAATTTTACTACATAGTATTTTGCTTGAATAACGAAAGATAACTTGCGTCCAAATTCATTATCTAAAAATAGTAAATATATAAAACATATGTACATAATATTTCCTTTTTAATCAAGCAAGTAAAACTATTTAGAACATGTTGATATTAATGCACAAATAATTCATGCTTACAAATTGCTTCATACATAGTCATAACTCGTTAGTTTTGGTAATATAATATTATAATTTAGGTTCTTTATATTGATTCAACAATAGCCTAACTTTACAAATAATGATTTCACGGATTGACAAACCAAAAAATATGGATAATTATATAAAACAAACAAGATACAATTTATGAAAAATAAATATACATCAGTTAAAAACAAACTAATAATAATAAGATAAATACAATAATTGAGGGTCTTTAGGCATAATTAATAAGTAGTGTTTGTTCAAAACAATAATTACACAAACAAAACGTATTCTACATATTCTATACTCACTTGGACTTGGATATATAATCAAGAATATCTATTGGGCTTTTTTTAATTTTTCTTTTTTTTAAATATGTGGATATTAATAAACCATGTACATATTGTATTAGAATGTATTTCCTCAAGACATTAATTATGAAATTTTAGTATGAACTATTTTAGTCTAATACTGGTTATGTTATACTTCATTTAGAATTAATTCCAACATAAAAAATAAACTATACACAACCCTTTTTAAATAACTACGCACGGGTATTATAACTATTTAAATATATATAGTGGTTCCTTTAAGTTGTCGATGTTAGAAAAATCCCTCGTTTATTATTTATAAGTGTTTGTAAAATATTTACTTCAAATATTTCTACGTTAAAACATAACAAGTTATAAGTGTATAAATCATATAAATTATTTCTAGAGAATATGTTTATATAAATATCTTTAGTAATCGTTGAAATAATGATGTTCGTTTTTATAAAAATTTACATAAGTCGTTGAAAGTATAGAATTTTTGTAAAGTTTTCTAATAGCTACATATTTGTCCCTCAAGTTGTAAAAACTTATCATTTATACCCTATATTTTAATTTAATTACATATTAAATCTAAAAACTTATAATTTACCCCTTTTTATTCCAACTTCCCAAATTTGAAAATTTATACCCTTATAATAAAACTGCTTCAGTTTTAGTCCAAAAATTATATTTTCACTTTTTACCCCTATAGTTAAACTATTTTGCAAATTAAGTCGAAAATCACATTTTTCATTTTGTGACACTAAATTTCTGAAAATAACAGTTTGTACCCCAAGTTTTCATGCAATACGTACAGTTTTTGCTAGTGATCCGAAAGTTTCCCAAAGTTACAGTTTATACCCATTTACAAAATATTTGCAATATTAGTCCGAAAAGCATATTTTTATAAAGAGCATTGATTGACATGCCTAATTCGTGTGCCGAATTATATGCCTAATCTTATGTGTCATTATTCTATTGGTTACAGTAGATGGACCCGCTTTATCACAAACCAATAAAACAGTTTCACATCCCTTTAGGCCTATAATTAGGCACACATTTAGGCCTCCAAATCATTTTCCTTTTATAAAACTTACTTTTCTTTTTTTTACATGGCAAGTTTCCTATTGCTTATTACAAGCTCATAAGCTGCTTTTTTGGTTACAGAAAGTTTGACGGGCTTAACTTTTGAACTCAGTTGGGCCGTAAGGCCCATTTACGGTGCGTTTGGTTTTGTAAGGAAACAAGGCACGTTTGGTTTAAAAGAAAAAAATTTTCGTGACATGGTTTGGTAAAATAAATATAACAAGCATGATAATACGATACATGATTATAGGTTTTCTTTTAGTGTCAACGACCTATGTTCACACAAGCTCATACGATACAAGTTGGTTTACAAGTCATAATACATTTGCGATAGTGTCGTGTGTAAGTGATCTTTAACATGTCGTGTACGTATATGAAAAAGATTTAAATGTGATTCTATACTATGCTACGTATGAAACGAGTCGAAGGAACTTACAACACCTTATAAGGTGGTAAAGAAAACGATTGGAATGAATTGAGAGCGACTTGTTCCTTAATCTAAAACCCATAAAGTAAACTAATTTCCCCCCAAACAATTCTCTTGTACCCTTGTTTAAGAACTCAAAACCTTTCTCGTACCCTTAGTTTCCACCCAAGACTTTTCCCTTTCTTTCTCTAGTGAATTCGACTGTGAGTGAGTTTGTGAGTTTGAGTGAGTTTGCGAGTGAATCTTGAGAGTTTTTGAGTTGTGTGAATGTGAAACCAAATTGTCTTAGTTTATATAGACAAGAGAAGGCATGGTATAAGTGATATAATAAGATTTGTTTGCATGGGAACTTACTAAAAGAGAAAGTTTGTTTGGCATTGTTCTAACCATGATCGAAGTCAGCTGCATAAGGGGGCACGTTTGGTTTGGTCATGTCAAAGCTAGGAGAGTGGGGAGCACAATATACTTTGGTTAATAGAGTCAATGGGGTCAAAGCTTGTTTAGGCAATAGTTTATTGTTTTAGGTTTGTCTAGTGCTTAGTGTTTTGTGTTCTCTTTTGGATAATGTAACATGCAAAGGGGAAAAGGGGCATTCAAGAAATATCTTGTGTTGTGTTTGAGTGTTAGTCGTGTGTTGTGTGAGGTAAATGTTTAAACAATGTGTGTGCGCGTTGCGTTTTGTGTCGAGCAGGAAAAGAAACAAAGAAAAATACTATGGTTAGTGGACCAGAGAAATCAATCTTGGCCCATCAAAATATATTAGAGGTGCGTTTGGGTTTAGGAGAAGAAACGGGCCAAGCCCAAAAGTTACAAGGTTGAGTCCGGTTTGGTTAGACGAGCCCAAGAGAGAAAAAGAAATAAACAAAAATTTAATTTAATAAATAAATTTTTATATGAAATGTGGTAATTGATCGAGGCAAAATGACTCGGGACACACTTGCCGTTTCTGGAATTTGTTCGTGTTACGTTTGCAAGATAGTTATTCATAAAAAACAATTTGGTACCTGGCATTGATTTGAAGTTACATTGGTAAATGACATGTTGATTTTTTGGGTGTTTACAATATTTAACTAAACACGTTTCATAGACTAAATCATTTATATAAATGACATACACGATCATTATAATCTGCCATGTACAACATCATGATCAATATAATAACTTATATAGACATGTTAATTTTTCCACATCATTATTCCAAAACCTAAGACGCAATATCATATTCTAGCTTGCACATAGAGGTTTTCCTGGCTTAGCCATCGATTCCATTATTTACTTGATATCATCCATTCACGGTGATTTTATGGCCCCATTTTCTATCGTTTAATTGTTTTGTAAACTTTTTGGGGGAGATACACGCTTAACTATTTTCATTTACTTTCATAAATACTCTAAACTTTTAAGGATAAGTGTGAGTTTCATGGCCCCATTTTCTTTCATTTAATTGTTATGTAAACTCTTTGGGGGAGATACATGCTTAACTATTTTCATTTACTTTCATAAATACTCTAAACTTTTAAGGATTATTTTTACCCTGAGTTTCATAGCCACACTTTTACTTCTTTTGTACTATTTTGGGGGAGATACATGCTACAATTTTTATAACAATCACAATTACTTAAAAACTATACTAAGTGCTATATAAATATTTACTTATACTTGGAATTACAAACTTAGAATTATGTGCTATATTAATTGTTATTGATACTAGGAGTTATGTGCGTAAAGTGGTTTCCCAGTATGTGTAGTTTCATTGTTATCATATTTGATCAACATGTGCGTACCAATATATGCTCTAATGCGTGACTATTACTATGTAATTATTATGTGCGATTTAGTGCCTAGTAGTCTTTGGAAAGAGGCTCCCAGTATGTGCGTAAAGTGGTTTCCCAGTATGTATAGTTTGTGTGCATCCTGACTTTATGTCGGAAGACCCTTGTGGTGTGTTGTGCATCCTGACTGTATGCCGGAAGACCCTAGTGGTGTGTTTTCCAGTTGTCGTATATATCATGATATTATTTAAGTACTCATAAATGTATATCTTGTTCACTATTGTCCTACACGCTTTAAAGTACTTGACTTTTGTACTTACATTTATTAAATACAAACCTATGAACTCACAAACCATTGTGTTGACACTTTTTAGCATGTTTATCTTCTGTAAGATGATAGCTGGTGCATGGAGCGTAGAGTCGCACGTCATGTTTTGAAGGCTTATACTTTCATCATTTACCATTCGATATGTTATAAAAACATTTATGTATTGTACTATGGAATCTCTTGTTTGTAACTCTGATTTTATTATTTGAATGGTAACTTTTCAAAATGTCTCATTTAGAGTCGTTTTCAATAACTTATATTGTGTGCTAAGAAGTACCCTAGTGACACAATCTTCTGATGCGATATTTTGGGGGTGTTACTCGTATAATTTAGAAGAACATATATTTTTCTATATCTTTGGATAATGCGACGAACAACACTATTGTGGTTGATCAATTAAAACTAAAATAAAAACCGATTTGCAACGGTGTCTTTTTTCGTAGTCGATGTGTAGCACATATCATTAATTTGGTTGTATAAGATGGTTTACAAGTTATTAGGGAAACAAAAATGCTTTTAAATATATGTTAAAAGATATTTTAGTAGTAGTAACAAACGATATCATATATATATATATATATATATATATATATATATATATATATATATATATATATATATATATATATATATATATATATATATATATATATATATATATATATATTAATACAAATATCGTCATTAAACGTTATTTATATTTTTGATCTTTACCTAAGTTTTGTTAACGACAAAAGTAAATTTAATTTTATAAAGCTTAAAGCTTGTCATGTTTAATAAATATTAAATCAAGCTTTTCAAATAATATTTTCATCACTCAAGCATTTACATTGTGATTAATCATATTTTGATATGACTCTAAACCATAATGTATGTTAGTATTTTTAGTTCAAGAATGTTTTGGTTTCTTAAAACAAAACATTACATATGTATTTACATTTTAACATATTTCTAAAAATAGAAAACAAACACATGACATCATGTAGTGCATCATTGAAATCCTTAGAAGATTTCACTAGACACTTTGTGTAGATTTAGACTCTACATATCTTACACAATCTTGGATAGATATGGTTGACTTTGGTAAGGTATTGTGATCTTCTTCATCGGACCTCGGCGGCACCAAAATAATACAGGCGAAACTCTTTTAAGGGTTTCGTGTTCGTGGTGCTCACGATCATTTGGCTACAAATAGCAAAGCCAAACCAAGTTGTTTTTCATCCCTTCCCATCATATTCTCATACATTCCTTCTCTAACATTTCTAACTCGGTTTCATATCATATTAGTGATCTCTTTTGTAGCAAAGAAGATCAAGGCATATTCAAGCTTCAACAAAAGTTGGAAATCTTGTTTGTTTGTTGTTGTATGATCTTGTGTTGATTCATACATCATTGTTGTACCAAACCATCATAATCTTGTGAGTGTGAGTGGTTAGTATTTTAGTCCTTAAAATACATTGTGTGTGGAGTGGTTGTACCTTGAAAAGAACTCGACATCTAGCTTAGTGTCGGAAATAGTGTGTAGCGGTGTAAAGGTTTCTCCTTGATGAAAGGAGCTTGTTGACTAGTGAAGTTAAACTCTCGAGTGTGAGACTCGCGAGTGGAGTAGGGCAAGGAAAAGAGTCCTTGTAGACCGAACCACTATAAACAACTTGTTGTGGTTTGATTGTTTCTTTCCTTATCTACTCTTTATATATTGTTGATTACTATTCTCTAACATATCTAAGATCAATATCATTTGATCTTTCAATAAGTTTCAAAACAAAGTTTTTAATCGTTAAACTATTCAACCCCCCTTCTAGTTTTTCACAATTGGTACCAGAGCCTCGTTGCTCAAGAATTTCTAAAATATATTGTATTTTATAAACTTGAAACGATCCATGGATTCTGAAAACTTTAAAGAAGGGCAATCTATGCAAAGACCACCACTCTTTGAAACCAATGGATTTATCTATTGGTAAAACCGTTTTGAAACATATGTAAAATCAAAAGATATAGATCTTTGATTTGTTATTGTTAAAGGGAATTTTAGTTCTACAACAAAAGATATTTCTGTTGGTGATCAAAAAAAATTAATAGCTAAAAATAATGAAGCTAAAATGATGCTTTATAATGCTTTGCCTAGAAAAGAATATGAAAAAAATTTATGTGTGAAACCGCTAAAGATATTTGGGAATCTTTGATTATTACACATCAAGGAAATTCACAAGTCAAGGATAACAAAATTGATCTTCTTGTTCAACAATATGAACAATTTGTTATCCATAAAGATGAAACCATTGACTATGGCTTTGCTTGCTTTAATACTATTATTACATCACTTAAAGCACTTGATGAATCTTTTCGTAGTAAGAACTTTATCAGGAAATTTCTTAGAGCACTCCATCCGAAGTGGAGAGCTAAAGTGACGGTTATTCAGGAATCAAAAGATCTCTCAAAAATGCCACTAGATGAGCTAATCGGAAACCTCAAAGTACACGAAATGGTGATGGAGAAAGATTCGGAAATCATCAAAGGAAAAAGAGAGAAAATCAAATCCGATGCTCTAAAAGCAAGAACGGAATCAAGTGATGATGACGAATCTTGCTCCGGTAGTGAAGATGAGGAGTATGCCATGACCGTTAGAGATTTCAAAAAGTTCTTTAGAAGAAGAGGGTTTGTAAGACAACCTCGAGAAGAAAAGAAGCCATTCCGAAAAGATCGGGATGACAAAAAGGGCAAAGGTGAAAGAAAGTGTTTTAGATGCGGTGAAGCAAGTCATCTAATAGGAGATTGTCCTAAGCCACCTAAAAGCAAAACTCAACGAGCTTTTGTAAGTAGAGCTTGGAGTGATAGTGAGGATGATGAAGAGTCGAGCAAGGATGAGATCACTCTAATGGAACATGAGTCAAACGAGGTACATTCCGACTCATCTTATTCCTCTATTGATGATGAAACTTTGCAAAAACAATATAATCAATTGTGTGAGCTTAGTCTAAAAATCATAACTAAAAATAAGTTTTAAAGACTAAAAGGAATTTTAGAAAATGAAGTATATGAGTTAAAAGAAAAGGCAAAACGATTAGAAAAGGAAAAGCAAATGACGATGGTTGCAAATCATGTCAAGAGCTTAATCTTGAAATAGAAAAACTAAAGCTCACACAAGATGTTCTAATCGAACATAATTCTAAGTTTAAAAGGTTTAACAAAAACATTGCTTGTCTTGATGAAATAGTTAGAATTCAAAAACACCGTGAAACATGAATGGACTAGATTTAATGAGGTGTTAACTCCAAAGAGTCAAACCAAAGCGGCCGAAAAAGACAAACAAGCTGTCAAATATCTTTGCGATGCAGACGAACCGACGGACCCAAAAATAGGGTTTCGTCCTTTGTAAAAAATGGTGCTGTGGGGACTGCAGCATGACAGAATGTTTGTGATACGGACCGTAGTGAATTTGTCAAAGTAACAAAGAAAACCAAGGATAGTGTTAAAATAAAACCTGTTGTAACATCAGGAGTAGGACTTACTAGAAATGAATTTAGATCTAAAACTACTCAACAACGACATAAAACACCTTTTGCCAAACGCCCCTTTCCTAAGAGCAATCACAACATACATCCCAACTATCAACATAACGGTTGGAATGAAAACTTCCCTAGACCATATCAAACTCCGGATTACATGCCATGGAACTCTTACCCATCATTTTCATACATGAATCAAGTAAATGGTATGTTTAACCAAAACGGACCCATGAGATATTGGGGACCAAATGCTTGAGTTATTTGTGTCTTAGGTATGCTTGAAAGTTGGATTGGAACCTGATGAGTGGATAAAAGATAGTGGATGCTCACGACACATGACGGGCAACAAAAGCCTCTTCTCAACATAAAAAGAGTATGACGGAGGTAATGTCTCTTTTGGTAGCAATCTCAAAAGCAAAATCATTGGCAAAATCGCTCATAACTCTCTAACTATTGAAAATGTTGCTCTTGTCGATAAGTTGGGATTTAAGTATTAGCCAATTATGTGATAAAAAGTATAAACTATAAAGTACTATTTGAAGAAAATGGTAGTAAAATACTAAAAGATGGTATCACCATAGCTAAAGGAGTTAGAAAAAATAATATATACGTCATGAAAATAGATAAAACATCTAATGACAAACTTTGTCTAACTACATTAGATGATAGCTCAACTCTTTGTCATAGACGCTTAGGTCACGCTAATATGAGACTTATACAAAACCTATCTTCGAAAGAGCTAGTTAGGAATTTACCAAAACTTAAATATGACCAACATTTTTGCGACACTTGCAAAATTGGTAAACAAACCCATAGTAGTCATAAGGCTAAAAACATGGTGTCCACATCTAAGTGTCTAGAACTTTTGCATATGGATTTGTTTGGTCCATCCGCTATAAAAGCTATGGAGGCAACTTATACACTTTGGTCATAGTAGATGATTACTCAAGGTTTACTTGGACGTTGTTTTGAAAACAAAAATGAAGCTTTTGATAAATTTGAAATTCTTAGCAAGAAAATTCAAAATCAACTAGGTGTTAACATTGTGTCGATCCGAACGGATCATTGTCGTAATTTGACAATGAAACACAATTTGGAAACTTTGTGATACAAATGGTATAACACACAACTTCTCGGCTCCTCAAACACCTTAATCAAATGGAGTTGTAGAACGTAAAAATAGGACCATTCAAGAAATGAGTAGAACGGTGCTTAATGAAAAACATTCCTCAAAAGTTTTGGTGTATGCTTGTATTGACACTTCTACATATATTTTAAATAGAATCCTAATCGTCCTTTCTTAAACAAAACACCATATGAGCTATATAAAGGTAAAAAGCCAACTTTAGGATATTTTAGAATATTTGGATGTAAATGTTTCATTCTTAATACTAAAAATTATCTCACCAAGTTTGACCCAAAGTCTTATGAAGGTGTATTTCTTGGTTACTCACAAACTAGTAAAGCTTACATTGTCTTAAACAAAGAAACAATGAGAGTCGATGAATCGTTGAACATAACATTCGACGAAAGTCCAACTCCCTCTAAGACATCACCTTTGGTAGATGATGACTTAGTTGAAAGTCAACTTGTAGAAAGTCAAGAAATAATTGAAAATGACAAGGAAGATGAACCATTAAATAATGAAATTATAAAGATCAAAGAATCCAAAAGTCATCCTTTAGAAAATGTCATAGGACAACTAAATTAAAGAACCTTAAGATCACAAGCCCAAAATCAAAGTAATCATTTTTGCTTTCTATCTACTATTGAACCGAAAAACATAAATGAAGCAATAAAAGATGAATCTTTGGTAATTGCTATGCAAGAAGAGTTAAACCAATTCGTTAGAAATGATGTTTGGAAGTTAGTTCAAAAACCTAAAGATCAAACTATAATTGGAACGAAATGGGTTTTTCGAAATAAAATGGATGAAAATGGTGTAGTGTGTAGAAACAAAGCTAGGCTTGTCACACAAGGTTATAATCAACAAGAAGGGATTGATTATGATGAAACTTATGCACCGGTAGCTAGGCTCGAGTCTATTAGAATCTTACTTGCATATGCATGTGCTTATGACTTTAAATTATTTCAAATGGATGTTAAGAGTGCTTTTCTTAATGGGTTTATTAACGAAGAAGTATATGTTGCTCAACCTCCCGGTTTTACCGACTTTGAGAAACCACATCATGTCTTCAAACTTAAGAAAGCAACATACGGTCTCAAGAAAGCACCAAAAGCTTGGTACGATAGACTCAAGACTTTTCTTGTTGAAAACAAATATACCATGGGATTAGTAGATAATACTCTTTTTACCAAGAAAAAGGAATCACACATTATCATTGTTTAAATATACGTTGATGACATCATATTCGGATCAACTTGTCAAGAGCTATGTGATGATTTCTCTAAAATCATGCACGATGAGTTTGAGATGAGTATGATGGGTGAGTTAAACTTCTTTATAGGACTTTAAATTAAACAACTAGAAGATGGCATATTCTTTAACCAATCTAAATAAATAAAAGATATGCTTAAGAATTTTGGTCTTGAAGACTCAAAACCAACTAAGACACCCATGTCTTCGGACACTAAACTCACCAAGGATGAGGAAGGTGAATCGGTAGATAACACTAAATATAGAGGAATGATTGGTAGTCTACTCTATCTCACGGCTAGTAGACCCGACATTATGTTTAATGTTTGTCTATGCGCTCGCTTTCAAGAAAATCCCAAGGTATCACACTTAGAAGCCTTGAAAAGGATATTTAGATACATTAAGGGAACGACATGTTTAGGATTATGGTATCCCAAAGGAACGGTGTAGAAACTATAGTGTATGCCGACTCGGACCATGCGGTGACTATGTCGATATAAAAAGTACAAGTGGTATTTGCACTTTTGTCGGACATTGTCTCACCTCATGGTTTGCAAAGAAGCAAGCGGCTTTAGCTATCTCAACTATTGAAGCGAATCGTCTCACCCGGAAAAGCATGTCAACAAGCTCTTTGGATGAAGCAAGCTCTCGTGGATTACGAATTCATCTCAACGATATCGTTATATTTTGCGACAACAAAGGAGCTATTGATCTCAGCAAAAATCCCGTCCAGTATGCTCGTACGAAGCATATTGAAATCCGTCATCACTTTCTTCGCGACAATGTTCAAAAAGGAAACATCTCAATTGAGAAAGTATCCTACGAAGACAACATTGCCGACATTCTAACTAAGCCTCTCAAAAGAGAACCATTTAATCTTCTTAGACTTGGTTTGGGGTTAATGGAACCAAACATGTAGGTAAAACATAGTATAAACCTTATAACAAACAAAACAAAACAAATTTGTTTAAACCTGCTACTGTTCCTACGACACCAAACGACAACAAAGGCGGAACCAATTTTTTGGTGCCGTCTGGTCCGTGGTGACAACAGTAGCAAAAATGCTACCTACAAAACATCTTCTTCCTCACAACCTACTTTACCAAAACGTTTAAACATTAGACCTAACTCATTGTTGAAATTTTCTCACCAACTAATCACTGAAGATAACATTATTGTAAATATCCTAACTACATTTCATCTCTTAATCCTGAGTCTAGGATTCCAATTTGTGCACAAAATCATTACATGGGGATTATGTATATTCTTGTACAAAACATGGATTCAATTGGCAAATTGCATAACTAGTCATTAAAATTAGGTACTACATTGTCACATTGCATAAACAAATCATGTTTCCCACTAATCAAAAGATAATGACTATAAGGCTTTATTCAAAATAACCAAACACCCCATGTCAAAAATTTTGAAACTATTCTCACTAGTAGGAAAACAATTTTTCATTGTTAATACAAATAGAAGCGTAAAATCTTCATCACTTGCATGCTCTTGAATACTAAAGGTAATGCATAACTAATATGCATTCCCGGGTTATTCAAATGAAGCCACATTGAATTCGGAGCGTTTGGGTTATCTCATGCCTTTTGCCAAACACCCCCACTAAAAACCATTTTATGCATAAAATGAGTCGAGATAACCTCAACTCCAAATCGTTTTCATATAGGCACACACTAGAACCAAAACGCTATGTTTGTTCTCATTTTTAACATGTAAATTCTTGCTCATAGGAATAACCATGGTAGCCGCAAGATTCTATGATCACAAGGATACTCTTAGCTACATTCCCAAACATCACAAAACCAAGGGCCTTTCCAAAGAACAAGTCGAAATTTTTAAGAGTCTTGAGCAAAGATACTTCCATGAGGGTAGAACCATTCACTCCTCCTTTGTCGACGGAACCAATCTCCGTCAAGAACTAGCCACCATTCACTCCGATTGTCTCCTTGACATCGATGAACCCATTTACCCTAGGTTCGTGTTAGAATTCTATGCTAATGTTACGGCCTTCATTGATGAGGATGATGAATTTGGTCTTAGGTTTAGGATCAATCAAAATGACTACTCCATCTCCTTAAGCCAATTTGCTCAAGTGCTAGGAATTCCCAACCAAGGTACATGTGTCTACTCGGATAAGTGGTCACTCACCATCCTTGATGCAATCAATGACCGCTCTTTTCCATACCAAACTCCTTTACCGGATAAGGATGTCATCCGTGAGCACCTTTTTAACGCAAGGGCCGCTCCAACCTGTGTCACCTGAAAAGGAAAGGAAGTAAACCGAGATCCATATGGTATGGAGCTCAATGAGCTGAAGCCCGAATTCAAGAAATGGGGGGAACTTCTTAGAGCCAATGTCATTAGCACTATAGGAAATAGGGTCCATATCAATGCTTGCCTTTGTCACATGCTCTACAACTTGTCCACCCGTCAACCATTCAATTTAGCCTACTACATTGCTAGGAGAATGATTGACATTCCAACTCAAGGATCGGTCGCTCTTCCTTACGGGATGCTCCTCAACCGTCTCTATAGAGCCTTTGCACCGATTTCACCAAGCCCAAAAGGGTTGAAGCTTGACTATGCTCTCATCCCTCACATTTTTGTGCCCTTGAGTGACGAGCGAGTGGCTAAGACTAAAAGCAAAAGAGCAAAACCTCCAACTCCATCATCATCATCATCATCAAATAGTTCCGAGGACAATCTCCCAAATTCTCGCCTTCCACCTCAAGAGTACTATGCATCTCTCCCCGATATTGAGAAAGAATCGGCGGAATTCATTCAAGGAAACCAAGGGGATGTTCAAGTGCCTTGGTAGGATGATGAATAAGATCTACAAGAAGTTGGATAAGTGAGGTTCACTTGAAGGAGTGTTTGGAACAAGAAAATTATTATGGTGTATGATACAATTTGGTTGTTTTTAATTTGTAGGATGATAATTTGACTTGAAACAATGTTGTATGCTAACCGGTTCATGCAGGGGGATAGCACAAGTGTGTTATCAAATTTTACCCATTTTCACTTATATGTGAAAATCGTTAGCCCTTGGTCAAAGTCTATGCTCCACAATGTTTGTATATGTGTTATTGTTTTTCCCTAACTAGAAATGATTAATGTCACATGTTTTAAGCAAAATTTCAGGTTTTGGAAAAGTCCCCAACACCTAAAAATGGGGTCTGTGAACTTTCTGGGTGTCCACGGATCAGACGGCACCAAAATTTTGGTACCGTCTGTTATGTATTTTTGTACCGCCGTACCTGTACATGCAGACCAGGCGGCACCATTTTAATGGTTCCGCCTGTGTAAACTTTTGGTGTCGTGGATCCTACAGGTAATTTTCTAAATTTCACTTAGTTTAACATTCCAAATTACCATACATTGCTTCTAGGTCAATCTTAACTAGTTCCTACCTATATTAGAACTAGTGTAACACACTTAGGCATATAGGATATCCATTTCCCACCAAAATTCAAAAATTTCAAAAATCCACCCAAGGAGCCCTTTTGCATAAAGGAAGGAACCAAAAATTTGGTTCCTTGCAATCCGTGGGTGATCTAATTCTAAAGATCCCATAATCATTAGAACACATTTGTTGCAAATCTTTGTCTCTTCACTCCATCCTTCTTGTATAGATTGACTTGGGTGATATGACTAGCATTAAACCCACTTCAAAATCATTAGGAACCTCATCTCTTCTATGGTTTAACATCAAATCAAACACATTTCTCCATAATTTTCCAATCCTATAAATTAAGAGCTTTTACCATGATCATCTTCACACCTTCTCAATTCTCATCATCTACTAGCAAAAGCTTAAGTCAAAATGACTAAATCTTCACCATCAACCAAGCCTTGCAAAAGAACCGCTAGAATGAGCGTAAGACCTTGTTGTTTTGTCAACATAAGCTCCTCTTCCGAGTCATCTCCATTAACCATCTCATCTCCCATAAGAGATGAAATAACTCTCACTTTGGCTACTCCTACACCACCTCCACAATCACCTATCATTGCCACTACTCCACCACCAACAAAGACTCCTAGTTCACCACCACCGGCTCCTATCGAAACATCAAAATCACCATCACCTCCAAAATCTCCAACACTCATCCCATTAAAGTTATTCTCTACACCACCTACATCTCCAAATCCATTTTTGGAAGACTTGGAGGACTTGCCTCCTAGGCCCAATCATCCACCACCACTACCATCTTTTGGTACTATTGAGCGAATAACTCATGAGTCTCCATGTCCATCGTTTGACCCAAACGCCCCGTTAGGGCCAAGACCTCTTCTTTTCCATCTCATCTACAAGGAAATCCATGGTCCTTTGTATGGGGATCAACCACTGTAACAATTCGCATTTTCGGGTCACTATTCATTTTTACTATTCACCATTACTATTCATTTTTACTATTCATCACCAAAATTTTTTTATTTCATATTCTTGTAAGTTAACCTATTTTAGTAATAATCCGATAATTTGACACTAATCGGTCACTTCGCAAATTTCACAAAACCGGTATCGAGATTTACGTTTAGGTTTAAACGACCTTTAGGCATCTGGTATGTCCGAAAACATTACAAACAAGAGAAATATAAGTTTTCACCTTGTGACATTTTCATAAGTTTTGGAATTTTACGTTTTCCGGTTTTGCTTTTTATGCGATTTGCGTTTTAGACCAGCGTTTCCGGTTTTAGCGTTTAAGAAACCCGATAGACTTATCACTCATTTAATATGCTTATATGGAGTATATTAACAAGTTTTAACATATTTACAAGTTTCATATTTTTAGTATACCGGTTTTAAGTTTCGTGACTTTACGACTTAGAGTTAGCGATTACGGGACCAAAACTCACTCCGTAAACAAGATAATACCAAGCAACTCATATCTAGTCATTCTAGATAGGCCTTGAACGAAATTTAAGCCACATGGGGCGTTTATATTGATGACTAAGTTAAGATATGAAGCTTACATAGGAAGCTTTAACATGTGTAAGGTTTACTTAGCCTTTAAGACTTAAGTCTTAGAATCCAACTTTGCACCTCCTCATCCTTGCTATTTAAACACATTCAATGACTAGAACACATTCATTTCATTCCTCCTTGAGCTCCCAAAAGCGAACCACCATTAATTCACGAGACCATGATCCTTTGATCTTCGATTCTGAATTACATACCAAAGTTCAAGGCCTAGTTATTCTCTACATGAATCTAAAGTTTATTTGATGATTCTATGGTTGGATAAGGAGCTACTCAAGAGTATTAGGGGCTGAGGTTAGGAAGTTTTTTCAAAGATTAGCAAGTGTTATAAAGGGTTTGCAAGGTGGTGAAAAGATTTGGAAGCTAGGGTTTGGTGTTACAAACATAGGTTTAGTGATCTTGATTAATGGTTCTTGATTTGTTTCATCACAAGGATTGTAAGCAAACTCTTATGTTGTCATTTGATTACTGTGAATTCTAGTATTTCATGTATTTAATATGTTTTATATGCTTATTATGGTTGATTGTGCTTGGATAAATGGACTAAACCACTAGAAATCGTCAAAATGACTAGTTTTGCAAAAGCAAGCTGACGAGGTAAACGTAATTCTTGGGTAAAATTCGTGGATGAAAAATTTAGGTAATAACATAGGATTATATATCTATGTCTTGTGGTCATTTTGCCGGTGGCTCGTGCCGTAACTCATCCCGATGAATAAACTTGAGCCAAAACGGCTAAACGTGTCCAAATCTGAGTAATAGATTTGGAACGAGTAAAGCTCATACAACTTGCATATAACCAACTGTTGGTCAAAGAATAAAAGTTGTAGCTAACACCCTAACTTGAACGTGGCCACTGGCCGTGCATTAAACGGAGTTGTAGAACTCGACTTATGACCAAAACCGTGAGACAGTTTGCTGCTGATTGAAATAACTAGTACATCCAAGGGTAAATTGGTAATTTCACATTAGTTAAATAATTTCTGGGGCAGTAGGGCCCACTAATCTGTTTAGTACATTCAATTACCTTTCCGAGGACATAAAAACCGAGTCGTGATCAATTACGGTTTAGAAATAACGGGTAGATATAGGCGGAAACTTAAATAAGCGAAGCGTAAACACTTATACGACTTCACAAATGTTAAGTATCCAAGTATAATTGATGTAATAAGTATATAAGGCATGTTTATACATTCACATCGTTATTTTAGAACCTAAGACACAACACATATTCTAGGTTGCGCGTAGAGGTTTCTCGGCTTATCCATCGATTCGTTATACATTGGATATCACATTTATTAAGGTGAGTCATAGCCCCTACTCTTTTAATACTTGTTTTACAAACTCTTTGGGGGAGATACATGCTTAACTATTTCTTTTACTTTTACAAATACTCAAAACATTATACTTGATTGCATTATACGTGATTGCATTATACTTGATCGCATTATACTTGGTTGCATTATACTTGATTATGTTATACTTGATTTCGTTTTACATGCTTGAAATACTTTAAATACATGAATTGTATTTACAAACGTCATAATACTTTATCTTGTCGGAGAGATATTGATAGTACTATAAGTCGGGTATATGCCCCCGCCCATGGTACCCGATTCATGACCATGGGATTAATATAGTACTATTTGGGAAGATGCCCCCGCCCATGGTACCCGATTCATGACCTTGGGTGAATATAATCCGGTGTATTGTGCAAACTATATTTTGGCAATGGGTTGTGAACACACAGGTTGCAAGTTTTGTATGGACGGAACTTGGGCGAGTGGATTTACAATGCCTTTGCTGTGAAAACATTCTTTCAAGGCTTTACGTTAAACAAACTCTATGAACTCACCAACCATTGTGTTGACACTTTTTAGCATGTTTATCTCAGGTCATAAGGCGATAGCTATTGCATGGAACTTAGAGTCGCACGACATATTTTGGAGACTTACACTTTTATCATATACCATTCGAAACATTTTGTAAACATTTATATATTATACTTTGGGACCTCATTGTTTGTAACTCTGATTTCATTAATCGAATGGTAACTTTTCAAAACGTCTCATTTAGAGGTCGTTTCTATAACTTGTACTTTGTATTATGAAGTAGCACCCCAATGACACAATCTTTCGCTGCAATATTTTGGGGGTGTTACAACCACTACCTAAAACATCAATGCCCTCTCATATAGAGGACATTGAGGAATGCATGTGGGAGGATCACCCCACTAAAGAAGAGATTGAAGCAGAGCTCAATCACCTCCACCAATTTTCCAATATGGTGGACTCCCATCTTAGTGATGCTATGCAATTGCAAAGTGCCTTGATAGCCTCCATAATCACCACTCCAAACACCAACACCAACACCTCCACCATTCCACCACCACAAAACCATGAACCATACTACCCTCCTAGGCATGGTTGCTCCAATTGTGAGCGAACCGCCCAAAAAACCGAAAAGACCCGGGTGATGGTCCATGAGCTTCAAGACGAAATGAGGTTCATCCTCAATCACATCCTAGAGCGCATCAATGCTCTTGCTCATCCACCACCTCAATAAGAGGGTCCTAGCTTATTTTCTTTAAGCATTTTTATTTTTCTAGGATTTTTCTTGTATTTTTTTTCTAGGATATTTTTTTTTATTTTCTAGGATTTTATTATTGTACTAACACTTCATTGTGTTCCCCTTCATGATTCTTAAATCATGAAAATTTTTTAAAAATGAATGGTGTTTCTTATATAATTGTTGATTGTTACATGGTGTTTGGAAATGCTTGTAATGATGCTTATAACTAACATTTTTTTGTAGCTTTTTCACAATCCATGTATCTTTCTCTTGGCACCCAATTTAGGAGGAGCATTGCTCAAGGGGGAGATAATGGCTCGGGCTCATTACACATTCCGCCTCGCATCTTCTTTTTGTTGAGACAAAAGGGGGAGAAATATATAGAACTTGGTTATATTTGACTTTCTAAAAAAGTCAACTGCATACTTTGACTTTCTGAAAAGTCAAACATCATACTTCAACTAATAAAGACTTTGACTTTCTTATAAAAAGTCAACTGCATACCTTGACTTTCAGAAAAAGTCAACATCATGTCTAAATTAGACATACTTGCATTATCATCTTTATCTTTCAAGTTCTAAAACTAATATTTTTATAAATCTTGTACAATCTTTACATCTTTTATAAAATTAAATTTTATGTTTTGTCCTCAACAAAAAGGGGGAGATTGTTAATACAAATATCTTCATTAAACGTTATTTATATTTTTGATCTTTACCTAAGTTTTGTTAACGACAAAAGTAAATTTATTTTTTATAAAGCTTAAAGCTTGTCAAGTTTAATAGATATTAAATCAAGCTTTTCAAATAATATCTTCATCACTCAAGCATTTACATTGTGATTAATCATATTTTGATATGACTCTAAACCATAATGTATGTTAGTATTTTTAGTTCAAGAATGTTTTGGTTTCTTAAAACAAAACATTACATATGTATTTATATTTTAACATATTTCTAAAAATAGAAAAACAAACACATGACATCATGTAGTGTATCATTGAAATCCTTAAAAGATTTCACTAGATACTTTATGTAGATTTAGACTCTACATATCTTACACAATCTTGGATAGATATGGTTGACTTTGGTAAGATTTTGTGATTTTGCTGTCAGATCTCGGCGGCACCAAAATAATACACGGGCGGAACCCTTTTAAGGGTTCCGTGGTCCGTGGTGCCTGCTAATCATTTTGGCTATAAATAGCAAAGCCAAACCAAGTTGTTTTTCATCCCTTCCCATCATATTCTCATACATTCCTTCTCTCTAACATTTCTAACTCAGTTTCATATCATATTAGTGATTTATTTGGTAGCAAAGAAGATCAAGGCATATTCAAGCTTCAACAAGAAGTTTGAAATCTTGTTTGTTTGTTGTTGTATGATCTTGTGTTGATTCATACATCATTGTTGTACCAAAAATCATCATAATCTTGTGAGTGTGAGTGGTTAGTATTTTAGTCCTTAAAATACATTGTGTGTGGGAGTGGTTGTACCCTTAAAAGAACTCGACATCTAGCTTAGTGTCGGAAAATAGTGTGTGCGAAGTGTAAAGGTTTCTCCACGGTGAAAGGAGCTTGTTGACTAGTGAAGTTAAACTCTCGAGTGTGAGACTCGGGGGTGGAGTAGGGCAAGGAAAAGAGTCCTTGTAGACCGAACCACTATAAACAACTTGTTGTGCTTTGATTGTTTCTTTCCTTGTTAGAATCACTCCTAAACTAGATTTCAAGTGTTAGTAATTAATATGTAATAGTTAGCTTAAGTATGGCTTTTATGTTAGTAATCAAGGTTAGGCTCATGTAGAAAGCCCATGAGCCTATCCAAAGCCCAATAAGGAAAGGATGGGAACTTGGTGTGTTGCCCTAGTTCCTCCTATAAATAATCCTTGTAAACCCTCACTTGAGGGTTGGTTGTTCAATTCACACATTTACTCTATGCATAACTCTTCTATGTTTCATACGTGTGTGTGTGTGTTTGTTCATCCGATCATTTCTCTTCTCTATTTCTTCTATTGATGCTTGTGTTACAAATATGGTGACCTAACAGTGGTATCAATCGCCAAATAGTTGGGTGAAAAGAATGTGTTTTTGAAGTTATTTTAGTTTTACGCGTAACATACGGTTTACAAACTTTTTCACGCATAAAAACTCATTTTTTACACTTTTCAATCCAAGATTCTTGTACTTTCAAGGTTTTAGGTGTTAAAATTTCAGTTTTTGGCAAAAGGTTTCAAACTTTACGTGTATTTCATTGGTTTTAAGCTTGATTTCAAGCGTGTGTTCATTTCTATGCGTAGCGTGTGTATAAGTTTTGGATCATCAAGTTTCACACTTTTGTGTTATTTTGGTGATATTGAAGTGTTTCATCACAAAATATGGTTTAGAAACACTTTGGGCTAAAATCTCAGTTTTGGAAAATCCTCACGCGTAACAAAACCCTAAAGTTACGCGTAAGAAATCCGTGGCTTAATCTTGATTTTCTTGGTTTACTCAGTGTTTTCTTGCTTGGATAAGCTTCGAAAACACTTGACTTTGGATATCTTTTACCGAGATTAGTGTAAAGGATTTTTAGGCAAAACCTAATTTTACGCATAAGCTCAAACTTATCGTAGAACTCTTCGCCTAAGATTTTCTTACGCTAAGCCTTGTCTTACGCATAAGCTAATCCTACGCATTAGTTTTCTCGTCTAACTTTCGAGTTACGCCTAATCTTAGTGTTTCTCAATTCTTACGCGTAAGCTAATCCTACGCGTAACTATTGCTTTTACGCGTAAGTTTGGTGTTTTTACGTCTAAGCATTACTTTGCCTAAACTTGGTTTCTACGCCTAAGGACACTTCATCAACAACGTTTCATTCGACTACAAAGATCCATTTTACAACACAAGTTTTTCAACATGTCTCAACCACCATACTCTAACTACTTTCCTTACACGTATAATCAACAACAACTCAGTCCACAACATCAACAATTCAATCAACAACAACAAATTTATCAACAACAATTTAATCAACAACATTATCCACAACAAGGAGTAATTCAACCACAAATGGTTCAATCACCACCTAGTCTTCAAGTACAAGCTTACACAAACGTTTCCAATCAACATCCATCCGGAATACTATGAAGGAACCGTAACCACCCATTCATGCATTTTTGACCTCCAATGCTCACTCCGGAAACTATGACTTTTAGGTTCTTTATTTTGTGATCTAAAGAAGCCACATTTCTTAAAGAAGGTCATATTCACTTTTACTATTCAAATTCACTATTCATCTCGTACGAAATTTTGAGCTAATCAATACATTCTTTTAGGTGTAACCACCCGTTTTAGGTTACTTTTTATTTTCGATACTATTCACTTTTACTTTCAAATACTATTCATCTCGTAAAATAACCACATTCTCGTAAGATAAATTATTTTAGTTCGACCATCGTTAGATCATTTTCATAAAAATTATTAAGTAAACATCGTTTTAAAGTTTCGTTTTAGGCGGTCCACCGTTTAAACATCACGCTTAACGAAAATCAACCACGATAATTTTCCTCACATCGGATAAATTTTAGATCACTCATGATTAATTTGAGAATTTTAAAATTATTATTTTAATATTACCAAATAAGCCCGGTGAAACAAAACTAAACTTACGTTTTAAACAATTCTACTTACATCCGGACTTAACGATTCTGCCTTTGTGTTTCTAATATGTTTTGATACTTTTACATTTTGGAAAAGTCAAACATATTCCCTCCTCCTTTGACCATAAAGGAATTAACCTTGTATGTTCTACATTTTGCTTAAATCGTAAATTTTAAACTTCACGAATAAGCGTAAAGTTATCCACGTATGATGAAGACCACATTTTGACATCTCATATCACTTTTAGACTAATTTTAGTCTACTCTAAATAAATTCACGGTCATTTCCACGAAATTTCGTTCTTTTCGATAAGCTGCAATTCGCGTTTTTGACCATATTTCGACTTTAAGCGGCGTTTTGCACCCAATGAGACTTATCACCCATTTTATATTTTTATATGGAGTATAATGATGAGTTTCATCATTCCTACAAATTCGTATTTTTACGATACCGGTTTCGTTTTATGGCTTGGTTAGCGATTAACGGAACCAAAACTCACTCCGTAACCAAGATAAGATCAAAACTAACCACATAAGTCATCTTATCTCTTCCATGACAGAACTTAGGGGGTCATCATATTGGTGGCATCATCCTAACCTTGGTTCATTAAGATCATTACAAGTGTCCTAAACCTAACCATGGTTAATATTTAACCCAATATATGGTTAACCAAACTTACCCTCCTATAAATAGCAAGTGATATACATCCCAAAGACCTCCACAAACTGAATTGGGTCGTTCATACTCTAAAATATCCATATCTTCCATCATTTGATCCATAAACTCCAAGTTTATGCAAGGAAGTTCCAAAGATCAAGCTACTACATCAAATCTCTAGCAAGTTTAAGTGATCTTCTTGAGTTTAGATCCACTCAAGTCACTTAGAAATTCATCACCAACTCTTCATGTTTGCAAGGGTGCCAAGGTGTGGAAAGCTAGCTCAATCTAAAGTCTTAAGCGATCAATCAATGTCCGATCCTTACTAGTTACTCCTTTCTTATTGAAAGCCAAAAGTTGTAAGCAACTTATCACCACCATCATCTCATCTTTATTATTCATAATTTTAACTATTTCATTCCATATATATAGTTACTATGTTGATTCATGATGTACATATACTCAATCACTTGTTTTAATTCATATATTGTCATAAAAGTAACAAACTAGTAAACTAGTCATATTATACACGTATGAGACCATTAAAAACAATAACATAAGGACTTTATAACTTACATAATATGGTAGACAAGATAAAAGGTAAACATAGCAACTTGAACCACCGAAGCGGACAAACGAGTCAAAAGTTATAGGCAAAAGAAGTTAAGCGAAACCAAAGCGCCAAAGCGCCATTTTGAAGCTGTTAAGGGTTCTGCCATTTTGAAAGTCATACTTCTGGTCCGAATCATAAAAAGTTAAAACACGAAAGTTGTCCGAACGACGTTTTCCTTCAATAACAAAGCTCGGACCTTGAAAAGCTTAAACATGCCATAAATCTTTCAAAACAGAAGCTGCCGTAAATATAGTCTTATAACTATACTTTTGTCACAACTAAAAGCAAACCAAGAGGCCTAATGGCCATAAACCAAGACCACGGCTACGGCTAAGACCAAAGTTGAGTCTCAAGACCATGGTAGTCAAGACCAAAGTCACGGCAAGGCCATGGCTAAAGCCTCAAGGCTTGTTTACCCAAGATCGTTAACTAAGGTAATCATATATATGAAACGGCGAGAACTTGTAATAACCAACTTTACAATTTAGAAACTTGTAAGATTTTCTTTAAACACTTGTGATATAAATTATGATGATATTTGTAATAACCATTATGATTCCTAATCAAAACCAAACAACCTTGTAACTTGTGTTTACAAACCATATGACACTTATGATATAAATAAAACTTATGTTTTATCTACTAAGTGCTACAAAACTAGGGAGCTTCATGTGAGGGTTTCATTTGAGTAAAGCGTGTCGACGAGTTCTTTGGTTTACGATTTAAAGTGTCCTAGCTCCTCGAGCGTTTACTACATGACCTCTCGAATTATGATGGCCCGAGCGGTAGTACGATATATATAAACTAAACATGTTTTCACACTAGACCATTTCTATAAATGACATACACAAATACCATGTACTACATCATGATCAACATAGAGGCGTATATAGGATGGTTTATGTTTTCCTAAACATTATTCCAAACCTAAGTCGCAACATCTATTCTAGGTTGCTCGTAGAAGTTCTCACGGCATATCCATCATTCTCATTATACATTTGATATCATTTATTAAGGTGAGTTCATAGCCCCACTTTCTATTACTTAATTGTTTTACAAACCCTTGGGGGAGATACATGCTTTATTTTAAACCGAACACATTGCTTTCAAACTATATACTTATCTGATTGTTATTAGCACTAAGTTTCCGCATTTGCCAAACTTAAGTCCCTTAATCATGAATCATTAATCACTATGTGAGAGTGGGCGCGAATATTGTGAATAGATCTATTGGGATTGACGAATCCCGTTTGTGTTAGCCCCATTAAAGGCAAACAAACGCACTATATTTGAGTAACATTGGTAAAATGGCAATTTTACGGATAGAGCACGCATGACATTTTCTCCAATTAATTTTGGAACACGTTAACGCCTTGATTGCATGATGCTTAGTCTAATAATAAGCTGTTTTGGTTTTCAAACCATTGGTGTGAATTTATAACTCACACTACAAACATAATGTGTTCAACCATCAAACAAACTCTATGAATTTCACTCAACCTTTGTGTTGTGAGTTTGAAGCATGTATTTCAGGTCCATAATGTCGGGCAGTGGAACGGAAGAGCAAGGACTAGATCAAGAAGGCTATAAATTTTATTATCATTCGAAAACCAATTTAATGTATTTTGTAAACTTGGAACCATTTGGGACCTCATTTTTGTAAACTCGATATTTATACAAATCGAATGATAAATCTTTTAAACGACTCCATTAGAGTCGTTTTCTATTATTATATTTGTTGTGCCATGAAGTAACACCAGTTTGAATTCATTGCGTATCACGAAATTGGGGTGTTCAGATTGGTATCGAGCCACGATTATAGAAAGCGGGTCTAATTGAGACTTAAACTATAACTACTTTTACAAACAAAAACATTTTATAGCCTTCCGTTCTCGTGCCTTCCATCCTCCAGACGATTATGTGACTTTTAGGCATTTAAGCTATACAAACATACTAGTATATTGATATATACACTTGACATAATTTCAATCATAAACAAAGTACTCAACATATCTGCGTATGCTTATTCTAAGGCATTACGGCACAATCATATTTTCCTAATCTCCCGATCATGCATCTACTCATGCATTTTAGGATTCTGAAACTTCCTCCAAGACATTGTAATGCGACTACAATGGTCTTTCCTACTTCGAGACATTGTGAGATACAATGGTCTCATTCATTTTCAAGACACTCGAGAGATACGGTGGTCTCTATTACACTCTCGGACCTTGTAAATCCTCGGTGGTCTCTATTACATTCTTAGAACACCATAAATCCTCGGTGGTCTCTATTACATTCTCGACCTTTGTAAATCCTCGGTGGTCTCTATTACATTCTTAGACACTTGTAAATCCTGGTGGTCTCTATTACATTCTCGGACATTGTAAATCCTACGGTGGTCTCATTTATTCACAAGACATTGTGAGTTACACAATGGTCTAATTTACTTCTCGGACATTGTAAGTTATACAAAGTCTCTAAAGATTATCTTATAAACAATATATGATATTGTTTTGCATGAAACCCGTCACAATTTATCAATTTCCTAATGGAAATACAAGAAATGGGATTTCTAAAGATAAAGTGACTCATCATCTACAAAAGTCGAAGTTCAACAACTTTCTCTACATTCATCAAAATTCTCTTACGAAACCTTCATTGTTAAAGGTCCGTAATTCTAGCCAAGTATGGCCTATTTTAGAATTACTTAAAATTTCCTTTCCACACGTATCTACCCATACTATCTTCTATGCAATGGAATGTGAAAACATAGGTTACAAGTCTTTTATGGCGGGACTTGCAAGCTGAATGGTTTGATATCGCCTTTGTAGTGGACAATTTCTCAAAAGCTATGAACATATCACAAGTATACCTAATTTAGGTATTTGGAAAATTTATCGAACCTCGGCTAAATATAGCCTAATCACCTATATTTAACCTTGGGATAGTGGAACATGGTGCGATTAACTATGTTCGACTTAAATTTTTCAAACACTCGAAATAGTTATACAAGGGTTATATTCGAGTTAATTTCCTACTTAAACTCGATAAACCACGAATTCATTAAAAGATCTAGAGACACGATAGTGTCTTACCACTCAGTGAGATCTTAACATCTTATTTATACTACCAAATTTCATTCTTGAAATTTTCATACATGAGATAATCGAACTACTATCTTGGGATAGTCATCAAATCTTCTCGTCATTTCTTAGAAGTACTAGCTTTGATTAGGTTTCAAGGATATCATTCCGTCATTCACTTTTGATTTTAAAACAAACTTGACATCTCTACCTAAGAATAATGGTAAACATACACTACACTCTTCAAATCGTCAACATATCACATCATTTTACGAACCCCATTGAAATTCGGTATGTAAAACTTCACGATATCACGTTTCTTTCAAACACTAGTAGACATAAAAACTATCGATATATCTTTCATCCGAAACCACCTAAGACATGATCAACTTTGGAAATGGTTTGGATAAACCACTTGCCACTAGCAAGACTTTCCTTACAACAGCAGTTATCACGCCATTACAAACCATTTCACATCACCAATATCTTACACCTTTGATTAACAATAGTTACCCTAACAACAACAAAACTATTCCATTTTGAGGCACTATATAGCGAATGTGTTAGTTAACCATGTCTTTGGACTAAGGTGTTTAGAGATCACCCACGAAACAACTAAGGAAACTATACAAATACAAATTAGGCTCCATGCCACACGCTATCACCAAAAACTCCATGTTATAAATTAAGGTTTTATTGATAGCCTCGATATAATAAGATATGATTCGTTTTGAGAATCGGGAAAAGCCAAACTTTAGGTATATTGGACTCTATAAGATTTTAACAAAACCCTTTAGGTTATCAACTTAAGCCACATGGTATATAATACATTCTATGACCAAAACTTGAGAACATAAAGATTAGAATTAGCATACATCCACATTTCCTAGACAATTCAACATCGGATAACACACTGAATTCGGGACGAATTCCCATTAAGGGTGAGGCTGTAACCACCGCATTTTAGGTTACTTTTTATTTTAGAAATTTACTATTCACTTTTACTATTCAAATTCACTATTCATCTCGTAAAATTTTTAATCCACATTCTCGTAAGATAAATTATTTTAGTAATAACACGAGAGTTCGACCATCGTTAGATCATTTTCATAAAAATTATTAAGTAAACATCGTTTTAAAGTTTCGTTTTAGGCGGTCCACCGTTTAAACATCACGCTTAACAAAATCAACCACGATAATTTTCCTCGCATCGGATAAATTTTAGATCACTCATGATTAATTTGAGAATTTTAAAATTATTATTTTAATATTACCAAATAAGCCCAAATGAACAAAACTAAACTTACGTTTTAAACAATTCTACTTACATCCGGACTTAACGATTCACCCTTGTGTTTCTAATATGTTTTGACACTTTTACATTTTGGAAAAGTCAAACATATTCCCTCCTCCTTTGACCATAAAGGAATTAACCTTGTATGTTCTACATTTTGCTTAAATCGCGTAACTTTTAAACTTCACGAATAAGCGTAAAGTTATCCGCGTATGTGAAAACCACATTTGACATCTCATATCACTTTTAGACTAATTTTAGTCTACTCTAAATAAATTCACGGTCATTTCCACGAAATTTCGTTCTTTTCGATAAGCTGCAATTCGCGTTTTTGAACCATATTTCCGATTTTAAGCGGCGTTTTGCACCCAATGAGACTTATCACCCATTTTATATTTTTATATGGAGTATAATGATGAGTTTCATCATTCCTACAAATTCGTATTTTTACGATACGGTTTCGTTTTATGGCTTGGGTTAGCGATTAGCAGAACCAAAACTCACTCCGTAACCAAGATAAGATCAAAACTAACCACATAAGTCATCTTATCTCTTCCATGACAGAACTTAGGGGGAGTCATCATATTGGTGGCATCATCCTAACCTTGGTTCATTAAGATCATTACAAGTGTCCTAAACCTAACCATGGTTAATATTTAACCCAATATATGGTTAACCAAACTTACCCTCCTATAAATAGCAAGTGATATACATCCCAAAGACCTCCACAAACTGAATTGGGTCGTTCATACTCTAAAATATCCATATCTTCCATCATTTGATCCATAAACTCCAAGTTTATGCAAGGAAGTTCAAAGATCAAGCTACTACATCAAATCTCTAGCAAGTTTAAGTGATCTTCTTGAGTTTAGATCCACTCAAGTCACTTAGAACTTCATCACCAACTCTTCATGTTTGCAAGGGTGCCAAGGTGTGGAAAGCTAGCTCAATCCAAAGTCTTAGCGATCAATCAATGTCAGATCCTTACTAGTTACTCCTTTCTTATTGAAAGCCAAAGTTGTAAGCAACTTATCACCACCATCATCTCATCTTTATTATTCATAATTTTAACTATTTCATGCCATATATATAGTTACTATGTTGATTCATGATGTACATATACTCAATCACTTGTTTTAATTCATATATTGTCATAAAAGTAACAAACTAGTAAACTAGTCATATTATACACGTATGAGACCATTAAAAACAATAACATAAGGACTTTATAACTTACATAATATGGTAGACAAGATAAAAGGTAAACATAGCAACTTGAACCACCGAAGCGGACAAACGAGTCAAAAGTTATAGGCAAAAGAAGTTAGCGAAACCAAAGCATCAAAACGCCATTTTGAAGCTGTTAAGGGTTCTGCCATTTTGAAAGTCATACTTCTGGTCCGAATCATAAAAAGTTAAAACACGAAAGTTGTCCGAACGACGTTTTCCTTCAATAACAAAGAAGCTCGGACCTTGAAAACGCTTAAACATGCCATAAATCTTTCAAAAACAGAAGCTATAGTAAATATAGTCTTATAACTATACTTTTGTCACAACTAAAAGCAAACCAAGAGGCCTAATGGCCATAAACCAAGACCACGGCTACGGCTAAGACCAAAGTTGAGTCTCAAGACCATGGTAGTCAAGACCAAAGTCACGGCAAGGCCATGGCTAAAGCCTCAAGGCTTGTTTACCCAAGATCGTTAACTAAGGTAATCATATATATGAAGCAGCGAGAACTTGTAATAACCAACTTTACAATTTAGAAACTTGTAAGATTTTCTTTAAACACTTGTGATATAAATTATGATGATATTTGTAATAACCATTATGATTCCTAATCAAAACCAAACAACCTTGTAACTTGTGTTTACAAACCATATGACACTTATGATATAAATAAAACTTATGTTTTATCTACTAAGTGCTACAAAACTAGGGAGCTTCATGTGAGGGTTTCATTTGAGTAAAGCGTGTCGACGAGTTCTTTGGTTTACGATTTAAAGTGTCCTAGCTCCTCGACGTTTACTACATGACCTCACGAATTATGATGGCCCGAGCGGTAGTACGATATATATAAACTAAACATGTTTTCACAACTAGACCATTTCTATAAATGACATACACAAATACCATGTACTACATCATGATCAACATAGAGGCGTATATAGGATGGTTTATGTTTTCCTAAACATTATTCCAAACCTAAGTCGCAACATCCTATTCTAGGTTGCTCGTAGAAGTTCTCACGGCATATCCATCATTCTCATTATACATTTGATATCATTTATTAAGGTGAGTTCATAGCCCTTTCTATTACTTAATTGTTTTACAAACCCTTGGGGAGATACATGCTTTATTTTAAACCGAACACATTGCTTTCAAACTATATACTTATCGATTGTTATTAGCACTAAGTTTCCGCATTTGCCAAACTTAAGTCCCTTAATCATGAATCATTAATCACTATGTGAGTGGGCGCGAATATTGTGAATAGATCTATTGGGATTGATGAATCCCGTTTGTGTTAGCCCATTAAAGGCAAACAAGCACTATATTTGAGTAACATTGGTAAAAATGGCAATTTTACGGATAGAACCACACCGAACATTTTCTCAATTAATTTTGGGACACGTTAACGCCTTGATTGCATGATGCTTAGTCTAATAATAAGCTGTTTTGGTTTTCAAACCATTGGTGTGAATTTATAACTCACACTACAAACATAATGTGTTCAACCATCAAACAAACTCTATGAATTTCACTCAACCTTTGTGTTGTGATTTGAAGCATGTATTTGGTCCATAATGTCGGAAGTCGCGCGGAAGAGCAAGGACTAGATCAAGAAGGCTATAAATTTTATTATCATTCGAAAACCAATTTAATGTATTTTGTAAACTTGGAACCATTTGGGACCTCATTTTTGTAAACTCGATATTTATACAAATCGAATGATAAATCTTTTAAAGCGACTCCATTAGAGTCGTTTTCTATTATTATATTTGTTGTGCCATGAAGTAACACCAGTTTGAATTCATTGCGTATCACGAAATTGGGGTGTTACATTAGGATTACCAATCAATCCTTGAAGTGTTGATGCTCAAAAGACGCAAAAGCAATGTGGGAACACATTCGTCTTCTCATGGAAGGCTGAACTCAATCAAGAAGACATGGAATCCAAAATCTACTTGGCTTATGAACACTTCATGATTGAACCGGAGAGACATTAGAGTCATATCATCATCGATTCTCAGACATCATCAATGACTTGGACAAACATAAAATCATTATGCCAAGAATTGCTGTCAACACTAAGTTTCTAAGTAGTCTTGGTCCTGAATGGGAAAAGTATGTCATTTTCATCCGTCAAGCAAAAAATCTCCATCATGCTACATACGGATTGTTGTACGACTATTTGAAGCCCCACCAAAAAGAAGTTGACAAATAAGTTGACAAATACCAGTAAAAGTCTCTCTCTCTAATGTGGGCGAATTTCTGGCAGCCAAGAATTCTTTTTTCCATTGCTTGATCTTTCCTAATTCTTAATTGGTTTCCTGATTTTTGTCTACATCTTTTAATTTCTTCTACTTATTCAGTCGGCTCTTGTTATTATTTTGGGTATTGTTTCCTTTCTTTCCAAAGATTGGAATCGATCTTATATATATTAACTGAATCGACTGGGTTTTGGAGGCCATTATTGGTGTTTATTTAAATCGTAAATCGATTTTAGGGTTTACCAAGATTGACGCTTTGGTTTTAGGGTTTCTTTGCTGCTGCGTTTTAGGGTTTGGCTGGGAACAGTGATCATGGATATAGGTTGAGGACCTGCTATTGGTGGCTTTTGAAACCCTAATTTAATTAGGGTTTCGTTGTACTTATTGGTGGCTGGTTGTTTGTTTTTCTGCATCTTAGAGAGAGAGATGGAGGCTAGGATTCTCAATAATGGTGGGATTACTTCTAATGGTGATCCAAATGAAGAAACGGGATTTCCTTTTGTTGATTTGGCGGAAAAAATCAAAAACATTGATGGGCGTGTATTGGGAAAGGGGGGTAATATTCGAATGGCTGTTAGGGGAAAAGTGGTTAGTACATCTCCTGGTAGACTTATTTCATTCGCTGATGATGTGATTGCTGACAACGTGAGTAGGGATTCGAACTTGGCTGCTACTTTGAATCTAATGTTAATGGTATGTCTCCTGATGTACCGATTTCGTAGTGAGCGGGTTAAGGATTCCACATTTCTTGACCTTGGCTCATTGAATTTGAATGATTACGGTCTCATAAAGGATGTGTCGACTACTTGAATATAACCGACCCTAAATTGGTTGGTAATGGTGGGGATATGCGTATGGATGGAACTAAGGTTCCTGATTCGTTTGCTTCACTTCTTAAGAATAAGAATAATTCTATGGTTGTTCAAATCTCGGAGCTTAGAAATGATGAATGTGTTAAAGGTGCTGTCGTGGCCTTCCTTGTGCTATTGAAGAGGTAAGTTCGGTTGAGAACACTTTGTATGGATATTTTGTTGGGAAATGTTTGGCGTTCAAGTTGGTGAAAACTATGTTATGAATGCATGGGCTAAATTTGGAGTGAAAGCGTGTACAATCGCATGGTGAGTTCTTCTTATTCAATTTGAAACAAAGGAAGGCATGGATAGAGTGATAGATAGTGGTCCTTGGTGATTAGGATGGTCCCTTTGATCTTGAATGTGTGGTATCCAGTTGGTTTACTAAAGGTAGAGATCAAGAGTTCGGTGTGGGTTAAACTTCGCCATGTTCCCTTGTTGCATATTGAAGTGGGACTTAGTCTCATCACTACTCAAATTGGGAACCGATTAAATTTGGATGCATATCACGAGTAATATGTGTTTGAATTCATGGGGCGTGAGTGAGTATGCTCGTGCTCTTATTGAGGTTTGGTGAAGATGATCCTAAGGATGAATTGGTGATTGCTATTCCTATTGGAAAGGATAAAGGCCATTCGTTAGCCACTATTCGCATTGAATATGAATGGGCGCCTCCTAGGTGTTCTACTTAGTATTTTTTATCACACGGACCTTACTTGCCTAAAAGTTATAAAGAAGTTAATTCGGTTGTGACTCCTAATATTGAAGTGAATCACTCTAAGGATGTGGCTGATGATGGTTTTGAGGTTGTTAAAAAGAAGAGGAACAAAATGAAAAAGCATAAAAAACAGGTAGATGGGATGGTTTTGAATAAACCATCTCTTACGTTACATTATCGGCGGGTTGATAAAGGTAATTCATCTGGTTCTAATGTGGCAAGCACTAGCAAGGTAAGTGGTTTAGCTACTGCTAATAGTGATCAATCAAAGAAGATTCGGTTAGAGAATTCCTTTAGTGCCTTGAATGATAATGGGGATGGTGAATGGCAGAATACTATACATGATCTTGATGTGCTTAATGAGAGTGATAGTGATGTTGATGAAGTGATCACCTTTGATGATCGTGGAGGCGACCTCAATATTATAATATGCTTTGTTTTGTCATGTTTGTTTGTGCACCTTTAGGTGGTTTTTTCCTATTGGTGTTATTGGTTATTTGGTTATAGGTTTATAATCATATGGCATGTCATATGATTTAGTGGCTGTTCAAGCTGGTTGCTTGAGGTTAATGTAGCACTTCTGCTACATTCCATTGTTCTTATCGGTTTTGGGAATATATTTTGCGGGGTTTAGTCCCCTTTACCCAAAAAAAAAAAAAAAGTTGACAAAGAAAGGACTATCCGTGGACTCCGGCCCCGTCACTTCCGGACAATCAACAACTTGCTTTATGGGCTTAAACTAGTTATCCTCCTCGACCCGCTCCTCGACCAAGCGCAACAATTACACCATATGATCCGGTCTCAACAAACTCAATTGGTTCCATACAACAACAACAATGATCAAGCACTTTATTTTTTGGGTAATTTACCCGGTAAATATACCAAAAATAATGTTAAGTACAAATGGAATGTGGTGAAATACCACATTAACCTCAAGCGAAGAGCTTGATAAACACTAGTGTTTATGACATGCCATAAACACAAAACCTAGCTATATTACATCAACAAACTAGGCATAAACAAGTAAAAAACTTATACCAGCGAGCATCCCGCGTCCGGCCACTCCACGAAGGAGCAAGTTAACCGGAAGTTTGCCTCCTTAAAACCCTTTCCAAGAAAAACCCAAAGGAAAAACCTTGGAGTAGGGAAAAAGAGTACAACCACTTACGGCACTCCTTCGTGTATACATATACTTGGAATCTTCCATTTATCCAAAATCAATCGAGACCTCAAGGTTAGCTTCTTGAACTTGAAAGTAACCGACTTCAACCGAATAGTAGAGACAATGGTGCTAACTACATCGACCTTGAAGACTTCTTACGCGAGCGACCTAAATTGCGTTCCATCAAGCGAAGTGCGTAGTAGCGACAAGCAATAATCTAGAAAGGATACTACTAACCGACCGCCCATTAGATAAAGGAATAAGAAGCGTAACAATATTCTCCAACGAAGGTGGGGCGCATCCATACGGATAAACTCCTTTGAAACCAAACACATAGAAAATTGGCACTCAAAAATAAATGAGAATGAGAATCGGAACCAATTCACAAAGCGGGCATCTAAGCAAGGCCAAATCAACGTCGGGACCAACATCCCATTGGCGCATCCTATCACGAGTCTTTAGCTTACATTGAATAGCGAGCCACGGATGTATAGCATGCCTTGGAATACATTGAGAGAACCAAGGAACATTACACCATTCAACCAAATCAGCCCTAAGGCGCAGAGATTCCCACGCACCGAGGCGAAAAATAACTAAAATTGCCATCCGAGTTCGCCATAATAATCCATCATCAATATCATTTAGAGTAGGAACCGGTAGAGCATCTAACAATGGAAATCGAGATAACCAATCAATGGCCATCGCCAACCATTAGATTCAATAAGATCATAAACCGAGTCGGATAAATTAAACCCGCTCGTGCAATATCTCTAGCGATAAGTAAATTACGAATCGGGCTTAATTGACACCACATATCAAACCAAACCAAGTGTCCTTCCATTATTGATCTTATGCCAAATAAAGGGCGAACCTTTGTTCTAATGGCGAAGCTTGCGCCAACCCACTAACATCCCCGAACAAGGGACATCCCAAAAACTTCTCCCACGAAGTTTATACGAATGGATCCATTGCACCCATAACGACTCTTTATGTGTCAAAATACTCCAAATGTGAGTAGTCATAAGCGCGATGTTAAAATCCTCCAAGCAGCGAATACCAAGGCCACCTTCATTCGTTGGCTTACAAGCGATTCCCAAGCAACCTTAGCCTTTCCCTTTTCATTTCTCCTTGACACCAAAGGAAACCCCTCATAATTGCTAAAGCTCATGGATATCTGATAGGAAGGATAAAAGCGAAGCCCAATATAAATGCATCGAAGATAAGACAGATCTCACCAATTGAAGCCTACCCGCGAGAGATAAGGACTTATTAGCCAATCATTCACCCGACCTTCCGGTTTTCAACAAGCACCTTGCAATCCCTATAAAGAAGTCTTGATGATATAAGGGGACACCAAGGTACCTAACGGGAGAGAACCTTACGCAAGCGGCATAGGCGGAGAATAGCGACTTTAATAGCATTTGGAACATTACAAAGAAAGTTTGTACTTTAGGGATACTTGGGACAAGACCGAAAAGTTCTTGAAATCCTCAAGGCACGCATAATGACATTAAGAATCACGATGGCCTCTAGCAAACAAGAAGAGGTCATCGCAAAACAAAGGTTAATAATTATTGTTGCTCACACAAATGATGGCGAAAGTCAACCGAATTGAAACCTTTTACGCAATATAAGAGTTAGCACTTCCATAACCGGTAAACAAGTATGGAATAACGGTCACCTTGTCTAAGGCCCGCTTACCTTTAAACCAGCCATGGAGATCGCCATTAACACATATGGAATAAGGCGTAGATGATATACAAACCATGATCCAATCTACCATTTTGGAGTTAAAACCAAAACCAATCGAATAGCCCTAAGAAAATTCCAATCAACCGTATCATATGCCTTACGAATATCAACCTTAAGCATCTAGGAGGACCCCTTCCTCTATGATAATTCATAAGCTTTTGGGTAAGTAATATATTATCGGATATCTGACGACCGGGAACAAATGCCGATTGATTAATACTAACCAATGACCAAGGCCTTCTTTGTCGATTAGCAAGGATTTTGCTAATGCATTTATACATGACATTCTGACAAGAAATAGGCCGATAATCATTAATCTTAGATGGGGTAGACACTTTAGGAATCAAAGATATAATAGTATGATTAATCTCCTTGAGAAGCTTACCATTAATAAAAAATCACGCATGCAGGTCCTAACCTCGGCACCACAATATCCCATGCTTTCTTAAAAGCGGTAGTGTACCATCGGGACCGGGAGCTTTATCATCCCCATAGAAAATATAGCATCCTTAATCTCGCATCCGTAACATGACGAACCATCGAACCGACCAATTGAGGAGGAAGAACATTAGAGAATATACCATAATCATCAAAAGAGTACAATTTCCTTCCATACCAAGCTGTTCATAGTGAGCAACAAAAGCACACTGCAACTGATTACCCTCGTACAAGACATTGTTTGCATCTCTAACCAATTCAATTCGATTACGGGCACATTTGCTTTTAACAATATTGTGAAAATAGGCCGTATTAGAATCACACGCGTAAACCATTGAACTTTAGATTTACGCTTTAAAACCGTTCTTCATCTAACGTAGCCTCCTTATAAGCAAGAAGATAGTGAGCATGTTCATCCGTAGTTCGAATTAGGCGGATCTGTATCAATAGCCTTTTGGGCGTCATCTAACTCTGCCGAATCCTAACTACCGCTCATGAAGATTACCTTGGGCGTGCAAAAGCTTACGAAAGGAGACTTCAACCCTTTAAGCGTTGAACAACACGATACATAGCACAACCATGAACATTAAGATTCCATCCCGTTAACGTATCACTAAACCCATCTTTATGAACCAAGAAGTTCGAGAATTTAAGCGGTTTAGGCTTAGGCTTAGTAACACGAGGAATACGAGAACACACGAGAATGATCGAAATACGATAAGGTTGAAATATGGCAAGCGAACACGAAACAAGTCGGAAATTTGATTGCCCATCACCCGATCAATTTTCTTCAATGTACCAAAGGAACCTCTTGGTTTCGATTCCAAGTAAAATGAAGACCGGTACTATTAATATCCTCAACCTCCATTTTGAACACAATCTTTGAATTCACGCATAGCAATGTCGAGCATAACTACCACATGAATGATCTTCCAACTTTAAAGCCGCATTAAAATCCCCAACAAAACCCAAGGCCTAATACGCATAAATCCGGCATGGCACACAAGATTAGACCAAAGGCGCGCCGATTAACATAATAATTATCGGTATACAAAAGAACAAAAAAGTTTTCTTTGTCGTCCGCGTATTAACTTTGAACATGCATAACTTTGGTAAGTTTGAGACATAATCATCACATCAACAATATCATCATTCCAACCAAGTATAATCGGAACCCTTATCACACGAGACTACCATTTGACGTCCACTTCCACCGACGACAAACTTTCGACATGTATCATACACTACGAAGCATCAACATGAGATTCCAAGATAGCACATACACTAAGATTATTATCATTGACCACTGTTTAACCTCTTTTTGTTTAGGGGAATGGTTCAAACCCTTATATTCAAGAGCGATACTAAACATCGGGGACATTCGAGCAGTGCTTGCCCACGATTTGTCAAATAAATTACTGTTTCATCATAAATATTCTCAATCACATCATCCTCATCTAACTCATTATTATCATCCGCATCATCATCAGTAGCCAGAGAACCAAATGGGTTAGATGTAGACACATTAGCGCCTAAATTTGGTTTACTAGTTTTAGGTGTAGGATAGATAGTACTAGAAATAACTTTGGGAGCATTGGTTATCCTTATTCACCTCAACATCTTTAACGATGGGAGAAGTATTATGTGAGTAAAAGGACCTCTGGGTTAGATGTAGCCACTTTAGGATTAGGGGCGATCCGCACTAGTACTAGTACTTCCTTGAACCGGATTGCTAGTAGAAGGTGTGGAGACAGATTTAGGCCTATCTTGCATATTTTTACCAACAGGGACCCCATTAAATCTGATTCGGTTCTATTATCCCTAGCATTCTTTTAGCTTTCCCTTTTCCCAACAACTTGAAATCCATCCTGGTTTACCTCCTCAACCGGTGTAGTCACAACTTTCTTAGGACAAGTATCACAAGAATGACCAAAAATCAAACAAACATCACATCTAGGAGGTTTCCATTCATATTCCACCCTAATAGTTTCAGAAGAGAAGCCAAGCCTATCCATGTATGGTACCCCCACAGTAATAGATTCCTTAAGAGGAGCATGAGAATCAATTTCAATTAAACACCGAGCAAAACTACTCCTACCCCAAGAATCAGTACACATAGAACTAGTATAGGAATCAAGCATAATCGACACCAATGTGTGTTGCAATAATACTAATACCATCCTCGGAGAATACGCAATGGAACATCATGTAGCTTAACCCATACCGGATACGGGTGAATTCCTCTTCGTCAAACTAGTACTCATGGTCCACTTCTTTAGAATAATAGGGCTGTTTTGATCATCCACGGACCACCTTCTAAAACATTCTCCAAGCCAACCCGAGAGTCAAACTTAAAGAAAAAGAAGCCTTGTGCATTCATCATAATCCGTTTAAGACCATATTTAGCCCAATTGTTGCGAACAAAGTACTCAACCACTTGGGAATGCAATCGCTTGCCAATGAAATATCCATACAAGGTGTTATCAAATTTAATGCTTATATTTTCTACCACCTTACGAGGAATGGACACGTCAACTCCATTAAAAACATTATCAACTTTAAGTTCACGAAAGTTAGACTTACCTTTGACAGGATTAGCTTGAGTACCTTGAGTATGAGTCGTTTGAGAACCACTAGCAACTCCCACATATGACGTTGGCTGCTGAATTTCAGTTGTTTGAACAATAGGGCTCTCATTAGTATTCGTCACAATACCTTTGAACTTGCCAGCTTGCCTAGCCACACTAATCCCATCACCTTCTTGCAAATTACTATCAACAAGGTTAGTATCATGACTTCCTGATTGCGGTAGACCACCCAACGACTCACTAACAGCCGTATTTGTATTCTTGTCTTTACCACTTCTAGCTACACCACTAATCTCCTCAAGAGATGGGAAATTAGTTTTAGAAACCTGGTTTGTGCCCTTACCATCATCATCCCAAAATAAAGTATCATGCTTACCATGTTGCATATTTGTATCATCATCGCACCAAAGTTACCCTCAAGAGAGCCACCATGGCTAGAAAACTTACCAATATCATGCAACGGACCAGTGAGAATAAATGTCACCCACATCCAGTTTGAATGCGCATCATTTGTTCCCGTATCCAAATTAGGGTTTCGCAAAACCCTCCTAGCCATAATTGGTTTAGTTGCACCATCGGTTCGAGTATTACCTTTCAACCGTTTCATCTGCATCCAAAGCCTCCAAATCAACCGTAGTATCACTTCTTTATCCATAACACACAGACGAGCAGCGGCGAGACAAGGAAAATCAAAAAAAAAAAGCGAAACCTAAAAGCGATAAACCAAGAAAGCGAGAAGCACCCGTCTAATCCTCCAAAGCGATAGCCTTAAAGAGTTAAGGCATGATTTAACGCACAAGTAAACTAACCAAATCCCACCATGCTTAGTGCAATTAAGATATAGATAATATCGAACACGAAACCCTAAAAACACGACTACACCAAACCCTAAAATCGTGATTACAAGAATATGAAACAATTAAGTAACACACGAATGTATTGGTGAATTGGAACAGTTAATGCAATAAAGAAGAGATTAGGGAAGACATGTAATCGATTTAGTAGGATTTAGGGATTCGTAGAAAGCACCAGAGATCAATCGGTTTTTAGGGTTTTTAGGGATTCGTAGAACTCATTGGTTGAGGTTATGATCAAGCACTTTACAGTGAAGCTAATGAGGACTTCGATGCTTTCGATGCATTGCAACAAGGATTTGTTATGATTGCTAAAGCCTTGGTGGTATACAAACAAATCCAACAATTGCATTCGTTCTCGTCAAAACAAGGAATCGGTGTTGTGAACAATGGGCGTGTTGAAGTTCGAATTGTGGTTATGGTGCGTCGGATGGGAGGTGGTCAAGGTTTAATGATGTGGGAAGGAATAACATGGGTGCTCCACAACAACGGAGAGCTCAAGTAGTTGAGCAGGGGAATGCTCGAGAATGGGATGAATGGTCTTGTTGCTATAATTGTAATGAGAAGGTCACACAGCTAATGCATGCCCAAAGCCGAGAACTAGAGCGGTGCTTATCACAAGGAGGCTTTACTTTTGGCTCTTAAGGATGGTGGTGGAACCCTCACAACCAAATAATGAGCTTTATGGCGGATGCTGAGACTCGAGATCTTGATATAGAGGACTTGCGGGATAATGCGGCGTGATGTTGATGGCACAAATGCAAGCTCTCCACATGAGTGACACATGCCCAGTGTCACGACAACGATGGCTTGTCTCAGTGCCGAACAAACCGTATTCATCATTGATCTTATATCTCGACCAACATCGATCAGACGAGGCTCGGGCTGTTCAACATGAGCCGATCCACATCTCATTCGGCGATTCTCAACTAGACCCGTAGTTACATTTGATGATCAAGATGACCTTATGGTTACCTTTGATACTCAAATTGACTCGTGGTTATACTTGAGGATACGAATAGTGATCATGTTGTGACTCGCGTTGAACCAGTGAACCTTTGCCTAATCCGGATGTTGATCTCTTACTTAAAGACCAACAATCCCGAATGGAAGAATGTTGTGCATTGAATCGCAATTACATAGTAAAAATGCCTTTATTAACGAGGGATATTGAATGCTTAAGCGGCAACTCAATTATTTTAAAACTCAAGAAAAAGCGTGAACAAGGTTTTGAAGTCGCTTTTGCTAAATCACACCAAAACAAAAATCTCTAGAGCGACGGATAGGTGATCTAGCCGCATCCAAGAATGCTTTGTTGTCTCAAGTAGAACAACCGAAACATGATCATAAACAACAACTTAACGCTCTTACCTTGAAACTCAAAAATCAAGTATGAGTTGTTAACTTGTCAAAATTGATTCTCTGAGTCGAAAAGCATTCCAAAAGCGAATAGATGACTATCTTGAGGAATTGTCGACTTACAAAACAAAATCAAAGAGTTTCGAACTGTTGTTTATAAACATGGTGAATCAATCACAACGATTCAAAAGTTTACTTTCTTTTTGGGTAAAGGGGTTTACCCCGGTAAATATATAACCAAAAAATAATGTTAAGTACAAATGGAATGTGGCTGAAATACCACATTAACCTCAAGCGAAGAGCTTGATAAACACTAGTGTTTATGACATGCCATAAACACAAAACCTAGCTATATTACATCAACAAACTAGGCATAAACAAGTAAAAAAACTTATACCAAGCGAGCATCCAGTCCGGCCACTCCGAAGGGAGCAAGTTAACCCGGAAGTTTGCCTCATAAAACCCTTTCAAGAAAACCCAAAGGAAAAACCTTGGAGTAGGAAAAAGAGTACAACCCTTACCGGCACTCCCTTCGTGTATACATATACTTGGAATCTTCCATTTATCCAAAATCAATCGAGACCTCAAGGTTAGCTTCTTGAACTTGAAAGTAACCCGACTTCAACCGAATAGTAGAGACAATGGTGCTAACTACATCAACAGAGAAGACTTCTGCGCTTGAAACGACCTAGAATTGCGTTCCATCAAGCGAAGTGCGTAGTAGCGACAAGCAATAATCTAGAAAGGATACTACTAACCGACCGCCCTTAGATAAAGGAATAAGAATCTAACAATATTCTCCAACGAAGGTGGGGCCGCATCCATACCGGATAAACTCCGCACCGAAACCAAACTGCATAGAAAATTGGCACTCAAAAATAAATGAGAATGAGAATCGAACCAATTCACAAAGCGGGCATCTAAGCAAGGCCAAATCAGCGTCGGGACCAACATCCCATTGGCGCATCCTATCCCGAGTCTTTAGCTTACATTGAATAGCGAGCCACGGATGTATAGCATGCCTTGGAATACATTGAGAGAACCAAGGAACATTACACCATTCAACCAAATCAGCCCTAAGGCGAGAGATTCCCACGCACCGGGGACGAAAAATAACTAAAATTGCCATCCGAGTTCGCCATAATAATCCATCATCAATATCATTTAGGTAGGAACCGGTAGAGCATCTAACAATGAAATCGAGATAACCAATCCAATGGCCATCGCCAACCATTAGATTCAATAAGATCATAAACCGAGTCGATAAATTAAACCCGCTCGTGCAATATCTCTAGCGATAAGTAAATTACGAATCGGGCTTAATTGACACCACATATCAAACCAAACGAAGTGTCCTTCCCATTATTGATCTTATGCCAAATAAAAGGACGAACCTTTGTTCTAATGGCGGAAGCTTGCGTAACCCATTAACATCCCCAAACAAGGGACATCCAAAACTTCTCCCACGAAGTTTATACGAATGGATCCATTGCACCCATAACGACTCTTTATGTGTCAAAATACTCCAAATGTGAGTAGTCATAAGCGCAATGTTAAAATCCTCAAACAGCGAATACCAAGGCCACCTCTTCATTCGTTGGCTTACAAAGCAGATTCCCAAGCAACCTTAGCCTTTCCCTTTTCATTTCTCCTTGACACCAAAGGAAACCCTCATAAAATTGCTCAAGCTCATGGATATCTGATAGGAAGGATAAAAGCGAAGCCCAATATAAATGCATCGAAGATAAGAGATCTCACCAATTGAAGCCTACCGCAAGAGATAAGAACTTATTGCCAATCATTCACCCGACCTTCAGGTTTTTCAACAAGCACCTTGCAATCCCTATAAAGTCTTGATGATATAAGGGGACACCAAGGTACCTAACGAGGAGAGAACCTACTGCAAGCGGCATAGGCGGAGAATAAGCGACTTTAATAGCATTTGGAACATTACAAAAGAAATTTGTACTTTTAGGGATACTTGGGACAAGACCGAAAAGTTCTTGAAATCCTCAAGGCCTGCATAATGACATTAAGAATCACGATGGCCTCTAGCAAACAAGAAGAGGTCATCGCAAAACAAAGGTTAATAATTACATTGTTGCTCACACAAATGATGGCGAAAGTCAACCGAATTGAAACCTTTTTACGCAATATAAGGTTAGCACTTCCATAACCAACGTAAACAAGTATGGAGATAGCGGGTCACCTTGTCTAAGGCCCGCTTACCTTTAAACCAGCCATGGAGATCGCCATTAACACATATGGAATAAGGCGTAGATGATATACAAACCATGATCCAATCTACCATTTTGGAGTTAAAACCAAAACCAATCGAATAGCCCTAAGAAAATTCCAATCAACCGTATCATATGCCTTACGAATATCAACCTTAAGCGCATCTAGGAGGACCCTTCCTCTATGATAATTCCGCATAAGCTCTTGGGTAAGTAATATATTATCGATATACGACGACCGGAACAAATGCCGATTGATTAATACTAACCAATGACCAAGGCCTTCTTTGTCGATTAGCAAGGATTTTGCTAATGCATTTATACATGACATTCTGACAAGAAATAGGCCGATAATCATTAATCTTAGATGGGTAGACACTTTAGGAATCAAAGATATAATAGTATGATTAATCTCCTTGAGAAGCTTACCATTAATAAAAAATCACGCACGCAGTCTAACCTCAGCACCACAATATCCCATGCTTTCTTAAAGAAAGTAGGTACCCATCGGGACCGGGAGCTTTATCATCCCCATAGAAAATATAGCATCCTTAATCTCCGCATCCGTAACATGGCGAACCATCAAACCAGCCAATTGAGGAGGAAGAACATTAGAGAATATACCATAATCATCAAAAAGTACAATTTCCTTCCATACCAAGAAGCTGATTCATAGTGAGCAACAAAAGCACACAGCAACTGATTACCCTCGTACAAGACATTGTTTGCATCTCTAACCAATTCAATTCGATTCTGGGCACATTTGCTTTTAACAATATTGTGAAAATAGGCGTGTTAGAATCACACACGAAGCCATTGAACTTTAGATTTCTGCTTTAAAAACCGTTCTTCATCTAACGTAGCCTCCTTATAAGCAAGAAGATAGTGAGCATGTTCATCCCGTAGTTCAGAATTAGACGGATCTGTATCAATAGCCTTTTGGACGTCATCTAACTCCTGCCGAATCCTAACTACCCGCTCATGAAGATTACCTTGGCTGTGCAAAAGCTTACGAAAAGGAGACTTCAACCCCTTTAAGCGTTGAACAACACGATACATAGCACAACCATGAACATTAAGATTCCATCCCTCATTAACAGTATCACTAAACCCATCTTTATGAACCAAGAAGTTCGAGAATTTAAAGCGGTTTAGGCTTAGGCTTAGTAACACGAGGAATCTGCAGAACACAGGAGAATGATCGAAATACGATAAGGTTGAAATATGGCAAACGAACACGGAAACAAGTCGACCAAATTCGGATTGCCCATCACCCGATCAATTTTCTTCAATGTACCAAAGGAACCTCTTGGTTTCGATTCCAAGTAAAATGAAGACCGATACTATTAATATCCTCAACCTCCATTTTGAATACAATCTTTGAATTCACGCATAGCAATGTCGAGCATAACTACCACATGAATGATCTTCCAACTTTAAAGCGCATTAAAATCCCCAACAAAACCCAAGGCCTAGTACGCATAAATCCACATGGCACACAAGATTAGACCAAAGGCGCCGATTAACATAATAATTATCGGCGTAAACAAAAGAACAAAACAAATTTTCTTATCTGTCAGCGTATTAACTTTGAACATGCATAACTGGTTAGTTTGAGACATAATCATCACATCAACAATATCATCATTCCAACCAAGTATAATCGGAACCCTTATCACACGAGACTACCATTTGACGTCCACTTCCACCGACGATAAACTTTACGACATGTATCATACACTAAAAGCATCAACATGAGATTCCAAGATAGCACATACACTAAGATTATTATCATTGACCACATTTTCAAACCAAATCCAAATGGATATGGACCGAATCTTCGATTACAAACCTAAGTTTTCAAACGAGCTATCAAACCAAATCACAGGTTTACGGTGCATAACATAGAGTTGATGATTCAATTATGAGTGTTGTTGAATATAACCGTCAAGAGGAATTGAATGCGTAAGGCGAGTCGATCAAAATTAGAAAAGGTTGTTTATAACAAACCATTTAACTATTCAAAATCAAATCACTTCGTTGCACAAAAGGATTTTTCTAACACACCTTGGGTTATCACACCTACTACGAGGGTCCCTTTCCAATAATGTACAAATTAATGGTCCTTTACCTTCACTTAGTGAAATAAAACCATTAGCCAAACAATGTAAAGTAATAAAATATTTTGAAATATTCATTTCAGACATCAAACTTTTGGAACGTGAAATTGAATTTCATTCTGAAAAAAAAATTGAACATTTTCAATCGCCTCTTGCTCGTGCACAAAGAGATATTCTTCATAAAAGAATTTTACCTCATGTCCGAAATTTGAAAAATTGTGCTATATATTGGGGAAGGAATTTTCACAAGGAGCTTGGACTTATGAAAAGAGTTTTTGAACAAACAGAAACATCAATTTCAAATACAAAACGTAAAAATAAAATGTTACGAAAAGATGTTGATCGACTCTTGGAAGATGTTATCTATGCTGATATCCATAATGTTGTGTTATTGCATTCTTTGTCATATGCATTTGAATATATCTCTGCTGATTCTGTTGATTCTATTGCAATTGTTGAGAATACTGATAATGTGCTTCAGATCGAGTCTTTAAAAGTTGAAAATGAACAATTGTTAAACGAACTTTCAAATGCAAAACGTCGTCTTCAATGGTGTCAAAAAGATTGTCAAAATCGTGAACTTGCTCTACAAAACAAAATCACTCAGTTGCGTTCAAAATCTTTTGATCCTAAAATTGAGCAACTGAATGATCAAAACACGTCTTTGAAATGTCAAATCTCAAAATATGAACAAGAACTTGCAAAAGTTAAAAGGAATATGGTGTCATATCGATTTACTCAAAGCAGGACTCGTGATGAAGCATCAAACGAACTTGATCATTATCTTGCACACACTAAAGAAGTCATGAATTTTTGGAAATCTTACGTTACGAAAATCAAGATTTGTTGCACTGTTGTCATTGTGTTAAAGAGAAGTTAGGAAAGTATGAACAAGTTCAATTAGCAACATTAAAAACTTGCACTTGTAACACTTAGAAAAAGTGACACTAGAATGCCTCTCGACAAATCACAAGATACTAATGTGCTTCCTCTCTTGAAGCAGGAATAGTTGCCTCTTTTCCCAACGTCCGCACTTCACAGCCTAGGAGCAATACAAAGAAGAATATGAAGTTGCGACCTAAGAAAAGAACAATAAAGAATCTTTGAAGTAGAAGAACACCCTAAGACATTGAATAAGATTCAAGTTGCACCACTTTAGATATTCGTCGACAAATGTAATGGAAAAAGTGTTGTAACGAATGATGAACCTTTAAGTACTTTTGATATTAATTTTGAAGCTTCTTGTGTTATATGTCGTAAAAGTATGCTTTCTGATTGTCATGATAAATGTGTTGCTAAAGCTATCTTGTCTCGTTTACGGAATCCTAAGAAACAGAATACCTCTAGGCCCACTAATGCTTTTTAAGTTTGTGCTTGGTAAACCGCCCTCTTTAGATTCTATGATACGCATTGATGTACATGTAGCTCCATTATCACCTCCAAGGAACGTAGTACCACCTAGTGCATTCACTAAGACTAAAGCAAAGACTAGTTGGAGATGGCAGAAATGGATACATAATACACTAGGATTTAAATGGATGCCTAAAATCGTTGATGTGTGTATTTCTACTATAATCGCTTGGAACCCTCTAACTCTTGGGTTCCACATCTACTTCTATTCCATCCGTGTCGTGCATGTGTGTCACGGTGATCTGATCATCCTTTGGATTGTTGATAGCGGATGTTCCCACATGACGAGCAATCTTAAGCTGTTATCAAACTTCGTTGCAAAGTTCATTGGCTGTCGATTCGAGAATGATCACTTCGCGGCTATCATGGGCTATGGAGATTACATCAATGGCAACATCGAAATGCGAGGGTTTATTATGTGGAAGGCCTCGATCACAATCTCTTCTCGATGGGTCAATTACGTGATGGAGATTTGGAAGTTGCTTTCGGGAGAAAACTTGTTTCATTCATGATCTACAAGGAAGCGATCTTATGTCGGCACTGCAATTCAAGTCTCTACACTATCTCCATGCAAGACATGATTGCTTCATCTCCCATCTGTCTGCTTTCAAAGGAAACATCAACAAAATCTTGGCTATGGCACCGTCGTCTCTCACATTTAAACTTTCAAACCATAACCAACCTTGCTCGGTACAAACTAGTTAAAGGTCTCCGAGATTCCGATATTCTAAAGATCACCTATGCTCGTGTGTGAACAAGGAAAAAGCAATCGTGCTCACTTTCCTTCTAAGATGGAACACTCTCGGCATGTGCTTCATCTTCTTCACATGGTTGTGTAGCCGATCTTGCGTGAAAAGCGATTAATGGCAAAGCGCTACATCTTGGTAATTGTCGATGACTACTCAAGATGGACTTGGGTCTACTTTCTTGAAGTAAAGATCAAGGTCCACAGATGATCATCACCTTTCACGAAAATTTAAGTTCGACTCGAACATTCGGACAAATTAGAAATGCACAAAGGAACTGAATTTGTGAATCAAACTCTTCGTGCATTTTATGAGAAAGTGGGAATTGAGCATCAAACATCTATTGCACGTACACCGAACAAAAGCGGAGTTGTTGAATGATGAAGCGCACATTAGTGGAAGCTGCAGAATGATGTTAATTAATGCTAAACTTCGGATTACTTATGAAATTTGAAGCCATGTCAATCTGTATACTACTCTGAGATCGCTCAATGATTACCAAGCGCCACAACAAAACACCTTATGTGCTTATCCACAACCATAAAGCGAACCTCAAACTCTTTCATGTATTTGGATCCCTTTGTTATCCGAATAATGATCGTGATGACTTTAGTAAGCTCAAAGCCAAAGGCGACATTGGGTCTTTATAGGATATTGTGAAAATTCTAAGGGTTTCGGATCAGGGAATCGTCGTACAAGCGAGGTTATGGAAGCGATTCATGCAAATTTCGATGAGCTTCTGAGATATGGCTTCGAGCATATGACTTGGAACCGGTCACAACCGTTTAAAATTCCTCTAACCCCATCATCACCGAACCAAGCCCCAGCTTACTCGTCAACAAATGGAAAAGCTATTTGCTCCTCACGTTTAGTGATGATATTCATGAACATGCTCGGTGTATCCAATGTTTTCATTGCTCAACCTAATCATATTCCAATACGATACACTGCTACAACAACTCATTGTTAAGCACCACCGATTGACTCTACAACAGCAGTTGAACAAAGCGCATCAATGACCAGAGAACCGGTGATGATGTTCTAAACAATGAGTACCCCACCTGATTTTGATCCAAATCGTTTTCAACCCGTTTGCTAATGACTCTGCTGCACGGATGTTGCGGAATCATCTACAAACCATTTGAATCCTCCCAATCGCACAATGTATATCAACATCAACCTTCCACACATCGTTGGACGAAAGACCATCCTCTTGAGAACATTATTGGTAACTTTGAATCAACCGGTCATAACAAGACAGCGTCTTCACATAGAGCAGTGAACATTGCATTTATGCACCAGCTGTCTGCTAACTGAACCTAAAAACATTAAAGGCGCAATGACCAAAAGACAATTTGGATTGAATCCATGCAAAAGAACTCAAAGCAGTTTAAACGTCTTGAAGTATGGGAATTGGTTGAAAGACCAACATGGGTCTTCGTCATTGGTCTAAAATGTATTTGGAAAAACAAATTGGATCTTTGAAGGAACCGTAATCGAAAACAAGTCACGTCTGGTGGCTAAGAGTTATAGATAGGAAGAGGTATTGACTTTGAAGAATCATTCGCTCCGGTTGCTCGTCTTGAGGTTTTGTCGGATATTTACGGCATTCGCGGCTCACATGAACATCGGCTTTCAAATGGATGTCAAAGCGCCTTCACGAATGGGAAGCGAAAAGCGGTCTATGCTCGGCCAACGGAAGGATTCGTTGATCCGAGTTCCCGAACCATGTTTACAAACTAAACAAGGCTCTCTACGATCTCAAACAAGCCCCAAGCGTGGTATGATAAGTTATCATCCTTTCTTATCGTAATAATTTCTCTAAGGCTCGGTCGACCCTACACTTTTCATACAATATCATGGGAACACATTTTAATCGTTCAAATTCGTGGATGACATCATTTTTTTGGTCAACACATCTAAAATACTCAAAGCGCTTTTAAAAACTTATGACAAAACATTTTGAAATGTCCATGATGGGTGAACTTACATTCTTTCTTGGATTGCAAGTTCATCAATCACCCGTGGTATTATCTTATATCGGTCAAATATGCCCTTGAACTTTTAAACAAATTTAGAATGCAAAAGCAGGACACCTATGCCACTCCAATGGCACACACTAAGCTGAATCTTGTGTTTACATGGGAAATTGGTTGACCCTACAAATACCAAAGTATTATTGGGTCTCTCATATCTAACGACCAGTGGGCGACATTGTATTGCTATATATCTTTGCTCCGTTATCGGTCAAGACCAATCTGAAACCCACCTCTCAGAGGCTAAAAGAATCCTCAGTACATCAAGGAACCATTAACTTGGGGATGCGGTATCCAGAAGGATTCTAGTTTTGAACTAATAGCTTTTTCGGGACGATCGCGGGGATGCTTAGATTACGAAAAAGTACCTCGGAGCATTACAATTTCTTGGTGATAAGCGGTGTCATGGCAATCGAAGCGAGGATTGTACATCGTTGTCAACCGAAGCGAGAATATGTAGCCATGTCGGCGTGTTGTGCTCAAGTCATTTGGATGAGAACACAACTCAAAGACTATGGTTACGTGTTTGAGAATCGATGTACTACGACAATCAAGTGCTATTGCGATCTCGTGCAACTCATTCAACATTGAAATCAAAGCACATCGACCTTGATATCATTTCATCAAGGAGCGCGTGGAAAAGGGTAATCTTGTTGAATTATACTTTGTGGATCTTGAATACCAGCGGCATATCTTCTCACCAAAGCCTTAGCTCTGCTAGGTTTAATGAGTTGGTCCACAGTTGGTATCGCGGTGTTTGACTCCGGAGGCTGGATGAACTTTTAAAACATTCTTAAAACCGGTCAAACACCAAAACTCTTTTGTAAATATTTTCAAAACAAAATACAAAATTATAAAATCGATAAAACAACAAAAATATTCTTCTATCTATATTTATTTTAACATGGCAAGTACAAATCCTCGTCAACACTCTAAATCTTTCAAAATTCAATATTTTATCGGTCAAGTGTTGAGGGGAGAACGTAAATATTTCAGTTTCATAAAACCTTGTACTTGCATGTTACCTTATCCCGATTGTTTCTTTGATAATGGTGGTCACATTTGGGTTCTTGGCCTCCTGGACTCAAATTTATAAAATTTCATTATTTCTCAAGTCGAGGGGTCGAGTTTCTTTCCAAATATCTTTCGTTTGGTAACCAAAATGGAAGTTATGGGCATTGAATGTAAATGTTTAGGTGGAGGGACTAAATGTGTCAAAATCTCAAAGTATTTTCTAAAAAATACTTCACCTAATTTTTTTTACACAAACATTAACTCACCTCATTTATTTCTCAACTACCCAAAATCTACGCGTATCATTCAACCTACAAATCCGTGTTTTTGATCATCATTTTGTAAGTGTTTTCACGTCTTTAACATGATTACAAACAAAGGTTTTTGATATCATAAACATCCAACGGTTAAATCTCGTGTTTTAGTGAGATTTGTGTTCTACGCGTTAAATATGAACACAAATTCTTCATTTGAGTGTTATTGGTTAAAATGGTTGCGTCAAAACATTTGTTTAATCACATTGAAACCATTTCTATCTTTAAAACTCACCCAGAAACACGAATTGAATGTTTTTGATAATTAGGGTTTATGCGTGAATTAGGTATTTTCATGTGTGTGTGTTTTAGGTTAGTTAGATGGTTAAGAGAGGTTATATATAAGTTGAATTGATCATATCCATACTCATAACTTGCCCAGAAACATCAATTGTGAAAGAATTAAATTTTAGGGTTTAAGTTCATACGGTTTTGGGTACTTTTGATTCATAACATTTTTTATGTTAAAACTTGTACAGAACACTTCATTAGACCTCTAAGATACCCAAGAAATAGTTTGGTGTTATTCCTATGGCTAGAACTCTTACACGTAGGAATTGAACTTTAGGGTTTAAAGTTTACGCGTAAATAACATTCTACGCATAACTGCTTAAACTGTGAATCCATGCTTAGAACTGATAGATATTGAATGTATGTGTTAATATTGGTTTTATGATGAACTTATTTCAGGATTTCTACGCGTGAAAATTCAGAATCAAGGTTACTTGAACATCTCGCATAAGGATCACCTTACGCGTAGAATGTTATCTTGTCAAGAGAAATCTTCTGCGTAACCTTACGCTTAAGGTTCTACAATGGGGACTCACGCGTATCACAGTGAAGGATATGCGTGGCGATAACCTCTACGCATAAGGTTCACTCTTACGAGTAAGCCTTACGCGTAAGGTTCCATATCTGCACTGCGTAAGCTTTACGCCTAAGGCCCTCTTTTCCTCGCGTAATATTTCTTACTGCGTAAGTTAAGATCCTACGCATAAGCTTATGTTTACGCATATAACCACTCATGTTTACGCATAAGCTTGCAAAACCTACGCCCTCGCCTAGTTTTAACCTAAATTATGAATTATTACGGCGTGCAAACTTGTAAATAAATAAATCATAACGTCACGAAACCAAAATGTCACTAATAAGCTTAAATGTTTAATAAGTTGTGAAAATAAGTGAAAACTTGGACTTTAAAACTCAAAGTTAATCAACTCACGAAACTTATCACGGCGTCTACGGACTATTGGACTAACAGTGACATTGGACTCGTAACAATCATCGACATATCACATTCAATAAATAGACAATAAAATCAGCTGATGACTAACGTAATGTCTTTCGATGTGTTGGTTCTTTTGGCTAAATATCTTTCGAGATCACGAGATGGGCGCTTAAATGCAAAATGTGGAAGCACCAAATGTTCTCATTGTTGAAGATATCTTCTCATGGTTACCCAATGAAGATCGGAAAGAGCAACCTTAGAGTTGATTTTGATAGTTTCACCGCTCGAGTCTTCTTGTCGATTCTTGTGGACATTATGAAGAATCACCCTATCGAACATGCTCACCAACTCGCTTTCGATCTTGGAGATCTACATTCACCAATTCGGCATACAATGTAAAAGATCAAAGGTCAAAATCTTTGACGGTGACCTCGACCACAAACAAGTCACCATCACTGCTTGATTTAAGGGCTATTCTTCTTATTCCTATCATCGAGCCAACTGAATACAATACCACACCAACTAAAGAGGTCGTTCTACAATTCATGGTCGACATTCTTCTTATTCCTATGACGAAGCTGCAGGGGTAATCACAAAGCATTCATCCGTGGATCTTAAGAATATTCCCCAGCCATGGAGAACCCTCTACATTATGATTACCAAATCCGTTTAGGACGTGATAGTGGTTATGAGCATCCCAAGCTCATGGAACTACAGATCTTTTGGGCTTTGGTCAACATGAAACACATTGAAGTTGAAGCTCTATGTAACACCCTCAAAAATCGGGTTTTAGCGGAAGCATACAAGTTTTGGGTGCTACTAATCGGTATCACAACACAAGCATAGAATAAAAGGTTTTTCTTAAGAAAACTCATTTATTTAATAAAATCAATGTTCACAATAAATTTAATACGGAAATAGGCCCATAATAAATAAGCGGTCCCCAAATGCAAAAATCAGAATCATCTATGACCATGCCATGCCATTGCCCAAGCGCCTCCAAAAGTAAACAATCGCTTCAATACGAGAATACATGCTAAAAGTGTCAACACGAGGTTGGTGAGTTCATAGGTTTTCATAAAAATATTGCGAGTTCAAAAGATCCTTTCGATCATTGTGGGCGCCCACAATATCAGCGAAAACAAGGTTTACCTTTAAGCAAAAGAATAGAAAGGTGGACCACAAGGTTTTCAAGTGCAAATCAATTCTCATAAACAAGTCAAATATAACCGAGGTATAACCCGCCTAATTAACGATATCAAAATATTTATCCGCGAAAATAGTTCATAAACAACCACTTGGACCATATCAAAATCAAACACTACAACGAATATAGTGTCACGAAGCTTAACTATTACGCTTGAGTTAAGTCATGAAACCATCACTAGATAGCACGAGCCGTGACTATCTCTAAACACGCTAACAATCGACATGTTATCGTCATGGCAAGTTGGTGCATCCACAAATCCGGTAAAGTCCTTGGCAAGTTGGGCACCAAAGTCGAGGCAGGTGGCCATTCCAATAGATCTATCCATAACATTCGCACCATCTGAGCGAGGATGTAACAATTCATAACAACGCTGGGTTTCTAACCCAACCTAGCACGTAATAGCTCAAAAACATTTTCGGTCCAATCCAAAATAGTACTAGCACTTGTGTCCACATAAAACATATTTAAACCATATCACGCATTTCATCAAACCAAGTAACAATCATTTATTCAAATAAATCAAGCATTTGCATTTAATAAAAACGAGCATGTATTCTCCCCCAAAACAGTTTAAAAGCAAGTAAAAGTAGGGGCCATGAACTCACCTCGATACGAGCAACGCAAGAATCACAACTAAATCGATATCCAAAGAGTACAAGTACAAAGGTACTACATCGTCACGACCTAATAGTATACGTATCATCTCAAAATACGTCTCAAAGCGTACAATAATATAATATCCGAAAGACAACGTGTCTCAGTTTTCGTGGAATACTCGTGTCAAACGTTTCCAAAAATTCTAGTATCAATATCTCAAAAAGTTTAGTTTTAACGTTTCGTGTGGTGGTAAGGAATCATGACTCGACATACAACTCATGCCAAGAGTATACTAAAATGTAACTCACGCCAAAGGTATAACTCACGCTAAAGCATAATGTATATCCCAATACATTATAAGGAATAGCCAAGTAATATTGACCAAGACTCAATTCGAATAGAAAGCGCTAAGAAAGACGTTGAGGAAATCACGACTCATAGCTATGACAAGCAAGTAAGTTGATTGGTAAGTTTCGGTGTTTACCCATATTCCCAAATAGTTGATATATCGTCAAAACGTATAAGTTTTGAAAAGTTTTCAGGATATTAAAAAAATCATAAATGATTTAAGTTTATAAAAGATTTTACGAAATTTTGGCATTAGGTACTCATTTATAAGACATTTCCAAGTCATAATGACTCTTGAATAATATAAAATTTATCGTTAAGTTTCCCAATTCGTCAAATGCTACAATTTAAAATATACAATTGAACATATCATTTGCGTATATAGTAGTTGTTTAGATTTATCGACCATTTTGTAAAATTCGGGTCCAGATATGTTATACTCTTATGAGTCTAACATACCTTTCCGTCGCGTGTACCAAAAGGTCCATAATGTCCAAATAACGAATACCGTAAATCCAATACGTCCAATCCTTGTCCAACAATATATATAATGTCACAATGCTCGTAAATGAGTCCAAGAAATCAATGCCTCATGTGTTGCAATATATCCCTTAACTATTGTTATCTTTTTAATTATTGTTACCGTTTTTCCCATGAGTATTCGAAATAATAGTTTCAATCCAATTATACATTACTCTTGTCAAATCATAATACGTATCCAATTCCAAGTCACAACCCCCAATATAATCCGAAACATACCAATATCACATGATCAATAAGTAAATACGTTAGTCCGATGCTCAATATCCGAAACCATGTCACACTTCTATGAGTTTTTGACAAAATATAGCACACGCTAATAATGGACTTGAAGACCATTACAAACTAAGTGAAGCAAATACTAGCATAAAATCAGATTTATACCCATCATTGATCAAGTAATAACAATTGTAACTTTATCCAATCCAAATGCTAACCGAGATCAAACCAGGAAATACATAAGCTCAAAAACAGACTCAATCCAAGGACATAAATCAATTCGGGATGAACATACATATTTAACTTACAACCGAATTAAACATAACCATAGGGAATATGAAAAGAATCCGAACTCGAACACCCAGGACAAACAAATGAATAACCCGTATTCAACCCGTGACTCCATCAGTTATACACTCGATTCGTGACCAACAAAATCAAACGACCACCATTTAACGATTTATAGCACACGAAACTGTTAAAATGTTTCTAACCCGTTAAAAACAATATAACTTTTTAACACTCATTTTGATTCCACGAAAATTATTAACACTTTAATCATAACGGGTTTTGAAACAAAGAAAAATATATATATATATATATATATATATATATATATATATATATATATATATATATATATATATATATATATATATATATATATATATATATATATATATATATATATATATATATATATATATATATATATATATATATATATATATATATATATATATATACACGGTTTCACGATTTACCAAATCAAGAGCGAGAGAGGGGAGAGAGACGGCTGTGACTTTACTCGAACCAAGAACAACCCAAAGTCTATGAATAAAAATTCAAATCTTGAGCAAAACCAGATCTTGCATGATCCTTTGTCTTCTTACAGTGGTTGAGGAGATGGAGGAGTGTGGCGGCGCATGACGGCTGAGGTGGTGGTGGTGACACGGTTGTGGTGGTGAAAACCGGTCCAACACATCCCGACATACATTCTAACACGATCTAGGCTCAAACTACCTTCACAACCTTGAATCTGAAATTGCAATAATGGTGGAGTGGTGGCGGAGTGGCGGCGTCTGATGGTGGCGGCGTGGCCGGATATTGGCCGGACAGGCGGTAGAGGCGCCGGAAAGTAGAGGAGAGGATATGGAGGCTGTGATAAAAAATGTATCAACCCTAATGGCAAAGATAAGCTTTTTTTTTTTTTTTTTTTTATATATATATTCAAAGAAAATGTAACAAAAGAAAGTGCAAGGTTTCCAAAAGCCAAGGGGGTGCAGTGAAAGTTTTATTCCAGGGACCATTTTCGTATTTCCGTAAACTTTTGTAAACATCAAGTTCGGGGTTTAATTGGGCAAGTATACGCGCGAATTAAATTACGTAAATAGCGCCATCACGTTTAGAATAACTTTTCCAATAAGAATGAATATTCGCACGATTATTTTCTCGCAAATGAAATAAGAAACAAATCAAAATGATTAATAGGTTTATGGTTGTTCCGTTATGCGTTGTGTCTGTTTTTCACGTTTCATGAGATAACTTTCTCGTTTTCTCGTCAAATAAGCTCAGGAAGGTTCGTAAATGAAAAACAGACGAATTTTCTCAAAAAAGAATATCTGAAAAAGTGCGAGTTGTCACACTCTGATATGGGACGACATGATGTCTTTCCTCAAAAAGCTTGGCACCAAGATCCCATACATCAGATACACCAAATTGTTGATCCAAAGAGCTTTAGGGTATAATCACGATATTCCTCGAGACTCAATGACCCCAATCAATCACTGTTGTATGAACCTACACTCCGCGATCGGTTAAGGAATCAACAACAAAGAAACAAGGTGCGGTGTTGCCGGATCACCTTCTTGCGATGTGGTCAACAACTTTATTCATACAAAAGGTATTTGGTAGCGGTTGATGAAGGCAAAGTAGGTTTTCTTGATGAAAAGTCCTCTCGGTACACCTACTAGGAAAACCGGGAGAGGCGGTGTAGGAAGCATTACGAGCACGAGAGTCGAGAAAGTTTCTAAGAGGACACATGTTCTCGAAGGAAAATTCTCTCTAAAGAAGGTATTCCAATTCCCAAGCTGAACCTCGACAAAGCTAATGGATGAAAGCTCGAGGATCTTGAATCGGAGGCGAAGAGGTCACCTACTCCGAAACTCCAATCGATGACACTCAAGCAGAGCAAAACCTCCCGGTCAAAAGGCGATAAAGGTAAAGGAAAACCCGATGCTTGAGCATGAAAAGAAAGCTCGAGATGAAGAGCCATTTGATGAGAAAGAGACTATCGGAAGAAGTTGAAGAACCTCGGACTCAAGCATCTTGCCACGAGTTCGAACATCAACAAATGCGTGGCCTCGGAGGGTCAGTGGTGGAGTCCAATCTACACCAATTCCTGATGCGGTTAATCAACCCGATAAGGGAGCTAGTGCCACCACTCTTATGCAACAACAAAGGCAGCTTGAGGACTCTATCACTTACGAATTTGAGGAATCAGAAAGGGAGAAGTCTGAGAAAATTTCTGATGAAGATGCTAAGGTTGCAGCTAAAGAAAAGGAGATAAAGAAGCTCAAGCTCAAGCAAATGAAGAAGCCAGGATCAAGGCTAAAGAATTGGCTAAGTCTGGACAAGATGACGAAGTTGATTATGATGATTTTCTTCTAGATAGTCCAGCACGCTCCAAGGAAGAAACTTCTGAGCCACCTAAAGACCCTGAGTCTCCTCATGTCTCATCATCATCAGACTCATCCTCTCATTCATCTCCACCACCATCCAAAGGCACAACCAGATCCACATCCAAGTCAGTGAAGAAACCAACAGACTCTTGGATATCCCGAGCTAGGACAAAAATTTTCAAAGCTATCAAGCAAGTCAAGAAGAAAGACGTGATCAACAAAAAGCTGAATCAACTAGCTGACAAGATCAACTTTCTTCAAGACGGGATAAACGAGATGTTGAAAGAAAGGGAGCAAATCTAGGAGCTTCTCAAAGGAGATTTCCAAAGGGAAATGGAGAAGACAGCTAGAGAATATACTACCAAGTTTCTTCTCGACGCTGTCCCTGGAGTGACAAGAGAGATGTTCAACAGACAACTCTATCCGAATCTCAAACAATTGGCTAAGCAAACTATAAGATCAACACCTCTAACCGTGATAATCAACCCAAATGATCCTATAGTGTTCTCCGGTGCGAATTGGTTTCCGTGCTGGTAACGCAAATGTCAAAGATGCAACATTTACCTCGAAGGTAAAATGTTTGAAGCATTCTTGAATACCAACTCAAAACAAACATCTGAGTAGAAGTCGAAGGCCTAAGCGTCCAAGAGCGATGAAGATAAGGATAAGGATAAGGATGAGGAGCCTAAACGTCCAAAGAAGTCGGTGAACCCTCCTCTAAGCCACCACCACCCCAAAGGAATCCAACAGACACACGATCTCCTCCACGCTCTTCTGCTGACAAACCTCAGGACTCTGAGTCACCACCCTAGACAGAGAAAACCAATGATCATTTTGAATACACTGGTGGTGACGATGAGGAAATCCTGAGCCCCAACAACAACCCACCTCTCCCGACACAAAGAAGAAACCGGCATCCTCATCTAGGCCAAGAAGAAGAAGACGACTAAAGTGATGTCGTCTCATGGCTAGACGAAGATGACACCGAATATGACTGGTTTTCTACACTTTTTGATGCTACTCCCTCCCTACCTGAAGGTCAAGATATGGTAGAAGGTCGAACATTGGAGCATGCTAACTTTCTTCAAGAAAAGTTTCGGATGAAGAAGATGACCAAGTCAGAGTTAAAACGCATCAAGAATGAAGCTTTTCAATTGCTCAAAGACAGCTCGGAAAGTGCTATTGAAGTTGAATATCATCTTGAAAACATAGCACGAGCCATGTCTAACAACATCGATTGGCTCAACCACAGGCGAACATTGACTTCACGAAAAGACAAGGCTCCATACTACACTTGACCGGACCGGACCTCTACCTACCATTGGCTAACCGGATCAACCTAAGATTCCATTCCGCTACTTCTTCAACAAAGACCGGAATTTCTTCTACATGGTAGCGATGTGTCTAAGAAATACGCTACATCACTTACACTTCCATTCCCGGCAGCCATATACTCCAACTACATAGCAATCGAGGAAAAGGCTACTCACATGTTTGCCAAAAGCGTGGAAAAGTATGACCTTGATGCAATGTATGGGATTCACCATTGGCCTGAACGCCGAAGAATCTTCTACAAAAGCTGCAAGGTTCAAAAGTCTACACATGAAGTGTATAGTGATAAAGGGATCGTTGCTGTTAAGCATGTAACTCTCTCGTCTAAATAGGACTACACATTTCTCAAGAAAATCATGGTCAAAAGACAAGATGAAGAGGACTATGCTTTCTGTGAAGCGGACTTTCAGAATTTGTCTCTCAAGGACATTGAAGATCTGTATCTTGCCAAGGTACATGGAAGAATGAGACAATTCTCGACAGAAATCCAACATGAATACATCAAGTCCTTGCTCATCTTCATCAGAATAATAGTGATCCAGGAACGTGTAGAAGACTTGCAACTTGTCGTGGAATCGTATCGACACGTGTCAACCTCACCGACCTCATCTAGAACTTCCCGACATCAACCACCTTCCTCAATACACTCTCATCGAGAAACCATTTGGCGTAGTCTACGTAGTGAACTACACAAGGCAAGCTTGATGGCTTGTAAAGAGCTTCATAAGTTTGGAGATCATACTTGAAGAAAGTCGTGATGGGTTAGCTTATCGGTTAAAGCGATACAACAAGGCATTGGGTCACGAAGAGATGGAATTCAAGGGAGAGAAGGATGTGAAGAAAATCATCACGCGGATCGATGAAAGGTTGTTTAGAAGGGATCGATTCGAACGTTGGAAAGTTTCGTAGGTGGTCGACCCAGCATATCTCTCACAGGCTATCAACGTCCCGAACGCATTCCTGGAGTTATTGCTGGCCTTCCGGATTCTCCAAGTAACCCTTGATTTGTTTCTCTCATACTTTTGGATGTGTGATTTTAATCTGACGATGGCTTGTGCACACATAACAGTGTACAACCCGTACTTGTAATGAAAGGACCATGTGGTGCGTTTCGATGCCACAATCCTTATAAAAGAGCTGAAGCTTTACTTTTGAGTAAAACTATCAAAACTTTCATTTTCAAAGTTTTGCTCAAAAGAACAAGTACTTCCCTTATGATTTTTCAAAAACCTCAAACGTTAATATCACTTGTTGAGGGGGAGTATTTACTTAAAAACTTTGTTCACCAAATTGTTCTTCGTGGTAATCTTCCATCAAAACTCGAAATGGACATATTCGATATCAAAAGTTCATCAAAAATAACATTTATATGCCATTTTTTAGGGGGAGAAAAATTATGTGATAAGAAATATGTTGTGAATTGCTATTGAATCCTCGTGTGAAAAGACTTCAACCCATGAATTGACGGGAGCAAAACAGTCATACATTGAAAAGATCTGTCTTCCAAGACTTATCCAAGTAAATTGTACCTATTTGAGAAGCTCTTGATAAACATGAACTTTGACGGGTTTGACAACCTTTCGAGGTTTGTCCACACCTTCAAGGTAGTTATTAGAGCTAGTTGTCACCTAAAAGCTGACAATGTAACTCTTCAACTATGCAACGTAACCTTGTCTCGCGGGGGATTGTCTATCTTGAGTCGATCAATTCAAAAAGTGCGCGCTCTTCCCTCACCGTGCAGATTAATGTCAAAAAACTTAAGCACGTGTGGAGGGGGTGTATTTCTGCAAATTATAAAACTCTTGAAGTATTACAAAATGTTTCTTACTTATAAATACTTTGAGAGGTTTTCATGCAAATTGGTTTTGTGGCAATGGAGTTATAAGGTGACTAAGGTTAGGAATAACCGTCCTATGATCCGCCAGAGCCGGAGGGATCTACCCAAGGACACCACCAATAGTTAGAATTAGAAGTCCTTAGGTATGATTATAAAAAGGAGAAATTGAGAATCGGAGAAAGAAGGAGTTGAAGACATAAAAGAAAAGTAAAGAAAGAGTGAAAAGAAATAGCCCTCAAATTATTCAACTTAGGCGCACACGGGTTCAATTCATATGCTCTTGGTTGTCACTTGATGGCGCTTGTATTGAAGATCAAAGTCGTCATGGATCCAAAGGCGCATGCACCAAACCTTCTTAGCCACTCAAGTTTATCTCAACGAAGCTTGTTTCATTCTAACAGGAACCCTACGTAAACTATCGGCTTTCTCTTAGAGATTCTTTGGTATTGAAGAAGAGACCATCTCCTAGTCTCCGCTCGGGAAAACCAAAGTGCACTATTGAGTCTAGAGCTACAAGATTCATCAAAAGATCTCTTTGGTACACTTGACAATTCATCGCTTGTCGCTCAATAATAAGAACACAAGTTATATATTATCGTGTCCTTCACGGATCTTAGCAATCATCGAGAACATTTAGAGGCTCACAACCGTGATCCTTAGTGATTGAATGGAAACTCCTTCCAGTCAACATCTAACGGCCGACAGCGGTCACTCCGGTAACTCCCGTGGATTACGCTTAGTGTGTCTCAAACGGTCTGATCGTGAGGTGATGCTTGATGTACCTCGTGACTCATCCGAATCAGATGTATTTCGGTACATCGTGTTATCTCACTTGTGGGACTCGAGTTCGAGAGCGACCTTTGTAAAATTAGAGTCATGTTTTCACACTATCAAGTAACACTCTCAAAGTTCAAACTTGTGTTACTGGATTATATCTAACCCATGTCTTATGTTTTCTTCTTATGGATGCTCATGGGTGGAAAGATCGTCAGATTCTCCACATGCTCATACTTACAACATCACTAATTGAAGTTCTCTCAAAGGCAACACAAAGTCGAATGATTCTTCGTCAAAGTAAAAGAATCTACAAAGTTTAAAGACTAAGAGAACTACATCTCATCTTGAAATCCAACGTTAAAGCGCGTGTGAGCATGTTGGAGAAAGGCGTGGAGACACTGGGCGCTAAGCTAAGGCACTGATGCATAACCACAACATACTATCACTACCATCACAAAGAACAAAGATCAAAGAACAAAGAAAATGATGACGTCAAAGCAGAATTCTTCAAAGGAAACAATTTCTCTACATCGGGATATTGTTCGAATCAAGGCACTTCTTCTCACAAGAAAGAAGAATGTCAAGACGTCAAAGCTACTATTACATCGGCACCTACAACTTTTATATCATCAATCACTAACACTTAGGGGGAGATTGTTGGAATCACTCCTAAACTAGATTTCAAGTGTTAGTAATTAATATGTAATAGTTAGCTTAAGTATGGCTTTTATGTTAGTAATCAAGGTTAGGCTCATGTAGAAAGCCCATGAGCCTATCCAAAGCCCAATAAGGAAAGGATGGGAACTTGGTGTGTTGCCCTAGTTCCCTCCTATAAATAAACCTTGTAAACCCTCACTTGAGGGTTGGTTGTTCAATTCGCACATTTACTCTACGCATAACTCTTCAATATTTATTACGTGTGTGTGTGTGTTTGTTCATCCGATCATTTCTCTTCTCTATTTCTTCTATTGACGCTTGTGTTACAAACATGGTGACCTAACATTCCTTATCTACTCTTTATATATTGTTGATTACTATTGACTAACATATCTAACATCAATATCAATTGATCTTTCAATAAGTTTCAAAACAAAGTTTTTAATCGGTAAACTATTCAACCCCTGTAAAACCCGAAAATCTAAAACGCGTGATAGGACTATTTTGCCATTTAATTTAAAACTTATGAATACGTAAAATACATCGAGCCCGTTAAATACATTTCTAACATAGCTTGTAAATGATTGACGACCTAAAATATACGAGATCAATAAAACAAACTCACCCTTATGTTAGCTTTACATATGGGCCGAAAATTTTATATTAAACACAAACATTCCAACTTGATTTCAAGCCCATTTACTTTGTGATATAGAAATAGACTTGGGCCCTTGGTTCTCTCCTAATCACGGCAAAAAAATAGTATACCCCTCCCCTTTCTTTTTATCATACGCACCAAAAAATGTATGCACAAAAACCCTAATATCTCCTCTACTAAAAGTGACGGCTGGAGTTTCCCTCCTCCTCCCATTCGACTCAAAGACAACCATCCAAGGCTGATGGTTGTGGTGTACTGCCTATGGTCGTGGAGTCATGTTGCTGGTCGTGGGGTGCAAAGGCACAAAAGAATGGTTGTTTTCTTGTTTCGAGCCTTGTTCCGTCCTCCTCATGTGCACGCTGCAAAAAGTAACAACATCACCCCGTATTTCTTTCTTGTTTTTTGAACCTGGTCGTGACCTTGGTATTCCGTACGCATGATTATATGATTATCAAAACATTACACATGAACTAAGAATTTCGTCACATAAAATCATAAGATTTTGTTACATAAAGTCATGTCATGGTTTCACCTATATAGCGAGTGGGAATGGGCACTTAACCTATAATAAGCATATGAATAAAATACAAAATCACCACATAAAATAACGAGGTCGTGAAACCTTCACATGTCGATATCGGTTCTGATTATGGAGGGTCGAATATGTATCACAGGAGTCTTCAACTTGATTTTGATCATGCGTATTATATACGTGAATAAACATAAAGAGACAAAGACATACGTGAATATAAGCTCTAATATATGTATGTGATAATATGTAATCAGCTTGGATCGTTAATTGTGTCATAGTGTGTCACATGGGGATCTCATAGGGCTGGAAGCATGCATGAGTTATGTGAATTAAACCTATAAAATATGGATACTAGTTGAGTACGGAAATTTTGGGTGTTAAGATTTGTAGTCTCGTTATTACAAGGAAAGGGTCTAGAATTATTTTACTAGTGGTCGCGTGAATGGATTTGAACCTGTACATGTCTCGACATCCATATAAACGACACATACATGTTATTTTTTAATGTTGCCGAGCTAAAAGGGGGATATATACAGGCTTAAATATTGGCTAAGCTTGGGTCGTATACAATCATAAAAAAAAAGGGTTACACAAGGGTCACATAAACTTGTACTAATCGAAATATAATAGCTTATAACGTAAATGGAATTGATGATTAAAACCTAGGGCTCGAATTATGTACGTAGATACGATTTATATAAATTAAAGGTTAGACTTGTAAACTATTGAAACTTGGGGGTTTGATATGTTAACATGTTAAGTAAAGTGCTAAAAGAAGTAAAATGGGTAAACTTGATATATTTACACTTAAGACCATATACTTTGTAATGATAATGGTTTAGACCCTAAACTTGTGTAACTTGGCATAAATGATCCTTTAACTATAATAACACTATATTTCATCATTTAACCTGATATGACATTTAATGCATCATAAATGGCTAAATCTGCTAAATACAAAAACCTGCTATTTTTGAAAAGTTACTAAAAGTGGAAACCTGCTAAAAATGGAAAGCCGTCTAAAATGGGTAATCTGATCTTAATAAGCGTTATCTAATTCATAGGTTCCGGACAGCGGGATTATTTTGCTTGCGTCGATTGAGGTACATATATTCTATCCTTTTTCAGTAGGGATTTCTCATGACTTTCTGATCCTTGACTTTGTTCACTTATGATATTTCATTGCTATGATTTTCTTTGCTATTGACCCTCTAATATTGAACCATTGCTATTGACCCCACTGTTACTGAATCTCTGTTATTTAACCATTGTTATTGAACCTCTGTTACAGAACCTTTGATATTGGACTTTGACATTGAACTGTTGCTATGAACCTTTGGATTGTGAACTACTGATATTGTACCTCTGATTATGTTGACTGATATATTGCTACACTGTGGACCTTTGTTTGACCCTTCAGATTGATACCCGAGCCAAATATTGTTAACTAGTCATGGAGGTACCATGATCGTGCCATTGACGCACCAATGGCATGACTCTAGTGTGGTTGAGTGATGTTCCACATCGTCCTTATACTGTATTGATTATGCGCGCTTCACTGTTATTGTTATGGCCATTATTATGCAGCAGGGGCGTATGGATGCATCCTAGATTTGTACTATCTTATTCTTGATATATATCTTGTTCGGTGATGTGGTGCGTGTGTGCAATAAACCTCCTCATAGTCCGGGAGCTAGCTACTCCATTGGTTACTAAGGCCTCCTCCTATTGGTGCGGTATTCCGAGGTCACCCTCCGAATACGATGGTTACTATTGATTCTTGGGTTGCTATTGCCACTCAGAGATATTCTTGTATTGTACTATTGGCTCGGGATAGATTTCTGACAACCCTTACACTGTTGATGTACCTATATTGTACCCTTATGTGACTTACTCTACTGCCATTATATATATTCCATTGCATTGATCTGTCATAATCTTATTCCGTTACTACAGACTATCATTCCATTCACATACCGGGTTATTATATGACTATTGAATTTGATTGTGCTATTTTCATGTCTTATGTGACTACTGTTTACCCTGCTACGATATGATTAATATGCAATTATATGATTCAACAGTTGTCATATGAATACATGTTATCCTAATGTTATGTGACCCTCTGATTTATCTGGTGATCATGCTAGTGTGCAATCGATTGTTGATCTGTTTATCTTGTATACTTCGTTCTGTTAATCTCGTGGTCTATGATTATCCGTTAGTATCCTTATTTGTTTATTTTTGATCTGCCATGTTTACATTTCTGTTATGTTACTGTTATGTTATTGACTGTGGGTTATTTGACTTGTGTGATTGCTATGCTCACTTCCTAATTAATTGCTTCCGCTTGCTTTTAGTTTTCCGTTTGGCTTATATGTATTCTGATTTCCTGATTTGATTGCATGCTATTCTTATGTTGAGTGGATGCGACGTCTGCTATGCTTGATTTTGTTTCGGTGTTTGTATGTCTGCTTGTGTATATGTGATTATATATAAGTCATGGATGCGTTGCTTTGTTGTGTTCTCCTTTGATTGTTGTTCTTTCTGGATATCTGTTACTATCGTATTCTGCAGGATCCTCATCGACTCATTGTTTCTATTTCGCTGCGACCTTGTTATCAGTTTCCTTATTTCATTTGTATCTCTGGTTTTTTTTGCTTTCGTTTTGTTATATCATTTCTTGGGCTTTTAAGCTCAAGACATTTCTTTTCCTGCGGCAGGAAAGGTTGGAAGATGGGCTTTGATGGGCTGAGAATTGGATTTTCTGAGTGGACCGACCCTAGTTAACTTATGATTTTGGACTTATTTCGATGGGCTATTGTTTTGAGATTTCATTTTATTTTAGACATATTGGATTTTGTATTTTTCCTTGTAAGTCATTCTTGTATATGACTTGGTACTTTATTCTTTAAGACTTCCGCTTGCAAATCTTATTTGTATGTTCTGATATGACACCAAAATGTGACACTTCTACCCTTGCCAGGTTGGGGTGTTACAATTATGGTATCAGAGTAAAGGTTTCGTCTTGTTGACCTTAGGATTGACTTGTGAGGACTGGGTAGACATTAGGCTTCCGTCTGTTCTGATCTCTTTCGATTCCTTTTGATTGTCGTTCAGATTTGACTTCGAGATTCTTTTGTCTTCACTGATTTGGCCTTCTTCTCTTTGCATGTGATTTTGCTATTTTAATTTCGCACATCCGTTTGTCGATCTATATATGGAGACTACTCGTAGAACCAAAGATGATGATGCTGACCCTGCATTGCTGCAACAATTTCTGGAGAGGTTCGTGAAATAGAAGCCGCACCCGATCGTGATCTTCTTTGGAGCGTCGGGGATCTTTCTTTGAAGGAGCTGGACGGATCAACCAAAGGCGCAAAGATGGAGACAAGATTTAACTGGTGGCTGAGAAGGTTCATCTACTTCATATGATTGGTCGCGACTTGTGTTACTCCGATTTGTTCGTCACGCGTTTTGAGGCGGTTTGATATTTGTTATGCGATTTTGATCAGTATTACTTTTCTTTGATTTGTCAGAACTCAGTTTGAATCGTGAAGTTTTATGATTTGGCATTTTGGTAATATCTCTGCTTTTCTTTTGGATCGTCAGTAATGAGTCATGAGGAACCGTTTCGAGCAAGTTGGTAGCCTTATTCTTTGGTGATATGGTAAGTTGTCTGATGTAGTATATGATGTATGTATGTGATCTGGCCTGTTTTGGGCATGTTACTTGCTATCTGTATGTTATCTATTTTGTTGTAATTTTGGTTATGTGGTTTGTTATAACCCGAGGCAGAATATGATGACCATAAGGACTTGTTATGTGATGCAAGTATTATGACGCCTGATCAACGTGATAATACCGAGATCATATAATTTGAACTTATGGAAATCATACGACGTCTTGGGAAATTCCGGGGGTTGGTACGTGAATGGACTAGGACTTATATCCGTTATTTGTCGAGCCTCATGTTCACTTGGAATTCTGTACCTCTTTGCGAGACTCTCACCGACATCTGTTACGTATAAGTTTGGTACGCTTTGGAACAGGAATCGTTATGATCTGTGTGATGTGTGAAACTATAGATTGCTACGTCTGCCTTAAACTCGTACGTCTCCGTGTACCTGCGACTTCAATTTTCGAGGACGAAAATTTTTCTTTTAGAGGGGAAGAGTTGTAAAACCCGAAAATCTAAAACGCGTGATAAGACTATTTTGCCCATTAATTTAAAACTTATGAATACGTAATATACATCGAGCCCGTTAAATACATTTCTAACATAGCATGTAAATGATTGACGACCTAAAATATACGAGATCAATAAAACAAACTTACCCTTATGTTAGCTTTACATATGGGCCAAAAATTTTATATTAAACACAAACATTCCAACTTGATTTCAAGCCCATTTACTTTGTGATTTAGAAATAGACTTGGGCCCTTGGTTCTCTCCTAATCATGGCAAAACAACAGTATACCCCTCCCCTTTCTTTTTATCATACGCACCAAAAAATGTATGCACAAAAACCCTAATATCTCCTCTACTAAAAGTGACGGCTGGAGTTTCCCTCCTCCTCCCATTCGACTCAAAGACAACCATCCAAGGCTAATGGTTGTGGTGTACTGCCTATGGTCGTGGAGTCATGTTGCTGGTCATGGGTTTGGACTGGTCGTGGGGCGCAAAGGCACAAAAGAATGGTTGTTTTCTTGTTTCGAGCCTTGTTCCGTCTTCCTCATATGCACGCTGCAAAAGGTAACAGCGTCACCCCGTCTTTCTTTCTTGTTTTTCAAACCTGGTCGTGACCTTGGTATTCCGTACGCATGATTATATGATTATCAAAACATCACACATGAACTAAGAATTTCGTCACATAAAATCATAAGCTTTTGTTACATAAAGTCATGTCATGGTTTCACCTATATAGCGAATGGGAATGGGCACTTAACCTGTAATAAGCATATGAATAAAATACGCAATCACAACATAAAATAACGAGGTCATGAAACCTTCACATGTCGATATCGGTTCTGATTATGGAGGGTCGAATCTGTGTCACAGGAGTCTTCAACTTGGTTTTGGTCATGCATATTATATACGTGAATAAACATAAAGAGACAAAGACATACGTGAATATAAGATCAAATATAGGTGTGTGATAATATGTAATCAGCTTGGCTCGTTAATTGTGTCATAGTGTGTCACATGGGGATCTCATAGGGCTGGAAGCATGCATGAGTTATGTGAATTAAACCTATAAAATATGGATACTAGTTGAGTACGGAAATTTTTGATGTTAAGATTTGTGGTCTCGTTATTACAAAGAAAGGGTCTCGAATTGTTTTACTTGTGGTCGCGTGAATGGATTTGAACCTGTACATGTCTCGACATCCATATAAACGACACATACATGTTATTTTTTAATGTTGCCGAGCTAAAGAGGGGATATATACATGCTTAAATATTGGCTAAGCTTGTGTCGCATACAATCATAAAAAAAGGGTTACACAAGGGTCACATAAACTTGTACTAATCGAAATATAATGGCTTATAACGTAAACTGAATTCATGATTAAAACCTAGGGCTCGAATTATGTACGTAGATACGATTTAAATAAATTAAAGGTTAGACTTGTAAATTATTGAAACTTGGGGGTTTGATATGTTAACATGTTAAGTAAAGGGCTAAAAGAAGAAAAATGGGTAAACTTGATATATTTACACTTAAGACCCTATCCTAAACTTGTGTAACTTGGCATAAATGATCCTTTAACTATAATAACACTATATTTCATCATTTAACCTGATATGACATTTAATGCATCATAAATGGCTAAATCTTCTAAATACAGAAATCTGCTATTTTTGGAAAGTTACTAAAAGTGGAAACCTGCTAAAAATGGAAAGTCGTCTAAAATGGGTAATCTGATCTTAATAAGCGTTATCTAATTCATAGGTTCCGGACGGCGGGATTGATTCATCGTGTGACCTTACTTTCCTATTTTGCATGCTTCGATTGAGGTACATATATTCTATCCCTTTTAAGTAGGGATTTCTCATGACTTTCTGATCCTTGACTTTGTTTACTTATGATATTTCATTGCTATGATTTTCTTTGCTATTGACCCTCTAATATTGAACCATTGCTATTGACCCCATTATTCTTTGAATCTATTATTGAACCTCATTCTTGAACCATTGTTATTGAACCTCATTCTTGAACCTTTGATATTGGACTTTGACATTGAACTGCTATGAACCTTTGGATTGTGAACTACGATATTGAACCTCGATTATGTTGGTGATATCTTGCTACTGTGGACCTTTGTTTGACCCTTCAGATTGATACCCGAGCCAAATATTGTTAACTAGTCATGGAGGTACCATGACCGTGTCATTGATGCACCAATGGCATGACTCTAGTGTGGTTGAGTGATGTTCCACACCGCCCCTATACTGTATTGATTATGCACGCTTCACTGTCATTGTTATAGCCACTATTGTCTATAGGGGCGTATGGATGCATCCTAGATTTGTAATGTCTTGTGCGATATATATACTGCTACGGTGATGTGGTGCGTGTGTGCAATACACCCTTCATAGTCCGGGAGCTAGCTACTCCATTGGTTCTGAGGCCTCCCTCCTATTGGTGCAGGTATTCCGAGGTCACCCTCTCACGAATCGATGGTTACTATTGATTCTTGGGGTGCTATTACCACTACGATATTCAGTATTGTATTGTTGGCTTGGGATAGTTTTCTGACAACCCTTACACTATTGATGTACCGATATTGTACCCTTATGTGACTTACTCTACTGCCATGATACATATTCCATTGCATTGATCTGTCATACTCTTATTCCATTACTATAGACTATCATTCCATTCACGTATCGGGTTATTATATGATTATTGAATTTGATTGTGCTATTTGCATGTCTTATGTGACTACTGTTTACCCTGCTACGATATGATTAATATGCAATTATATGATTCAACATTTGTCATCTGAATACATGTTATCCTAATGTTATGTGACCCTCTGATTTGTCTGGTGATCATGCTAGTGTGCAATCGATTGTTGATCTGTTTATCTTGTATACTTCATTTGGTTAATCTCGTGGTCTATGATTATCCGTTAGTATCCTTATCTGCTTATTGTTGATCTGCCATGTTTACATTTCTGTTATGTTACTGTTATGTTATTGATTGTGGGTTATTTGACTTGTGTGATTGCCATGCTCACTTTCTAATTAATTGCTTCCGCTTGCTTTTAGTTTTCTGTTTGGATTATATGTATTCTAATTTCCTGATTTGATTCCATGCTATTCTTATGTTGAGTGGATGCGAAGTCTGCTATGCTTGATTTTGTTTCGGTGTTTGTATGTCTGCTTGTTTGTATGTGATTATATATAAGTCACGGATGCGTTGCTTTGCTGTGTTCTCCTTTGATTGCTGTTCTTTCTGGATATCTGTTATTATCGTATTCTGCAGGATCCTCATCGACTCATTGTTTCTATTTCGTTGCGACCTTGTTATCAGTTTCCTTATTTCATTTGTATCTCTGATTTTGTTTAGCTTTCGTTTTATTATATCTGTTCACTGGGCTTTTTAAGCTCAACCGCATTTCTTTTCATGCGGCAGGTTTTAGGTTGGAAGATGGGCTTTGATGGGCTGAGAGTTGCATTGTCTGAGTGGACCGACCCTAGTTACCTTATGATTTTGGACTTATTTTGATGGGCTATTGTTTTGAGATTTCATTTTATTTTAGACATATTGGATTTTGTATTTTTCCTTGTAAGTCATTCGTTTATATGACTTGGTACATTATTCTTTAAGACTTCCGCTTGCAAAATCTTATTTGTATGTTCTGAAATGACACCAAATTGTGACACTTCTACCCTTGCCGGGTTGGGGTGTTAGCTGGGACCTGTCCAGTTGCTAGTTTGGCTGGAGTTGTTCGTTTCGAAATGCTAGGTTGACATAGAAGAATCCGAAAGGAGATGCATTGAAGGTTCGGTGATTCATGCCATGTCGGATGAGCAAGATATGCGGAAGATGGGGGGGCTTGCCTCCTCATTCCCTTTTACCTATGCCATGGTGCTCATGGGCGCTTATCTCTAATTGGTTTCCTTTTCCAACTGGATTTTATTCCAAAGATGTGATCTTAGAGCTCGCACACTAAGTATACCATCGGTGGGAACTTTGCTTTCTCGTTGGGAAGTGTCTACTGTCCTTTTCACTTCTTATTACTCTTTTCGTTTACTTTTCTAACATTTCTAGGACCAACTAATTCATTGGGCGAGACATCTTACGATGTCATGATCGCCCATTCCTATGGCCATTCCTTTAATACTTAGCTCTGGGAGTCTCTTTGTAGGATACTTGGCCAAAGTGTGACTGTTAGCCCATAAGTAAGTAATTGTGATTTGGCGGTACATTGCTCACCCGACACGATTGTATCGAGGTCACACCACCCAACACAATCATCCGGGTGAACAAGAATTGGGGATCGGATGCGGGCGAAATTCCGCCAATGGTCGAGATGTTGATCGACTCCCTCCCCTTGTGGGTCCGGACCCCTCACGGTGGCGAAAAAGGGAGGAGGAAAGAGGCCTGGCGAACCATCATAATTAGTGAACAAGTGTAAGCTTACGCCCGACAAGCGGTGAGATCTTGACCACACCCCAGGGATACCTCGAAGTTTTCCACACACACACACACACACACACACACACACACACACACACACACACACACACACACATATATATATATATATATATATATATATATATATATATATATATATATATATATATATATATATATATATATATATATATATATATATATATATATATAGGGTAGGTTCTTTTCGAGAACCAAGAAAATGTCGAGAAGCTGTGAGAACCGGTGTGGACCAATCATTTATTTTCAATCTTAAAGTATTTATTTTAAAAACAAAAGGGCGTTTTGGTAAAAACATTTTTCATTTAATTTTAAATGCTTTTTTTTGAACCATTCAATTTTGGCAGTTACATAATTTTAGGAAATAAGTTCAATTTACATTTCAGTTTTATTATATTTAGCTATTTTGTAACTAATTTCATCGTCATTTTTAAGAACCGGACTTAAATCAATTTTTTTTAGTATGGATTATCTTTCTAGTACACATATATAGATATTTTAAACGAAACATGTGTGCACTTGGTCATATCTTTGCAAATTCCAATCTTGTTTAACTCTGGACTTTTTTTGGGCTTTCATAAAAGTTGAATCCATAGAAAGATACAATGTTTTTCTGTGTAATTTCACAACTTAAGTAAATACAAATGTCTAAAAATGATACGTGCACATGTATAAATCTCAAACATGGAGAGTTTTAAAAGCCAAGAACATAAACAATAACACCAGTATTTCCAGTTTTCACAACTTAAAAGTTCCGTTACTTGTGGTATGCTATTTTATTACAAATATATAGAGTAAATGGAATGTTACAATGCATACTAATGGCTATAAACTAGATTAATAATACATATACATTAATCTGTTACAATAAAATAAACTAAGTTAATCACAAAAAGAGAAACATATGTGAACTTGAGTGGCATACACATGTGCATGCCCCATTCCTTCCCTATCGACTTCTATTTTCAAGTATGTACGTGTGCAAGTAATCTCGGTCAGGTCTTCATCCAACGTCTTCATATTTAAGTAGTATACATGTGCATTCTTCATCCTCCGTAGGTGCAATAAAAAAACAAATAGTCTTGTTGATGTGCGTGCCCCATTTAGTTGTTATGGGACTCTATTTTCAAATGTGCACATGTGCCATAGTAGTCAATGGTCATATCTTCATCCCAACATAGTTATCTTGAAGTATACACATGTGCATGCACCATCCTTTTTAGATGTAATGAAAAAACCAAAGAGATGTCTGATGTGAATGCACCAGTTTTCGTTATCAACTTTTATTTTCCTGTATGCACATGTGCATTGGTGATCATATCAAGTGCTTTCATTATCTTCATCATCCACTTTAGACGTTTCCCTTTAAACAGTGATTACAGATTAAGATAAATACCAAACAAAAAAACACGATCGTTACAAAAACATTTGAAAATTACAAGAAACATATTGGCATTTGTTAATAATCATCATTGTACAGGAAATACATACTTGAAAAGCCTCACCGTAACATTCTTAAACATCACACTCTAATATAATCAATGTGTTAAAAAGCCTTCCTTAAAGTATTATAATTCGGGTGCCTACCCATTTACTTCCCAAATCGCATATATACTAAATGAAAACCAAAATTTAATTATTGATTGACAATCAAATTCCTATGTTATTAGGTGCTTTTCCAATCGTTTATCATAAATCCACAATTATACGTTTATAAAATTGAGACTATTACAAACTAATGTAAAAAAAAATTCTTAACTCGTACCAACTAGTTTATTCTTTCATGTAATATTAATGCTAGCTATCCACTCAAACCTCTACAAGAAAAAGTCATTTGTAAATGATCTAGAAAGTGGCGATGATTTTGTGCACATATGCGTACTTGGAGAACAAACGCACCAACCAGAGAACCCATTTTTTACAGCTAAATCAACAACCACATGCCCCTACTATGCACATGTATTTACGTCCAAATGAAGTGAATTCCAAATTTTCATATTTCAGACTTGTCATTTACGAATATTAGAAAATAAATACATGCCTACCAGAAATAAGGTATGCGCTAAACAATCAAGAACAAAACTCCACCAAAGTCTCTCCCTAGGGGGCGAAATCCGGCCACCCCTCCCCTACCTTACAAACTAAAAACTGCCTTCAAATCCGCCTCTCTATTGTTCTTGTGAATGATATGCAATCGGATTTAAGGATAGTTATCATCTGGGATGGGGTGTGCCATTGATTTTCATTCCTTTTTTCTGATTTCGTCTCCATTTATTAAACCCTAATCGTTTTTTTTTTCTTTGTAGTCGGTTAGTCGACTATTTTTTCCTTTTAGGGTTTGATTCTGTTTCTTATTCTATTGGCGATCTATAAACCCTAACTAATCTTTATTGCTAATCGTTCCTTGTGGATTGGTTTCCTGGTTTAGGGTTTCGGATTTGGTGCTCAAAAGATATATCTACTACCGCCTCTTGGGTATTTGTTTTAATCGATCTGTACATGGTTTATGGAAGTCGGCTCTGAATTGTAATTTATAGATCGATCTCGTGTTCCTTTGGCTGGATATATGCTGAACGATTATAAAACCCTTTGGTTTTTACATTCTATTGTTTTTGGTGCTCTATGCTGAAAGTATACCCTCGCTAGGGTAATGTATACCTGCTGGTACGTTCTTGGGTTTTGGTCATGTGTAAGTTCCATTTGGATCTTGTGGTTATGGACGTGGGTTATGGGAGAGATGTTGTCTAATTGGATGTTGGGTTTTGATAACCCTATATGCGTTAGGGTTTCTTAACCCTATTTTTGTCTATGGTGATTGTTCGTTCTTTGCTACTAGTTGTGTCGACGAGGACGAATCCCGGGGATTAATGCTCTAGGGGTGTCGATTGTTTGGAGATACAACTCTTGGCGTGTTTTGCTACGGTTGCGGTACGGGCGTTGGTGTCACTTCATGGTCAAGCAATGATGACATTGAAGACAGGTGCTCACTATGGAAGTGGTTCTTTTGAACTCGGTTCTTTTTCTATGCTCGGTATCACATTGGGGTTGTTAGTTTAGCATTTCAACGCACAATTTTGGAGCGAGTTTATGCTTGTCGCTCTATCCGTGGTTTTAGAGTCTTCCATCAATCGTTGTGCGAAATTTGTGAATCGACTCTTTTCTTGATTACATGATCATGGAGTTGATATCGTTGGTTTTATACGTGTTGTTGGGTTTTCTTATTGGTGTTCTGTTTTGCATCTCAACATACACCTTTGGAGCGAGTTCGAGCTTCTTTGCTCTATCCGTGGTTTTAGAGTCCCCACCAGCGGTTGTGTGAAACTTGTGGACAGACTTGATTGAGGACCACGATATTGTATATTTGGACGACGCTGGAAGTTTGGACTACTATGGTGATTTGAAGATTCAAGTATTTTTACTTGAAGTGCATGTAGTTTTATTCTTTTTATCATTGTAGTCGATGTTTAGTTATAAGTGTGGTATGTCACACTTATATTGTCGATTATAGGAATGATGTGCATTCCTATAGAAGAGTCATAAGTGTCCCAAGGGATGAGATGAGGATTCACCTCATCCTTTGTACTTCAATGTTTTTGGCGTAATATACTTTACCGGGTGAATTAACCCTTTTACCCAAAAAAAAAAAAATAAGGTATGCGCTAAGAGAACCAAATGCTCCACATATTGCCTCACAGCGCCACAACTATTCGGACTTCCCAATGATTTTTCTAATTGAATGTTCAGATGATACGCGAGTTGTTTGCATTTCTAGAACGAAACTGCGTATTTTTTAACCATTATCAAAAGTAATTTGGACCTAAAACTTAATTGTCAAAAAAGATTTCAAAGAAATTTATAACCAATATGGTTAACAGATTTAACCAATATGGTTATGAGGGTGTTTGGGGTAACTCAATGTAACTGCTTATTTGTTGATTTCTAGAGATACACATTCAATGAATAAGCAGACAAGTAGATTAGTTAACATAGACCATATCAAAAACAATAAAAACCTTTTACATGGTGTATTTTAACACCATAAGCTGCTTAACCAATGTTAACATACTAATCAAAATTGCAATCACAGGCACCAAACTGATTTTATAAAAAATAAAAATATAAAAATGCCAATATTTTGCAAAATCTTAGACACGTAAACTAGTGCTATAGTCTGATCTTTATTATATACAAATATCTGTGAAGGGCGATATCATAAACTAATATATGTTTAAACCTTGGAAGCAAAAACAAGAAAGATAATAATATGAGCTTTTATGTCTAATAGACTTTAGTAAAAACTTACCAATACATGTGCACCACGCCTTTCCAGACCATGTATACACTTGCTACATACAATTTTCGTGAACCATCAGTTTAAACAAAAAGTTTCCGGTTACACAACAACCAATTATGATTCCAAAACGTATCATTAATCATCGTTAATAGCGATTTTTTGCTATGTTGTAACTATATTGTACGACTTTATCATATAACAAAGATAACTTATCATATTGCTTATGAATATTGTTTAATTATTATGCAATTAAGGTTTATGAAATACCTCCAAATAATACAATAAACGACTGAAACATGATTCGAACACGGACCGCCAATAAAATCAGATAAGAAAATAAATCCAAGCACGAACCACCAATGGTAATAACTTTGACCAGATCATCCCGTTGTTATACTGATTGTGATGGCAGTCCTTTAGGCAGTGGTGATGTTTAATCGCTTGAGTTTTGGCGACGGCTAGGTTTTGGTGAGTGGTGACAGGTTGATTATGGAGCAGGAAGTTTTGATGGAAGCAGGAATAATGGAGGCCTATGGTGCAGGAAGTTTTAATTTGGTGATGGCTAATCGCTTGATGAATAATGGAGGCGACATTTTCATGGAAGCAGGAAGTTTTGATGGTTATTTTGAGTAGGTTTGGATAGTTAAAGGGTCCACATAAGGGAGATTTTTGGGAATGGTTTACAAGTTACGAGTATAAAATGCCAATAATGCCCTTTAACTCTTTAATTAAAAATACTTGCTATTTCATTTAATTACGAAACTGCCACATCCATTTATAGCCATTGATCAAATATTTAATGGTCGAGATTGGTTCTCGCAGATTCTCAACCTTTTTCAGTTACGAAAATAACCCTACATTGTATATATATATATATATATATATATATATATATATATATATATATATATATATATATATATATATATATATATATATATATATATATATATATATAAATATATACTAGTTTTAAAGCCACCCAATGGGCGCATGACTTATAATTATTTGTTTGTTGTTTTTGTTATCGTAAATCGTTTTTAAAAGTTGTCATAGAATATTATAAGACGATTGGTCGGCCATTAGTTTTAATCATTTGTTTGTTGTTTTTTTAAATTTTGATGATGTTAGTAAACGGAAAATTATTTTTAACAAAGGCGAGCTTGATGTATAATTTTCATTTTGAACAAAATGAAATTGCTTAACAAACTTTTTAGTTTTTACAGCTCAGAAGAGCAAATACGTTGAGTTCTACAATTCATTCAGATGACTTTCGAAATAATTTTCTAACCGGATGTGCATACATAAAAAATAGGCCGGGAGGATGAGCTATCAGGTCTTTTATATATTTGAATATAATTTAGGCATACAACTTTTATTCTGTTTGAATCAAGAAACGACCAAGATTGACCCATTCATAAGTAAATTGGTTTAAATTGCGACACCTTGACTTTTGAGTTCTTACAATCTAACCAGATATTATATTCGATCATCTATTTGTTGCATAATAAGTAATTGAACAGATATAAACTTAATATAGCTGCTGAGATCAAACTCCAATCAAGTTCTTTAAAGAAATGTAAGGAATATTTACATGCAAGATGTAGTTAAAGCCTACAATCAGTAAAATGGTTTTACTTAAGAGTTTGTGCTCGAGATGCTAGGAAAGGTATTACTTGCATTCTTGTAGAGTTTCTACAATACATGAGATGGCACCGTAGATCCCTCATTCTAAATTTTTTGTCTCTGATCATCCACTTTCTTAGCCTGCAAATCCAAATCCAATTCCAAAAAACAAATTTAATTAATCATTTGTTTGTTGTTTGTTTAAATTTGGATTGTGTTAGTAAACGGAAAATTATTTTTAACAAAGGCGAGCTTGATGTATAATTTTCATTGTGAACAAAATGAAATTGCTTAACAAACTTTGTTTGTTTTTACCAGCTCAGAAGAGCAAATACGTTGAGTTATACAATTCATTCAGATGACTTTCGAAATAATTTTCTAACCGGATGTGCATACATAAAAAATAGGCCAGGAGGATGAGCTATTAGCTCTTTTATATATTTGAATATAATTTAGGCATACAACTTTTATTCTGTTTGAATCAAGAAACAACCAAGATTGACCCATTCATAAGTAAATGGGTCAAATTGCGACACCTTGACTTTTGAGTTCTTATAATCTAACCAGATATTATATTCGATCATCTATTTGTTGCATAATAAGTAATTGAACATATACAACCTTAATATAGCTGCTAAGATCAAAATCCAATCAAGTTCTTTACAGAAATGTAAGGAATATTTACATGCAAGATGTAGTTAAAGCCTACAATCAGTAAAATGGTTTTACTTAAGAGTTTGTGCTCGAGAGGCGAGGAAAGGGATTACTTGCATTCTTGTAGAGTTTGTACAGTACATGAGATGGCACCGTAGACCCCTCATTCTAAATTTTTGTCTCGGGTCATCCACTTTCTTAGTCTGCAAATCCAAATCCAATTCCAAAAAACAAATTTAATCTCATATAAAAAGAGTTATTCATATGTCAAAAAACAAATTTAACCAACTTAGTTCTTACTTTTTTGACATCTTTTATCGAGTAAGATAAGCAATGAGAGTTGCTCGATTTTACATTTTCTTCAATAACAATGAAAATTATCTATATAACATAAGATAAGCAAGGATAGTGATGACTGTATAACATATGATACCTTCAGCTGCGAGCCTTCATTTATGAGTTTGAGTTATACCATGGGAAAAGGAACAAAATGTGGATCATGTATTTGCTAACCACTTAGCTATGTTTCACGTATTGTTGAGATGTCTCTGCAGCCCGCTTCATAACTACTTCCTTTCAGTCTTCCAACACACTCTACATTATAAATGGTGAGAAAAATATGTTGCCTTTTGAAAATAACCGTGTGTACATCTAAAAAAATAATAACAGATTTAAATGCTAAAATCTTAACTAAGTTTAGCCAATTGCTTTTCGTGTTAAAAGTGGTTTTCAACATCAAATATACAACTCGATGAACACAAACTTCATATAAACATGTAATTTAAAATTAGAATATATAGATAAATGTGTTTGTGGATCGGCCTAACCCGTTTTACAAAATTGCCAATTTTCTCACTTGTACTTACAAAAACACATACGGAAAAATGATCAAACTCACATCTCTTGACATGTGATGTTCTTTTTTGCCTTTATGTAGTCACGTGATGATTTTAAAGCTAATAATATACTTTCAGTTCCTCCTGAAGTCATGTTTCCACATACTTGTCCTCTAGACGCTTTTTCTTTACTTCCAAATAGAGTTGCTGTCATGGCAACCACTTCTGCCTCAAATCTCACAACACTTCGAAATACATCTAAATGTAACAGGTTTGTATGTGCGAACCTAAAATGTAATGTTAATTAAGTAGAGTACTTATTGGTCCAAATTAGTTAAGAGAAAGTGACAAATGAGAAACACGCATCTTACTACCATTAAACATGTCTGGCTTATTAACAAAAAGTGACATTCATATTCATTGCCTTTGATATACATGCAGAAATTTATGTAAGCACAGGATACCCATCAATGTGGAATAAGTGGTACACACCTACAACCTCTTTACTTATTGTCGAAAGAACACGACTTCTGTAATAATATGTTCATATTTGATACAATTAGCATAAATCAAAATTTGGTAAATATTTTTTGGGTCAACATGACCTGTAGCAAAATTGCTTATTTTGACCAACACTTCCTTGATGGTCTTCTTTTTCTTATCCTCTCTCTTTTTCCTCATCAACCTCTTCAACTTTGCCTTCCGCGTTCTTCTTCTTCTCTTCGTCCTCGTCATCATAGATTTCCTTTTCAGTGGCCTTTTATTCCCTTAGAGATGGGGTAACTGATGAGATCAGAGTTCTTTTGATCAAATCCTTAAGCCTTCACTCCTCAAGGTATTCAAGCTGATCCTCCTTTAGGTGAGTCATCTAAGAATATCTTCCAAGGGACTCGCCAGAAGTGTCCCTGGTGACAGTGAATAACCCTTCGGATTGAGACTCCCATACATACTGTTAGATTACCTTCAAGTGATTATTAAGTTCCTCTAATGACAGTTGCACTATACTAAAAAACTATTTAAATTATGACTTACAGACGCCCCAATCAGAATAAATCGACTTTGAAGTTAATATGTAATACCATATGCAGAGGTGGCAAAATATACATATTGAATGGCTTTGGTGACAATTATATCAAAGGTTTAGTAAGAAGACGCTCGACAGCATATGGCACATTTTAAAGATTACGGTAACTTTTTAGTACTACTTACATAACTGATTAACATGGGCATCACAAAATTGCAACACACAAAAGCAAAAGTTTTGCCTCAACTGTTTGAGGAGTCATTGTTCGAGATATTTGGAGCATTCCTCGTTCATGTAGTTGGCAACTGTGAGTACTGTTGGAGGACCTTCACAACAACCACATTATGCATTAGGAAGCGATAACGATGGCGAATTTACGGGAAGAAATTTTCGTTGAGGTTTGGATAGTAAATGCGTGCCCGTGCAATGCCATTCCGTGACGCTCGTGCGGTGGACCTATGTCATTGAACCAATCATGCACCCCGGTTGTTTGTGCGAGTCTTTCGTTGGAGATGCAACGCTCGACACACATCTGCGATGACAATTATATCAAAGGTTTAGTAAGAAGGCTCGACGATATGCACATTTCTGAGATACGATAACTTTTAGTATTATACGTAGTAATTAACATGTGGATCACAAAATTGTAATACACAAAAGCAAAAAAAATTGCTTCAACCTGTTTGTGAAGTTGATGTTCCGGACGTTAGAGCATTCCTCGTTTTTGTGGTTGCCATTTGTGTCATTTCTATTGGTTGTGCGTTAGCTGTTGTTGATGTTTCGATGTGTGAAATCGAGATGCCTATAATGACAGTAACATAAATGTTTTAGCATGGGTTCAACTAATAGTGGATTATGGTTTTGCAGTGCGCATCAGGTTTAGGCAAATCTAAAACTATTCCAAAATAACTTGGATCATCAACATAAGATATAGACGATTAGCAGCTATTATTTTAAAATTCTTACGGACTGTGGAATGGACAGAGCTGAAGAATGAAGGCCACATGAAAATATTCTCGACACTTGGAACACATCCACAATTTACGTACGCTAACAATCGTGGATGAATTATTTAACTTTACTAACATCAACGACCATATTGTGGAATAAGTGAACTAAATTCAAGTTATTGGTATGGAAATTAGAAGGCAAAGATGCGTCACTAACGTTGGAATAACGCCGCAGCCACGTCTGATGGTACGGGATCTGTCTTGGAAAAACGGGCTTGTGAACTGTGAGTTCCTATAATGACAGGAACATGAAGGCGTTACGGAACTGCCAACCAAGGCCGCAATTAAATTTTAGAATTGTTCCAACTTAACAGCTCAATCTACCTGGAGACATCTTTGTCGAACCTCCATTTTAAAGGTGCGTGTGAATTACTGTTTCAAAGATGCAACTTTCATATAGTCATACTACTTAATATATTGAAATTGGTCAGAATCGCTAATGCCGAAAGCGTCACACCTAAACGTAAATTCAACTGCGTTTCGTGTATTGGTGGGCGCCATCATGCTTAAACTTTCGGCCAAAGACGGAATTACGAAGCAAGATGATGGCTTGGAAAATCCTACCATATTGAACCGTAACCAACTCGGGTGCTATGTACCTTTAATCCACAAAACAAACCATCCATATTTAGATACAATTATAACAAAAACAAATGAGACTATAATCAAGAATTATGAATTTGTACCCACTTGAACAAAGTCTCGTAGTCTTTGATGGTCCAACAAAAACAAACTTGCTCTTAGTCCTTTAACTGCATGCAACGGCTTCACAATCTTGTAAAACACCAAGAAAAAAAGCGGAACACCGATAAACACCGCAAAACAAAACAAATAAACCAATTATCACACGATCATTTAATCCAACATCTAACCTCGATACGACTTCTATCAAAGGGTATGTACTTCATGTTAAATTGTTAGTTACTGTTTGGCAACAAATTGAGGATAATTATCCCGAAACAACTCGGTACGCTTGATTTGTAGCTTGTCTCGATTCCCACTTAACCGACCAGGTGATTCTTAAAATCCACAACTTGCACAGAGAGTACGACACCATCGAACTAAAATCAAACTTCCGAATACTTTTCTCCAAAAAGCGATCCTCCATCTCAAAAACTTGGTCCTTTTTCTCACTTTTCCTCAATCGAAAACACTAAAAGATAATAATTAGTATAAAATTAAATTGAAAACTAATTATAGATCAACAAAATTAACCTAAAAACATAAGATTTATACCAATGAAAGTACATTTTAAGTGGAACCTTGAATCAATCGATGGCGATTTATTCCACCTGACGCCCATGTACTCCAAAGGCCACATCATGAATCATAATCTTCGCCATGTCAATAAGAAAAGCATAATCTTCAACAAACTTAAATATGAAAACATGTAAAAGAAAGTAGGAATTTCAATACCACAATCAATACCCTATAGATGCATGTAAAAGAAAGTAGGAATTTCAATTCACGAAAAGTGTGCAATAATTATATGAAAAGAAGATGCGTGAATTAAAAAGAACAAATTAAAAGTGACCGTTATTACACGGTAATTGCAAATATGTTAATCAATTGGTCTCTTTGTGAACAAAGTATTTAAATTTTGATTAACAATGGAATCCGATGATGATGCGGGGCAAGGTTTCAACCACACAAACCGCAAAAATGCACATATGGTGTTTCGAGACCTAATTAAAATGAAGAAAAATTAGATACTCGCCACAGTCATGAGCATATTACCTCAAATTCTGCTAACTGGTCCCTACTCGAGGAGGTGTACATGCAAGTTAAGAAAAAATGGCTTTCACGGCATAAATATGACAAAAAAAATATGATAACGAACAGTAAGGAAAGTTTTCAAATGAATGTGAATGAGGATACTATGAAACTTGTCTGACAGAATCTGCTCTGAACATGACGAGTAAAGCTTATGAACATACAATACATATTGTATTTCCATAACTATAGAAAGTAACTTCCGACAATATGATTCAGGAGGTGAAGGTTCTAGCTTATTTAATGGGCTTTTAAGCTTACTAAATAAAATCTTGATAAGCTCATTTTTATGGCTTATAAGGTAATTATCCAATTAAGCTTATGAACACATATAAGCTATAAGCTCAAGTGGATAAACTCATAAGCCATAAGATGAGCTTATGAGTTTATCCAATTCTCAAAGCTAATACACCCATCAAATAAGCTAAGACAAACACCCCTTACGGTTTAATCCATGATAGACTACATATTGCATGTCAGTAATGGTGCAGACAATATCAAATAGCAGCGTAGGTCGATCCTTACATTAACGGTGTGATCCTTCCCAACCCAATCCAACACCTGTAGAACATACAACATAACATCTCAATAATAAAGAAAGAAATCCTTCTAAGGTTGGCAGGTGAAACAACTGCAGTCTCCCCTTTCCAGACCACAAAATCCTCAAGTGAAGGACCAGACGGACGGTGGGATGACAAGTCTCTTTCTGTAGTGCATGTCGTGAACTTTTTCCTTTCTCATTAGGACTTGAACTGATAGGAATATCGATGGCGAAGAATCTTGAAACCTTGGATTACTAATATAGAGAAGTGATCTCCAATTCCAAACTAACAACATAAAAAAGAAAAAAGGAAAAAAGAAAAACATAAAATACATTCATAACATTTTTTGTACACCCCATAAATGCCCATCTCTCTTCATATCCAACAGGAACTTGGATGGATTTCGACTTGATTCCATAAGGATCGGGAACATGTGTGATATTTCTCGTGTTTGGATCCTAATCCAAAAATATGGGAAGACCATACTTGCATATTCCAAGATTCCCAAGAACGATGAGATCTCACTTGGTGGAACCCAATATTACTACTATATTTCGCTTCTCTAGTACCTTTTCGTAGGTGGTATCTTCTTGCAACCAAATGATACAAAAGACAAATAAACTAATAGATCGCCAAAAAGGTAATTACCAAGTGATTAATATAAGAATATGGCTCAATACATGGACAAAACGTCCAAGCTGATCCAAGTTGAAAACACCGCAACCTCGTCAATCTTAGCCTAGGTTTCAAGTACAAAATATAAATTATGACAACAATACTCGATTGACAATTTTATAATGGATAATAGTCTTATCGGACATGAAAGACACTTTTAACTTCTCACAGCGCCAACTTGTAATTTGCAAAGAGGACATAGCAACGTAAATGAATTTAAAACAAAACTACCTCATATTTAATATCATGAAGCTGCTTTCCCACAACTGGATTTCAAATCGAAATAGGAAGCATTCAATTGATTGGTTCGTGTGGTCAAGTGACCCTTGTATCATCATTGATCCAAGGTTGCACTTCATAAGGGTTGTAGAGCCTCCTTCCTTGATTTTCTGAAAGTGATTATTTATTATTAGAATAAGCATATCAATTATATTCATGTTGTAAATAATGTGATTATAGATTCCTAATAAGACCGATGATATCAAAAGGGTCTCATTGTCATGAGCGGACACATAATGTCGCAAAATTACATCATCGATAAATAACTCATCGAAGAGAATACGGACACACTTATCTAAATTACAACAAAACCTTACTGTTTCCACTGGTTGTGAAGCATATGCAACAGGAGCTCCACCATAAGTTAAAATTACCGATCCTTTAACCTAAAAGAGGAGAAATAAGTACCCGTATAAATATGCTAAAAAGGTCACACTGGAGTTGAGATATACGCTTTACCTCATGACCATCGCAGTTTGTTAGCACAAACTCCTTTAGGTTTGCAGCCATTCCAACCTTAAAATTATAGAATTGTCTATACTTGAACATGAGGCGTATTAAGACATGAACATATAGTAGAAATAAAATGCATGATGTTAATGATTATACTAACTTTGGTCCCTAAGAGATTCCTATAAGGTAATATTTACAGAATGTGATCCTTTGATATAGCGAGAATACGTCGCATTAGCCTCTGTACCATGGTCGTGGCCATTTGGTCATATATGCAAGTTTTTCATCGTACAATTTACAATATACGAAAACCATTATAAATATACAATATACAACATACATTTGGCTGTATAAAATATACAATATACGAAAACCATTATAAATATACAATATACAATATACGAAAACAATTATAAACATACAATATACAATATACATTTGGCTGTATAAGCCTAAGCTGGTTCCTGAAGATAAACCTCACATGCTCAAAGAAACATTACACAAAAAATAAAAATATGTTAACAATAATAGATCAAAGAAACATTACACAACATGTCTTACCCTTATTGGCAATTGAACTTGGTGTAGGCGAAACCAACTTGATGTATTCTTTTGGTTCTAGCTGCTGGTATTCTGAATTTAGGTGTAGATTCAGTAACAACAGTCATCGCAGTAACGACTGAAGCAACATAGACAATAACAGCACCAAATGCGCTAGCAGCCGCATAACGGTGCCCGCCCTTGGTGCACATAACACCATGTTCAAAGTCCAAGACTATGGCATCGTTCGACGATCCTAGTTCACAGAAGCCGACAACATATATGAGCAATCAATAGACGATTGAATACATATGGCACAAATAAGAAAACTAACACGTTGTCGTGTCATGAACAACAGGCGTATCCTACATGTATAAGAATCTGAAAATGATAGCGATTCAGCTGACAAAGCAACACAATGACTTGTGCTACGTATGTCCTCTGTTATTTACAACATGATTATAACATGTAATTTAAACAGGGTGCAAGTTTACATAAGATAAAAGGAAAATAACAAACAAGTACGTTACAATGACAAAGTAGAAAATTAATTAGAGAAAGTTGATGAGAGTGCTGAAATTCGCTTACCAGCATGCGGACGTGCCCATGTGAAATTTGCAGGCTATGTTCCAGTGGAGGCTAAAGCGCTGAGCTCAGAAGTATGAAACAAAAGCAGTTCAAAACGTTTTGTTAAATGACAATTTTAAACCCCTTGAATTGTAAGAACATAAACTTGTTGATATTTGCTCCCACAAATAGGCAGGTACCACAAATAGGCACAAATCAAAAGGTTAATAGTAATAATAGTTACAAACTAAAACCCGATGAAACAAAAAATGCTCTGACATACAGGTGACATAAAAGATTTGCCAAACAATTCAGCATCCATTCCAAAATCAGAGAGTTTATCATTGAATTCAACATCTATTACTTGATTTGATATCTCGATGCACCACTTTTGGTTCAATAGCTTCATGCAAATATGTAAGCCCGCAAATTGCAAACAATTCTTTTCATGAGATTATTGATGAAAATTCCACATAAGAACAAATGAATAGCACCCAAAGAATATAGACTACTTACGCTTTTACGGTACCAGCTATAACTTTCATTCGAGCTTCCCATGTGAAATATCCATGCAAATTTCCAACCGAACATTAGAAGAGATTGTGGGAAAAAAAGGATATTAGGGTTTTTGAGAAAAAAATATAATGAACCGTATATAAGTTTTTAGGGTTACCTAAGTTGTAGGGATTCTCCTACATAATTGGTTGCATAGATTTATAATTATAGCCATTTATAAATTATAATATGCAACATAATTATCAAAATAACTTGTTGCCTAAGTGGTAAACACACAAGTTATTTATCAAAATGACCAAGGTTCAATCCTTGCAAGGCTCCTTTTTTATAAACAATTTTCAAAAATATTTAATAAAAAAACGAAAATTACCAAAATAAATAAATAAAAATCCGAAATTTTACAATTAGTGCTTAGGTGGACAAAAAAATTGCTTAGTTGGACAACAAATGCTTATGTGGCATGAAATTTGATTATGTGGCATTGAGGTGGCATTGAGGTGACATTGAAGTGGCATTGAGGTGACACTAATGCCAAATGCCTCCTGTTATATATAATATAGATATATATATATAGGGAATATATTAGCTACAATTTTTTGTAGCTAATTGGCTACAATTTTATGTGTATAAATGTGGGTCCCTGATTCTTTTTATGGGTCCTGATTATTTTCTGTGGGGCCCTGATTCTTGGTTGTGTATTTTATATGAGGGATTGTAGCTAATTGGCTACAAAAATTGTAGTCAAGCTATTCCCATATATATATATATCTATATTATATATAACAGGAGGCATTTGACATTAATGCCACTTCAATGTCACCTCAATGCCACATAATCCATTTTAATGCCAAATAATCATATGTTGTCCAACTAAGCAATATTTTTATCTACCTAAGCAATATTTTTTTAATTTATTAGAATTTTCGGAATTTTTTTTAATTTATTAAAATTTCGTTTTTTTTATTTTTCAAAAAATCATGCATGCAATTGGATTCGAACCTGGGTCTTTTAGTCTACAAACAAACATGATTACCACTAGACCAACACATTTTTTTGATTATAACTTGGAAAACCAAATTTATAAATCTCTACAACCAATCATTGACCATTTTGATTAGTTTGAAAAGGAATGTATTTATCTCCAAAAATTATATAACACATATCCATTCCTTAATAATAGCTTTTGATTATAAATATTACCCTAATCTTATTTCACGTTTAAATTTTTATATTTTTTTAAGAGATGACAGGAAAAAGGTATGTCTCTTTTCCCTCAAACCCAAATGATGAAACTATGTTACCGTGTATGTTTGTTTGTTTGTAGTTTTTTGCAGGTTAAACGTGTCTTTGCAGGTTAGTCATCTTCTTAATATATCAATGTGTACAAAACAAATCGAAATTGACTAATTATTTCAATTAAGCATCACAATTCCAAAAATTTATGAAGTTGAGTTTTTCATGGCAATGTAATAGACTATTTTATATGTTGAGGTAGAAGTTGTCATGGTTGCATGTATTATACTTGTATTCGTGAGAATGGATAGTCACGTATATACTGATTACGTTGTTCCACCAAGCTATGATTCTCTACTTGGAAAGGTTTGTAATATTGCTATCATTATCTCCATGGTTTTGCCTTTGTTTTTCAAGCTGTTGACAATTTGAATATAGCACAGAAGTTTTTTGCCCAGTCGATTTCTAATTATATAAATCGTTGTGTTTGAATGTAATAAAAATGTATTGCATGAAACTATATACAAAAGGTTTAGCACATTCATGGTAGTTTCCAGTTCTAGCTTCATATCAAGGATATGACATCAATATTGCCATGAAACAATAGCGAGTCCAATAGCGGCTTCAGCAGGTGTTAAAATATGCAAATACATAAAGTTGACCTGTTTTACTCATTTAATCAGTCTGCGTTCCAAGCATATCTTTTGTTATACCAATTTAACCCATCAGAGATAAAACCATAGCCAAACCAATGCATTCCTAAATAAGTGAGTTGAAATTGATCCCTCTATATATATAGTTGATGCATTAGTTTTTTCTACTTTATCAAGATTTGAACGTGTTGGAATCACTCCTAAACCTTAATTCAAGTGTTAGTTACTTATATGTAATGGGTAGCTTATTATGGCCTTTATGTTTGTTTAAGGGCTAGCTTATGTAGAAGGCCCATAAGCTTAGGCCCATGTCCAATAAGGAAAAGGGAAGGAGTGGGAGTGTTGCCCTAGCTCCTTGCCTATAAATAGTCTTGTATAACCCTCACTTGAGGGTTGGTTGTTCAATGCATTTCTTTCACATACTCTACGCCTAACCATTCATAGTATTTCGTGTGTGTGTTTGTGTGTGTATTGTTCATCCGCCTCTATCTCTTTCTAGTAAGCTTGTGTTGTAAAACTAGTGACCTAACAGTGGTATCAATCGCCAACTAGTTGGGTGAATCGTTATTACTTTTGAAGTAAGTTTTTGGTCTTACGCGTAAAGGTAACGTGATCTTTGGTTAAGCTTAAAAACACGGTTTTACACTTTTAATCCAAGATTCTTGTACTTTCAATGTTTTAAGGTTTTAAAATAACTGTTTTGGCAAAAGTTTCAAACTTCTGCGTGGATCTACATTTTAAGCTTGTTTTTGAGCGAGGTGTAAACCTCGTGTAACCGTTTTGAGAGCTTTGGATCATCAAGTTTCACACTTTGTGTCATTTTGGTGTTATTGAAGCTATTTCATCATACAAAAGCGGTTTAGAAACATCATTGGGCAAAATCATTTCTGAGTAATCTTCGCGTATCAAAACCCTAATATTACGCGTAAGTTATTCCTTGGTTTGATCTTCGTTTTCGTGGTTTACTCCGTGTTTTCTTGCTTGGATAAGCACGAAAATACATCGACTTTGGATATCTTTTGCACCGTGATAGTGTAAAAAGATCATTTGAACAAACCTAAACTTACGCATAAGCATAAAGCTTACGCGTGAATCCTACGCATAAGATTCATCTTCGCTAAGCCTAGTCTTACGCATAAGGTAATCCTCGCCTAACTTTCTCGCCTAACTTTGTGTCTACGCATAACTTTAGTGCATTTACCCTACTTACGCGTAAGCTAAAACTACGCGTAACTCTCTTTGTTACAGCGTAACTTTGGTGTTTTTACGCATAAGTCCTACTTGGTTTCTTGTGATTTCTACGCCTAAGGACACTTCATCAACAAAGGTTCATTCGACTACAAAGATCCATTTTATAACACAAGTTTATCAACATGTCACAACCACCATACTCTAACTATTTCCCTTACACTTATTCTCAACGACAACAACAACTAAGTCCACAACATCAACAATGGAATCAACAACAAGCAGTTTATCAACAACAATTTAATCAACAACATACTCCACAACTTGGTGCAATTCCACCACCAAAAATGGTTCATACACCACCAAGTATTCAAGTTCAACCCTACACAAACGATTTCAATCAACATCCATCAAGGAACACTATGAAGGAACTCACTTGGTTTGCAAAGATGTGTGAAGCTTTAAGCGACCAACAATCAATTCATGAGGTGGATCACTTGATAGACCTCCAATGCTCACTCCGAAACTACGATCAATGGGTGATAAGGTTCTTTAGGTTTGTGATCCAAGAAACCACATGGAAAGTTCTTAAAGAAGGTTATCTTGGAAGGTCCATTTGAGATGCCTAATGTCATTGTGCCGGAGATCCTAATGCTAATCCACCAAGAGATGAACAATCAAACATTGCTCTTGTTGCAGACTTGAATCCAAAAGAACTTCTACACTATGAAACTGATGAGCTTGCAATGCAATATATCAACCGAAACTCTCCTTGGCGATTTTTTGAAGGATAATATTCGATCGTTCCTATCACTCTTCTCCTTCATTAATCATCATAGTGTATCTAAATTACTTATTACCTACTGATTTCTTATTGGTCAATCTTATTATTCCCTATTGATTCACTAACGTGGGTCGGTGGTCTCTTAATATTGATCATAAGAGGTCGGTGTAGGTTTTCTTTCTTATTACTCATTCGTTGATACTTGCATGGGCTACTAAATAATTTATTCTTTATTGGCTTCAGTATTGTTTTAATATTCAATTCCAAATAAATATAACTTATTGAGGCTTTATCACGTGCATGATCAATTGATTATGGGTTAGAATCTACGTTGCATGCGGTCTATACCCTAACGTTCAGTTAGGGTTTCGTTCTTGTATGTTCGATTGCTGTTTGATTTCTGTTCCGTATTGGTGTTTGCTTGGTTTGTTTGTGGGTTTTTAAGAGAGATGGAGAAAGGTTTTCTTGACAAAGATGGTTCTTCGGTTAAGGCTTCAATAACAGCCACCAACTTGGCCGATCAAGTTGGTGTGAACATGGACACGAATCCGTATCCTAGGGTTGATATTCAGGCGTTGGAAGCTAGGTTTCGACGTCTCAAAGGTGAACGTGGTATTGAGGGTGACACTTCTTTGGTCCGGAGTTGCGTAAAGTGCTAGGGTTGTTCTAAATCCTAGTACGCATGATGTTCATTCGATTCTGTTTGGGATAATACTAATCTAGAAAACACAAGTTATAGTGCTACGTTTGTGGGTGGATTGGATTCGAGCACTAAAGTCTCTTCGACTAATGCTACTAATGCGGTGAATTCTGGTCATAACGTGGTGAATGCTTCTACTTCAGGTCCTAATGTGATTGGTAGTGATAATAACGAAGTGAGGTCCTTTGCTAATGTTTTAAACCCGGAACGTATCTCTAGGAAAGTTAATTTTCGTGCCTTGGTGAATGAGATGTGCATTGAAAATCATGATACGGTGCTTCCAAAGGCTTCTATGGAGGGTGTATTCAACCGTTATGAAAATACACTTGTTGGCTTCTTTGTTGGCAAGAATATTGCTTTTCCTTTGGTTCAGAACTACGTCGCTAACACGTGGGGAAGTTTGGTTTAAGAAACTTATGAAGAATGATGATGGTGTTTTCCTCTTTAAATTCGATTCTAAAGAGGGTGTTGAGAATGTTCTTCAACGGGGCCCTTGGATTATTCGCAATTCTCCTCTCATTCTCACTAAATGGACTCTGATGTGCTATTGTCTAAAGTGAGGTAACTAGAGTTCTGTTTGGATTAAATTGCATAATGTTCCATTACTTGCATATTCGGAAGATGGGTTGAGCTTAATTGCTACTCAAGTGGGTAAGCGGAGATTATGCTAGATGCTTTTACTAGTTCCATGTGTGTTGATTCATGGGGTCGCATTAGTTTTGCACGTGCTCTTGTGGAATTATCATCGAATCGAGCTTAAACATGTGGTGACTATGGCGATCCTAATAAGGATGATAGTGGTTTTAGTGCGGCAAGTATTAAGGTGGAATATGAATGGAAGCCGCCACCATGCGGAATGTAAAGTGTTTGGACATATTCTTGCTTGTTGTCCTAAGTGTTTAAAGGAGCATAATGATGTCCCTCCACCTCTAATGTGGAGGAACACGATGATGGTTTTAAGGTGGTGCGAATCGAGCCAAACCTAAAGTACGAAGATGACGGTGGTATTAATATGGGTAAGGGTCCTAGATTTGCACCTAGGAAGCGGTATATGTTGCAAAGGCGAAGACACCCAATTGCTAGTGTTAATGCTAAAGGTACACAGTTACTACATCTAACTCTTTTGGGACTCTTGAGGTGGAAGATGACACGGGCATCCCAATCTTGTGATTGATTCTACTACGTGCGCGGGCGGGAGTCTTACGGTACTACTAAGGAAGCGGTATTGATGGTTCTGGGAAGGACTCTCGTATTGATATTGGTGCGGCTTCTAAGCCTCAGAGGCTGAATTCTTACGCTGCCAAGGTAAGTAACCCGTTTTCTAAAGTCGGAATGTGACTGCTTACGGCGGTGAAGAGGATGAGGTTTTGGAGCGAGATAACCTGAGTTGAGATCAATATAGAACTCATATTGCCATAGAACAAATGAACCAATCATAGCTCTCCATCTTTTATCTAAATTAATAAAAATCATTTTCCACCTTTTTTAAAACAACATATCTTACAAGCGGTAAGTTTCAAAATATAAAAATACACCATCATGACGAGAATTAAATTATCTTTCTATAGATATGCACTTTTATATATTTTAGACAAACATTTTTTTCAAAAATTCCGTCCGAAAAATCATATATGATTTTACGAATCATATATGATTTTCAAAAATCATGTATGATTCGATTTTATGAATCATATATGATTTTTATGAATCATATATGATTCTCAAAAATCATATATGATTAAGTAAAAAATAGAATCATATATGATTTTCACAAATCATATATGATTTTTGTTGACCAAATTTTGAAAAAAAAATGGTTAAAAATATATAGTAGTGCATATCTATAGAAAGATAATTTAATTCTCGTCGCGATGGTATAATTTTTATCGCGTAACGATTAACGGTTTGCGAGATATTTAATTTTTTAAAAAAGGGTGAAAGTTAATTATAATAAAAAAATGAATGGCTATTATTGGTTCATTGGATCTATGGTAAATTTGTGATATATATTGAACTTTTCCGAGATAACCCTATGGCGTCATTTTGGCTTCGGGGTGGTGGGGTTTTGATCTTGAAGATTTTGATGATTATGATGAGCAAGTCACGATCTACCGAGACACTTGGAGGATATGTGTGACATGTATGATGTTAGTCTCTTGGGTCGTGGTAGGAAGTAAAGTTGGTTGTTCGGTAGTTCATAAGATTTGCATGTCTTTCTTATGTAATTTGTTTGGTTAGTGCACTTTTCGTGTGTGTTTGTTGCCCATGTAACGGGCGGTGAAGATTCGCTCTCATCCGTTGTATTAAACTTTTTGGTTAATATATTTTACCGAGTGCGGGATTACTCCCCTTACCCAAAAAAAAAAAAAATCCTTTTAGGATTACCAAACCCAATTCTTTGAAGTGTTGATGCTCAAAAGCGCAAAGAAAATGTGGAACACATTCATCTACTTATGGAAGGATCTCGCACTCAATCGGGAGGATATGGAATCCAAAATTTACTTGGCTTATGAATACTTCATGATTGAACACGGAGAGACACTAGAGTCTTATCATCATCGATTCTCGGACATCATCAATGCTTTGGATAAACACAACATCATCATGCCAAGAATTGCTGTTAATACTAAGTTCTGAGTAGTCTTGGTCACGAATGGGAGAAGTATGTCATTTTTCTTCGTCGGCGAAGAACATGCATCATTCTACATATGGATTGTTGTCGACTACTTGAAGCCTCATGAAAAGGAAGTTGATAGGAAAGGATTCTCCGTGCTCAAATTGCTTCAACGACTAATCCGGAAAATCAACAACTTGCCTTGTATGCTCAAAGCAGTTATCCTCCTCAACAAGCAACTCAACCAAGCGCCTCGGTCACACCAAGCGATCAATCACGGCAACCTCAGCAGAATCAATTGGTTCCTTACAACAACAACAATGATCAAGCACTTCATAGTCAAACTAATGAGGAATCCGATCCGTTCGAAGCATTGCAACAAGGATTTGTTATGATTGCTAATGCTTTTAGCCGTTATACCAACAAATCCAACAATCGTATTCGTTCCTCATCTAATACGAAATCGGTTGTTGTGAACAATGGACGAGTTGAAGTTCGAATCGTAGTTATGGTCGTCGGATGGGCGGTGGTCAACGGTTTAATGCTATGGGTAGGAATAACAGAGCTCAAGTGGTGGAGCAGGAAATGCTCGAATGGGTTGAATGGTCTTGATGCTACAACCGCAATGAGAGGGGACACTGGCTAATGCATGCCCAAAGCCGAGGACTAAGGCGTGCTTATTTCAAAGAGGCTCTTCTTTTGGCTCTTAAGGATGAAGTGGTGGAACTCTCACAAACAAAGAATAGAGTTTTATGGCGGATCACGACTCGATGATGATATGGAGGACTTGGCGGCCAATGCGGTTGTTATGTTGATGGCTAATATGCATGAGTTACACAGAGTGACACAGGCCCGTGTATGACAACGATGGCTTTTCTCGGTGCCCGAACAAACCATATTTATCAACGATCTAATATCTACGCCAACATCCGAATCGGCAAGGCTCGGAATGTTCAAAATGAGTCATTTACATCTCATTCAAGCGATTTTCAAATAAACCACAGTTTACATTTGGCGATCAAGATGACCTTATGGTTTCCATTGATAATTGGTTTCCATTGATAATCAAATTGACTCGTGGTTATACTTGATGATCTAAATAATGATCATGTTGTGACTCGGTTGAACAAGCCAAACTTTGCCTCATCGGATCTTGCTCTTTTACTTAAAGACCAACAATCCCAAATTGAAGAATGTTGTGCATTAAATCGGACCTTAAAAAGTAAAATGCTTTTGTTAACCAAGGATTTTGAATGCTTACAAAAGCAACTCAACTTTTTCAAAACTCAAGAAAAAGCGTGAAAAGGTTTTGAAGCGACCTTTACTAAATCTCGTCAAAAGCGAAAAATATTTAGAGAGAGATCGTGATCTAGCCGCTTGAAGAATGCTTTATTATGCGAAATAGAACAATGAAACATGAACATAAAAAGCAAATTAACGCTCTCACCTTGGAAAATCAAAAAGCTAAAGGTTGAGTTGTTAACTTGTCAAAAGAGTTCTCTGCATACAAAAGCATTCAACGAAGCGAATAGATGATCATCTTGAAGAAATTATCGACTTGCCAGCATAAACTTAAAGAGTTTAAAGCTGTTGTTTACAAACATGGTGAGTCGATGCGCTATTGAAAAGTTTACATTAAAACCCAATCCAAATGGATATGGATGAATCTTGCGATTACAAACCTAAGCTTTCAACCAAAGCATTCAAACCAAATCTGAAGTTTCAAAGCGAATATAAAATTGATAATTACATTATGGTGTTGTTGAATATCATCGTCAAGAGGAATTAGATGCGAAGAAGGCGAGTCGATCAAAATTAAAAGCTATTGTTTACAACAAACCTTTAATTATTCAAAACCGGTCACTTTTGTCACTGTGGATTCTTCTAACACACCAGGGTTATCATAAAAACACAGAGTCTTCTAATGTTAATCCCCACGGATTATGCACAAATTTATGGTCCTTTACCTTCCATCGGTGAAGTAAACTCAAAACTGAAAATCGCAAAATTCTCGGATATTATGACATTTTCATGGTGACCTCAAAACTTTACAACATGAAATAGAATATCATTCGAAATCAAAGTTCAACATTTTCAATCGCCTCATGGCGAGAACAAAGACATTTTTCGGAAAAATCTTTTACCAAATGTTAAGAATTTGAAAAATTGTGCATTGTCTTGGGAGCAGGACTTTCATAAGGAACTTGGAGTGATGAAGGTCGTTTCGAGAAAGCAGAAACATCTATTTCTAATACTAAGCGTAAAAGAAAATGTTGAGAAAAGATGTTGATCGACTCTTGAAAGATGTTATCATCTTTGATATCCATAATGTTGTGTTATTCAATTCTTTGCCACATGCATCGATTATATCTCTGCGATCTTTGTTGATAATATTATAATGTTGAGAACAATGATAATGTGCTTGGATCGAGTCTTTAAATCTTTGAAAATGAGCGATTGTATGAACTTTCCAATGCAAAGCGTCGTCTTAATTGGTGTCAAAAGATATTCACAATCAACAACTTGTTTTCAAAACAAAATCGCTCGATTGCATAAAAATCTTGATCCTAAATTTGAGAAGCTGGATGATCAAAGCGTGTCTTTGAAAAGTCAAATCTCAAAATATGAACAAGAACTTGTAAAAGTTAAAAAGGAATATGGTGTCATATTTGATTTACTCAACAAGACTCGTCATGAGGCATCAAAAGAACTTGATCACTATCTTACACACACTAGAGAAGTCATGAATTTTGCTTTGGAAATATTAGATTACGAAAATCAAGATTTGATTCACACTATCTTTAAGTTAAGAGAAATGTTAGGAAAGTATGAACTACTTACGCCACCGTGATTAAGAGAATAGCACCGGTAACACTTAGTAATCGTGAACCTAGAATCCCTACTTGCCAAATCACAAGTTGCTAACGTGCTTCCTTCTCTTGAAACATGAATAGTTGCATCTTTTCCAAGCGTCCGCACTTCACGGCCTAGGGCACTCAATCGAAGAATAGGAAGTTGCGACCTAAGAAAAGATCAATAAGGAATGCTAAAGTGAAGAACACCTAGGACTATGAATAAGACTCACGTTGCTTCCACTATAGACATTGTGTGCGGCAAATGTAATAGAAATAGTGATATAGCAATGTTAAACCTTTAAGTACTTTTGATATTAAGTCGATGCACCTTGTGTTATTTGTCGTAAAAGTATGAATTCGATTGTCATGACAAATGTGTTGCTAAAGCTATCATCTCGTTTACGGAATCCTAAGAATCGAATACCTCTAGGCCCACTAATCATTCTAAGTCGTAGCTTGGTAGACCGCCTTCTTTAGATTCTAAGGCAAGCATTGTTGTCCTGTAGCTCCGGTTTCACCTCCTAAGAATGTAGTACCACCTAGTGCATTCACTAAGACTAAAGAAAATAGTAGTTATAGATGGCGAAATGGATATATAACATACTAGGATTTAAATGGATGCCTAAAGTTATTGATGTGTGTATGTCTACTATAAGCGCATGGAACCCTCTAACATTTGGGTTCCACATCTACTTATTTTCCATCCGTGTCGATACGTGTGTAATGCGGTGATCTGATCATTCTCTGATTGTTGATAGCGGATGTTCCCGACACATGACGAGCAACCTTAAGCTGTTATCAAACTTTATTGCAAAGTTCATTGGCCTTTGTCGATTCGAATGATCACTTGCGACTATCATGGGCTACGGAGACTATATCAATGGGAACATCGAAATTAGCGAGGGTTTACTATGTGGAAGGCCTCGATCACATCTGCTTTCGATGGGTCGGTTTTGTGATCGAGATTTGGAGGTTGCTTTCGGGAGAAAACTTGTTTCATTCGTGATCTACAAGGAAATGATCTTATGTCCGCTCGCGTAACTCAAGTCTTTACACTATCTCTATGCAAGACATGGTTGCTTCATCTCCCATCTCGCTTACTTTCAAAGGCAACATCAACAAAATCCACGGCTATGGCACCGTCGTCTCTCACATCTAAACTTTCAAACCATCACCAACCTTGCTCGACACAAACTAGTTGAAGGACTCCCACGATTCCGGTATTCAAAAGATCACCTTTGCTCGGCTTGTGAACAAGGAAAAGCACTCGTGCTCATTTTCCTTCAAAGGTGGAACACGAGGTCTCAACATGTGCTTCATCTTCTTCACATGGATTTGTGTGGCCCGATGCGGCGTGCAAGCGATCAATGGAAAACGCTACATCTTAGTAATTGTTGATGACTACTCACGATGGACTTGGGTCTACTTTCTTGAAGCAAAGACCAAGCTCCACGAGATGATCATCACCTTTCTCATGAAAATCGAGGTTCGACTCAAAACACCGTCGACAAATAAGAGCAGACAAAGGCCGAATTTGTTAACCAAACCGCCGTGACTTTTATGAGAAAGTGGAATTCACATCGACATCTATTGCACGTGCACGAGAACAAAAGCGGAGTTGTTGAAAGACGAAACCGAGCGTTAGTGGGCGCAGAACAATGTTAATCAATGCTAAACTTCCAGTTACTTATGGGTCATTGAAGTTGTATCTACTACATGCTATACTCAAAACCGTTCTATGATTACTAAACGCCACAACAAAACACCGTTTGAGCTTCTCGCAACCATAAACCGAATCTCAAACACTTTCATGTATTTAGATCCTTTGCTATCCGAATAATGATCGTGATGATTTTGGAAAGCTCAAAGCCAAAGTCGACATTGGAGTTTTCATTGGATATTGTGAGAATTCGAAGGTTACGGGATCTCGGAATCGTCGTACAAAGCAAGGTTATGGAAGCGATTCATGCTCATTTTGATGAACTTACGGAAATGGCTTACGAGTATAACGACTTAGACCGGTCAACCGCTTAAACTTCCTCAACCCCCATCATCACCGAACAAAGCCCCCTCACTCGTCAACAAATGGAAAGGTTATTTGCTCATTGTTCGGTGGCGATATTGATGAGCGTGCTCAAGGTGTATCCGATGTTTCCATTGCTCAACTGATAATACTCTTATACGATACACCCGCTACAACAACTCTTTGAAGAAGCACCACCGATTGACTCTACCACAACAGATTGAACAAACCGCTTCCAACAATGATGAAATGGTGATGATATTACGAATGAAGTACCCCCACTGCAGATTTTGATCCAAATCGTTCTTTAACCCATTTGCTAATGACATCTTGCACCTAATGTCGCGGAATCATCAACAAACCATTTGAATCCTCGAATTTGCACAATGTATACGAACATCAACCTCTACACATCGATGGACAAAGACCATCCTCCGCAAATATTATTGGCAACCCGAATCAACCGGTCGTTCACGAGACAACGTCTTCACGGATGGTGAACATTGCATTTATGCACTCACTGTCGCTGATCGAGCCTAAAAACATTAAAGGCGCAATGACAAAAGACAAGCTGGATTGAATCCATGCAAGAAGAACTCAACCAATTCAAAGCGTCTTGAAGTATGGGAGCGGTTGAAAGACCAACGAGGTCTCGTCATTGGTCTCAAATGGATTTGGAAAAACAAATTGGATCTTTGAAGGAAGCGTAATCCGAAACAAGTCATGTCTAGTTGCTAAGGGTTATCATCGGGAAGAGGAATAGACTTTGAAGAATCTTTTGCTCGGTTGCTCGTCTTGAGGTTTGTTCGGATATTTCTCGCGTTCACGGCTCATATGAATATGAGGTCTATCGGATGGATGTCAAAGCGCATTTCTCAATGGACAACTTAAAGAAACGGTTTATGTCGACCAACCGGATGGATTCATTGATCACGAGTTCCCGAACCATGTCTACAAACTCAAAAAGCTACATATGGTCTCAAACAAGCTCCTCGGGCATGGTGCGATAAGCTATCATCTTTCCTCATTGCTAATAATTTCACCAAAGGTTGGTTGACCCTCTTTTTATACAATATCACGGGCACATATCTTAATTGTTCAAATTTACGTGGATGACATCATTTTTGGGTCTACACATAAAAAGTACTCAATCGCTTTTGCAAAACTAATGAAGAAAAATTTTGAAATGTCCATGATGGGTGAACTTACGTTCTTTCTAGGATGCAAGTTCATCATCACCCGTGGTATTTTCTTGAGTCAATCAAATATGCCCTTGAATTGTTAAACAAATTTGGAATGAAAACTGTGACACTTATGCCACACAATGACTCATACCAAGAAGCTAGGCATTTGATTTACATGCAAAATTAGTTGACCTACCAAATCTGAAGTATTATTGGGTCTCTCATGTATCTAACATTAGCGACACGAAATTGTCTTTGCCGTTTATCTATGCTCCGTTATCGGTCAAGACCAACTAAAACCCACCTCTTTGAGGCTAAAAGAATCCTCCGATACATCAAGGAACCATTAACTTGGGGATCCGGTATCAGAAGGATTACGGTTTTGAACTAATCGCTTTTCGAGATCTTGATCACGCGGGATGTTTAGATTCACGAAAAAGTACTTGAGAACACAACAATTTCTTGGTGATAAATTAGTGTCTTGGCAATCAAAGAAGCGGATTGTACATCGTTGTCATCAGCGAGCGGAATATGTAGCCATATCGGCGTGTTGTGCTCAAGTCATCCGGATGAGAACACAACTCAAAGACTATGGTTACGTGTTGACAAAATCCCAATGTCTTGTGACAATCGGGTGCCATTGCGATCTCGTGCAACTCGATTCGACACTCGAAATCAAAGCACATCGATCTTAGCTATCATTTCATCAAGGACCACGTGGAGCAGTGCAGTTGAATTATGCCATGGAGTGCACGAATACCAATTGGCGGATCTTCTCACCAAAGCCTTGCCTCCCGCTAGGTTTAATGAGTTGGTCCACCAGATTGGTATGAGGTGTTGACTCGAGAGGAATTGGATGACCTCCTAAAACAGTCTTAAAACACGCCAAACACCAAAATATCTTTTATACATAATTTTTAAAACAAAATACAAAAATATAAAACACCTAAAACAACAAAAATATTCTTCTAATCTAATTTTCTTTCAACATGGCATGTACATTTCTTCCGTCAACACTATAATCTTTCAAAATTCGGTGTTTTTCCGATCAAGTGTTGAGGGAGAAATTAATATAAACTGTTTCAAAAACATTTGTGTACTTGCATGTTATTCTATACAGTTGTTTCTTTTATCAATGATGGTAAAATTTTCGGTTCATTAACACTCCTCGGACTAAAATATATAACCTTTCATCATTTTCTTAAGTCGAGGGGAGTGTCGTCAAAGTTATTTCTAAAATCTTTTGTTTGATAACCAAAATGGAAGTTAAAGGCTTTGTATGAAAATGGAAAAGGTGGAGGGACCAAAGCATCAAAATGTTAAAGTTACTTTTAATAAAAACACATTCCACTAACTTTTCCTTAGCATTTATTACTTACACCTAAAACATCCTCGCCTAAGAATCGTTCTTCAAATCGTGTATTGGATCATCATTTTGTAAGTTGTTTCATAATCTTAACGTGTTTTTAAACATTGGTTTTGATTTTTACATGAATCCAACGGTCAAAAGCGTTGTATAATATTGTTTTTGTGTTCTCGCATAAGCGTATGAACTCATGATCAAGATTGTGTGTTTGTGGTTTAAATGATTGTGTCAAAATGCTTTTCTTACATCAATAAACTCATTTTCATCACTTAGCGAACCCAAATACACGAATTGAGTGAATTTCAAAATTAGGGTTTATCACGTAATTTTGGGTATTTTCAAATGTGATTGTTTTGATCAAAAGATTTTTGTGTGATGTTTATATCATGTTGAATTAATGATTTCAGTCCTATAACAACCCGAAACACTAATTGAATAAAAATTGGAATTTAGGGTTTAATGTTCTTAGGTTTGGGTATTTTTGATTCACTGCGCGTGTTGGATGTTAAAACTTGGTTATTAGACTCTCACAACACCTAAGACCTACCGAAAAAGCGTTTGGTGCAATTTCCATGGCTAGAATCATGTCGTAATTCTTGAACTATTAGGGTTTTTAGGCTTACGCGTAAGGTTTTCTCGCCAGTAATCTGTTTAATATGCTTTCATGCTATGATCTGTTTTAAAATGAATATATGTGTTAAGATTGATGATATGATGATTTTATTTCGGGCTTGTTGTGCTTAAAACTCGGAATCAAGGTCTTTGTCACTCTACGCATAAGGATCACCTTACGCGTGAAAGTTATCGTAAGAGAAATTTTACGGCGTAAGCGTTACAGCGTAAGGGTCTACAATGGGACTACGCGTGTCCCGTGAAGGATATCGTGGCAATGACTCTACGCATAAGGTCTACTCTTCACGAGTAAGCCTTACGCATAAGGTTGTTTATCGCCTCAGCGTAAGCTCTCACGCATAAGGTCCTCTTTTCCCACGCGTAATATCTCTTACGCGTAGTAAGGATCCTCGCATAAGCTTGCGTCTCTGGCGATACTTCTCCTGTTTACGCATAAGCTACTATTCCTACGCATAAGCCTTGATCAAACCTTCGTTATGAATTGTTATGCGTGCAAACTTGCAAATTAATGAATCATAACGTCACGAAACCAATAATGTCACTAATAAACTTAATCGTTTAATATGTTGTGTTAAATAAGTGATAACATAAACTTTAAAACTTAAAGTTAACTAACTCACGAAACTTATCACTGTATATTCAATAATTATTGAAAAAACAAGTGACTTTGGACTCGTAACAATCTTTGACACTGTATATTCAATAATTAGACAATATAAACCTACTGTTGACTAACATTATGTCTTTCGATATGTTGGTTCTGTTGGCTAATGTTATTTCGAGATCACGACATGGTCGCTCAAATGAATGTGGATGCACCGAAGTTCTCACAATTCTTGACATCTTCCCTAATGGCTATCCGAGAAAGATTGGAAAGAACAACCTTAGGGTTGACTTTGAAACCCTCGCATGCTCGTAATCTTCTTGTCTCATTCTTTGTGGATATTCTTAAGAATCATCCCTACCGAACATGCTCTCACACTGCTACTTTCTGATCGGAGATCTACATTCAACAATTACGAATTCAATGCAAAGGATCAAGGGTCAAAGTGCAGTGTTGTGACTATCAATCACAAACAAGTCACCATCACTCATGCGGACTTCACGGGCTGTTCTTCTCATTCAAAATCGTGCCAACCGACTTCTATGCCACACCCATCTTGGAGACAGTTCTTCATTCTTGATTGATATTGGCTATGATGAAGCTTGAGAATTATCTCTAAGCATTCTCATGTGGAGCTTAAGAACATTCCTCAACCGTGGAGAACCCTCTACATCATCATCACCAAATCGGTCTCTGGTCGTGACGGTGGCTATGAGCATCCCAAGCTCATGGAGCGCAAATCTTCGGTCATTAATCAACAAGAAGGACATTGAAATTGAAGCTCGATATGGGATGACATGATGACATTTCTCAAAAGCTTGGCTCAAAGATTCCTATGTCGATACACAAAACCTGATCCAGAGAGCACTTGGACTTCATCCGATATCCCCAAGAGGCTCAATGACCCCGACAATCACGACATGTTAACCGAGCCTATCCTATCATCCGGAATCAAGGAATCGTCAACAAAGAAACAGGTCTTCAGGTTACACGATCACCTCTTGTTGACGAAATCAAGAAGCTTGAAGCGTACAAAAGGTATCGGGTAGGCGTAAGAGAAGGCAAAGTTGGTCATCTCGATGAAAAGCCTTACAGTACACCCACCGGAGAACCGAGAAGAGAAGTCTTGGAAGTGCGATGGCATAGAGTCAAAGGAAAGTCCCAAAGAGGAAACCTACTCCAAGAAGAAAGTTCCTCTCGGAAGTCGTTCTATTCCTACACACGAACCACCAAGAAAGCTCTTTGACGAAAGCTCGAAGATACACAATCGGATGAGGAGGTCCACTACTCAGATCTGCAATCGAACCACCTCCCTCGGTAGCAAAACCTCCTAGTCCTCCAAATGACCTAGGCGAAGGAAGACTCACATGCTTGTGCCATATGAAGAAAGCTACGAAAGTGATGAAGAGCAGCTGGATAAATCCTCACGGGAAGAAGTTTAAAATCATTAGACACCTTCAAAAGGCTAAAGAATTTGAACAAGATCAAATGCGTGGCCCCGGAGGGTCAAGTGGTGGTGTCCACTCGTCACGAGATCTAATGCGGTTGTCGACCCGATAAGGGGCTGGTGCCACCACTCTTGTGCAACAACAAAAAGCTTGTGGAGGAGTCTATCGATTATAACATTGAGAAACCGAGAAAAGGATAAGGCCGAGAAAAAAAGGCGATGAAGAAGCCCGGGCTCGGATGGAAGAAAAGCTACATCTGGACAAGACAACGAAGAGAATTATGATGATTATCTTCTCAACGGTCCAATTAGTTCCAAGGAGGATACTTTGCACCTCCAAAGGACACCGAGCCTCCTCATGTCTCCTCATCATCGATTCATCATCTCATTCTTCACCACCACCGTAAAAAGATCAACCAAATCATCATCCAAATCGGTGAAAAGCCAACTCGATCTTGAATTTCTCAAACTCATAAAAGAATTGTGAATCTTTGTCAAACAAGTCGAAAGAAAGACATGCTCTACAGAAGATGAATTTCTCTGTTGATCGATCTGATATCTACATGACGAGAATAGCGAGATGAAAGTTGAAAGGAGTATGTCGAAGCTCATGAAAGATGATCTTCAAGGAAAATGGGCGAGATGATCAAAGGATACACTCACCGCCTTCTTGGCGTCGTTCCTAAAGCGACAAAGGAGATGTATACTAGACAACTTTATCCAAATCTCTTGCATCGGCCAAGCAAACCATGAAATCAACTCAATGAATGTGAACATCAATCCAGTTGAACCCACGGTCTTTTCGGATGATGAATTGGTGAATCGGCTAGTAGCTCAAATGTCTAAACACTCGCAACGTTTGCCTCCCACGAAGCTAAATTGTTTGAAGCATTCTTTGGAATACCAACTCAGTCGTAGATACGGAGAAGAAGTCGTAAGGCCTAAGCGTTCAAGAGCGATGAAGACAAGGATCGGGATAAGAATGGCGAGCATAAATGCTCGAAGAAGTACAGTGAATCATCTTCTATGCAACCTCCACCCAAACGGACTCCGGACAACAAAGGTCACCTCCTCGTTCTTCTCTTGATAAACCTCGAGGTTCTTACGAATTACCACCCGAGACTCGGAAAACCGGTGATCACTTTGAGTATCACGGGTGGTGATGATGAGGAAGTCCGTGAGCCCTACAACAACCCACCTCTCCCAAACAAGTTCGAAACCGAAATCCTCATCTAGGTCTAAACAAAAGAAGAAGAAGCGCCCATGGTTGGCGTCGTATCATGGCTAGATGACGATAAAACAGGAGGAATTTGAATGGTTCTCTCGCTTGTTAACTCAACTCCCACCTCTTTGAAGGTCAAGATCGGTGAGCGGTAATACATTGGAGCATGCTAAGATTCTGCAAGAAAAGTTCCATGTGAAGAAGATGACGAAATCCGAGTTGAGGCGAATCAAGAATGAAGCATTTCAACTTCTAAAAGACACCTCGGAAAGTGCCATCGAGGTCGAATATCACCTTGAGAACATTGCTCGAGCTATGTCTAACAACATGGATTGGCTCAACCCAGAAGCAAATATCGACTTCACCAAACGGGACAACCCTCCATATTACACCGACTGGTCTAAACCTCTACCAATAATTGGCCAACCAGATGAACCTAGGATTCCATTCAGATATTTCTTCAACAAAGACTTGGAATTTCTTCTACACGGTGGCGATGGCTCAAGGAAATATGCTACATCTTTGACACTTCCATTCAATGACCACATACTCAAGCTGCATAGCTATCGATGAAAGAGCTAATCACTTGTTCTCCAACAAAGTGGAAGCATACTGACCGAGATGCAATGTACGGGATTCATCATTGGCGGACGCAGAAGAATCTACTACGTGTTGCCGGTTGAAGTCTCAACATGCGATGTTCAAGATTAAGGGTATCGTTGCCATCAAACACGTTGATCTTTAGACCAAATGGGACTACACTTTTCTCAAGAAGATTGTGGTCAAAAGGCAAGATGAGCGGATTATGCATTCTCTAAAGGCGACTTTGAGAATTTGTCTATCAACGACATTGAAGACATGTACCTTGCCAAAGTACGTGGTCGCATGAGGCAATTTTCAATCAAGTACAACGTGAATTCATCAAGTCACCGCTCATCTTCATCGACGCATAGTCATCAAAGAACGTGTAGAAGATCTCCATTTCATAATTGAATCATATCGGACCCATGTCAACTTACTCCACCTCGACGATCTTCCGGACATCAACCAACTCTCACAATATACACTCATCAACAAACCATTCGGCGTCGTTTACGCGTGAACTTCAACGAAATTGCTTAATGGCGTGTAGTGATCTTCACAAGTTTGGGATCACACTTTAAAGATAATTAGGGACGGATTGGCTTATAGGTTGAAGGATATCGTCAAAGATTGGGTCTCCTAAGCGATGGAATTCTCAAGATCGAAGGGATGTGAGGAGGATCATCAAAATGATTGATGAAAGGTTGTATCGAAGGATCGGTTCGAACATTGGAAAGCTTTGTTGGTGGTCGGCCCGAGATTAACATCACCGGCTATCAACGCCTGCTCGCACTCCGCAACATCACTAGACATCCCGGTACCCTTGAACCGCTTCTTTCATTATAAATTTGGATGTGTGATTATATATGTCTATGGCTTGTGCACACATAACAATGTACAACCCGTAATTGTCAAGAAAGGACCACATGGTACGCTTGATTACCACAATCCTTATACAAGGAGCGAAAGCTTCTTACTTTTGAGTAAAACCTATCAAACCTTTCATTTTTCAAGGTTTTGCTCAAAAGGACAAGTACTTCCCCGTATGATTTTCAAAACCTCAACCGTTTATATCACTTGTTGAGGGGGAGTACTTTAGTTAAAACTTTGTTCATAAATTGTTCATAGTGGTCATTTCCCACAACACTCGAAATGGTCATATTTATTCTCAACTTTTCAAAAATAACATTTTATATGCCATTTCAAAAATAACATTTCCCACAACACTCGAAATGGTCATATTTATTCTACACCTTCAAGGTAGTTATTAGAGCTAGTTGTCACCTAAAAGCTGTCAATGTAACTCTTTAACTATACAGCGTAACCGTGTCTCGTGGGGATTGTCTATCTTGAGTTGATCAATTCATAAAGTCGCTCTTTCCTCACTTGTGCATATTTTAGTAAAAACTCTTAAGCACATGTGGAGGGAGTATTTCAAAATCTAAAACTCTTGAAGTGTTCAAACATGTTTTCATTCACAAACACTTTGAGAGATTTTCATGAAAATGGTTTTATGGCAATGGAGTTATAAGGAGATTAAGGTTAGGAATAACAGTCCTATGATCCGTCGAGATGGAGGATCTACCCAAGGACATCACAAATAGTTAGTACTTAGAAGTCCTTAGGTGCGATTATAAAAAGGAGAAAATGAGAATCGGAGAAAGAAGGAGTTGAAGAATTAAAAGGAAATGCAAAGAAAGGGTGAAAAGAAATAGCCCTCCAAATTATTCAACTTAGAAGGATAATCGGGTTCAATTCATATACTCTTGGTTGTCACTTAGTGACGCCGGTATTGAAGATTAAAAGTCGTCATGGACCCGAAGGCGCATGCACTATACCTTCTTAGCCACTCAAGTTTCTCTCAAAAGAAGCTTGTTTCATTCTCACATGGAACCCTACGTAAAATATTGGCTTTCTCTTGAGATCATTGGTATTGAAGAAGAGACCCTCTCCTAGTCTCCGCTCGGGAAAAACCAAAACACACTATTGAGTCTAGAGCCACGAGATTCATCAAATGATCTCTTAGGTACACTTGACATTTCATCACTTGATGTTCAACAATAAGAACATCGGTGGTACATTATCGAGTCCTTCACGGATCTTAGCAATCTGTCGAGAACATTTATGAGAGGTTCTGGCTGTGATCCTAAGTGATTGAATGGAAACTCCTGCGGGGTCAACATCAAACAAACCACGGACGGAAGTCACTTCCGGTAACTCCCCGTGGATTACGCTTAGTGTGTCTCAAACGGTCTCTGATCATGAGGTGATGCTTGATGTACCTTAGCGACTCATCCGAAATGTAGGTGTGCTTGATTACATCGCGTTATCTCACTTGGGGACTCCAGTTCGAGAACGGCCCTTGTGAGAATTAGAGTTGTGTTTCACACTATCTTTAACACTCTCGAAGTTCGAACACAGTAAGTGCGGAATCAACTTATTACTAACCGTTTTAAATGTTTTCTTCTTATGGAAGCTCGGGAGCGGGATGATCATGCAGATTCTTCTCATGCTCACGCCAACATCATCACTAATGGAAGTTCTATCCAAAAGCAACACAACAGTGGGAATGATTCTTCGTCAAATCAAAGAATCTACAAAGTTAAAAGACTTAAAGAACTTCATCGATCTTGAATTCCAACGTCAAAGAGCGTGTGAGCATGTTGAAGAATGACATGGAACACATTAGAGCAAGAAAGCGACTGAAGCGGACTTGATGCGAGACAACAACATACTATCACTTACATCACAAAGAACAATGATCAAAGAACAAAGTTAAAGATGGCGTCAAAGCATAAATGTCAAAACTATATCTCTACCTTTGGGAGATTGTTCGAATCAAGGCAATTCTTCTCACAAGAAAGAAGAATGTTAGAAGGCGTCAAAGCTACTATTATATCAACGCCTTCACGTTTTCATCACCAACACTTGAGGGAGATTGTTGGAATCACTCTAAACCTTAATTCAAGTGTTAGTTACTTATTTGTAATAAGTAGCTTATTATGGCCTTTATGTTTGTTTAAGGTCTAGCTTATGTAGAAGGCCCATATCCTTGCCTATAAATAGTCTTGTATAACCCTCACTTGAGGGTTGGTTGTTCAATGCATTTCTTTCACATACTCTACGCCTAACCATTCATAGTATTTCGTGTGTGTGTATTGTTCATCCGCCTCTCTATCTCTTTCTAGTAAGCTTGTGTTGTAAAACTAGTGACCTAACAAGACGAGCTTTTCTTTTTCCAAAATTTCTCTTATGGCCACAAATTAGATATTAGGTTAAGCTTGCGGTGCATACTGATTATCATTGATAAATATTTGAGTGAATTTAGTCATTGAACTTGATATTACGTTGCAAAACGATCAGCATGTCTGTTAAAAATCAATAAGAAATAAAACACCTCTATGGTCTGCAATTCATAGCTTTTTTGAATTGTTCCAACCAAGTATAATGGGTGTCTTCGGCTGTCTAATGAAGACACATTTGGTTGTTGAAACTAAAAAGCAATGACATAAGCCATCTCTTGACCTTCAACCGCGAACTCGCTCTTATGCTAATTGTTGTTCAAGTCTTAAAGTTGTTTCCTTCAATAGAGACTCAACTGTATCACCATCAACAATTACACAAAACCCATATACACTTGATTACAACAATTCTAATTGGAGCTAATATGTTTGTCAACCAAATTTACATGCGAGACAAGCTTTATTACTTTTAGTCTACCATTTTCAAGGCAGTGAGTCGTCTAGTTTATATATTTTGTTTCTCTTCTTAAATTTTAGAAACCTAACATGTGGTAATTCGAGAATCTATAAGTGAAATCACCTTATTTCACTTGGCTTCATATATTTTGCTATGTTCTTTTTGTAGTGTTTGGTGTAGATGACTATCATCGCTACAAGTAAAACGGATCTCAATCTATGAAGATAAGGGGGTTTTATTTTGCATCATATGATAACATACTTTTTCTGTTGTCCCTGTTTTGACATTGTGAATCTTGTGTACATTGGAACAATAAAAAAGATGATTGTTTAGTCTCTTGGACCATCTTATAACCAAAAACAAACTTTCAAAAAAATGATAATTCGTATGTAGTAAGTGTTGAATGTATGTATGAAATGTTAAACGGGTTATAAAATGACTCAAACTAAACACAATACCATCTTTTGATGACACAGATATACACACAAAGATTTACAATGACTAGAACAGGACAATGAAAACAGTAAGTTGAAAGTTTTAATTTACAGGCCTTTTGTATACCGACAATTGACGGCGGCTACTCGACGTTTACTAAATTTCAGCGGTTAGTGCATTGCCTGCACACGCCGCGGCTCCCTTACAAGCGGAAGGTACTTTATTGTATTATTTTATTCACCTGTATGTGATAGGTAATTTGATAAACCGAATCATTAAATTAATGTGATTTATTGATTCAGCCTTTTAATTCGATCATGGGTATTCTTAAATTATGATTTTGATTATGATTACTTTTGATTAGAGGTAATAATTTCCTTTTTTTTTAATTTTAATCATGAGTTTCCGATGAGTTATTGTGTCATTACCAATTAAGGTGTTCGAATTGCCGTGTGGAATTGATGATGAGTGTGTTGATGATCGACGTTAATACTACATACAATAGTTGTGATATTGTCTATTAATTTTTATTTGTTTAGTAAGAGTATATCTGTTTTTACGTATTCGATTGAAGTAAAACAGTTGATAGAGCGAGGACCTTTTGGACCTCAAAAACTAAATTTATCAACTTTCAATGGTAATTTTATTTTATTATTATTGTTTTTTTGAGAATATGATTAATTTTGAATTAGGGGTGATGGGTGTGAAAAAGTATTACCGGTTTCTTGCGATATCATGTAAACCAAGCTGAATGTGGGTTGGAGCGACCTAATGAATTATATTTGATTGTCCTACAGATGTCTTATGATAGGTATCTTGACATACAAAAGTTGAATTCAAAAACGTCAGTAAATCACAAAAGAAGCCGCCCCACGTACAGAAAGGTATATAGGCAACTATGTTTTCTTCTGTTATGGCCAAGTTACATGTACATTATATGCCTATTTAATGGAGGTCAAGCAAATTCAAAACCCAAAGTTAGAAGACCCTATGAAAAGTGAGTAAACAATGTAGATGAAATAGTATATCACTCGAGCCTATGCTACGAATCCTGTTGAATATATATATCGTGAGTGCTACCAACTCTTGAGAGATCATGTTCACCGATAAAAGACTTAAAAGTCTGATTAGCGACGTCGACAGACTAATTGGCTTAGAAGCCAAGCAGATACAAAATAACATTTGTTTCCTTTAGCAATATACAAAATTCATTTGTTTCTTATATATTCAATAGATTGATTTGCGTAAAGAATCAATAGTAAAGTTTACGATCACTCCTACTTTTCCTGTGATTACATTCGGCCATTCGCTTGAAAGAAATGTTGTTTGACATCATTATCACATGCAATTGGTAATTTTTGAAGCATGCATTTATGAATTATCTACTTATTTTAATAATCATGAAAACTCTACAAGTTTTATTAACATATGCATTTTCTCAATACTCAGGCCTGAATATGAATCCTATAAAAGACATTAGTCCTATGGTCGATAGCATGGTGGTGAAAGCAAGATGTATCTCGATATGGCATTGCCATAATTCATTTTTCGGGACGACTTCAAGAACTGGGAAAAGAGTAGGTTTAAATCACACTTTCGATTATTGAGAAACTTATTTTTGGAATTCGCTCATTACGGTTTAGCTATAGTAAGTTACTCATGCATCTATTTTTATGCATATGGGTAAAACAGATGAGAAGCGTAAAAAGAAGTTTGAGGTCAAGGTGGTTGCTTGAGGAAATTGTTCAGTAGAAAAATAATTGATTGACTCTAGACTTGTCAAGATGGGGCGGTTTGGGTAATGGTCAAAAGAAGGTCGTGTCTAATGAGGTAACCATTGCACATCAGTTTGGGTATAGTGTACCCATTTTGTTTGTTCATACGAAATGTTTAAATGACCCTTTCATGTCAAAATACTTGCTTATGCTATTGTTAGAATGAGTGTGTAACTCGAAGATTTTGTTACGTTCTTGTGAATTAGTTTGTTCCTAACATGACATGTACGGTCATAGGGTCCTATAAAGTTGATGACTTTTCGAGGCCCTTACGAGCGGACCGAAACATGAAATTATAAAGATATTAGGTACAGCGGTATTTCATGTTTAGCGACATATTCCTTTTGTTACATGAAAACTACATCAGTTAGCCTCCTTTGTGATTTGGGCTGCAATGGCTTTACCTCACTAGAGACCCTATAAACGCGTTGAGTTGTTATAGTGTTATTGAGCTCTATGCAGTTGTTGTGAATGTCAGTTCTTATATGTCTTCTGAATCCTTTTAATTTATTTATTTGCAGTTCGACAAATCTTCAATGTTGGATAAGGCAATTGAGTGCTTCAAGTCGCTTAAAATGCAAGTTCAGGTACATAAGCCTTAAATCTCTAAATATTTCTTTATAACTACTAACTATGATACCTTAAGCAATAAACCAACTCAATAACCTTTCAGTCAACTTAGTGAGCATTTGGATCTACGTTTTGAACTCATATCGAGTATATGGTATTTGCCAATTCAAGTTGCACATTCTGTTTCGAAATGTTTCACATGCATACAGGTTAATAAATTATCATTATTTGATTATAAAATATCGGTCAAATAATTTGTTTTTTGTTGTCATCGTATGACTATTAAAAGCTTCAAATAATCAGTTTTGACTAAATGGGTTTCATAAAAATGACAACAATAGTGTTTCTCTTATGAGTAAAAAGTTATTCATTCGCCTATTATTTGACATAACTGGATATTTGGATGACTTTTTTTTGTCTCATTTCACGAACCACTTTTTTTTCCTATTACAAATTTCATCATTTGACTTCATTCGAGTAGCAAAAGCCATCTCTTCAGCCTTCAACCGCGCAACCTGCTCTTCTGCTAATTGTTGTTCAAGTCTTAAAGTTGTTTCCTTCAGCCGAGACTCAACCTGTATCACCATCAACAATTACACAAAACCCATATACACTTGATTACAACAATTCTAATTGGATCTAATATGTTTTCAACCAAATTTACATGCAGAACAAGCTTTATTACTTTCAGTATACCATTTTCAAAGCTGTGAGTCGATACAGTTTATATATTTTTGTTTCTCTTCTTAAATTTTAGAAACCTAACATGTGGTGATTCGATAATCTATAAGTGAAATCAGGTTAAAATTGGGCAATTCAGTATCTTATTTGTTACAAATTGGATGTTATTTATTTCAGTAACCCATTAGAACCTGTACAACAGCAACAAAACCCCCTTACAGTAGCCATCCAAACACCTCATTTCAGCAACCAAACACCCTCTTACAATAAGTCGATGTCATTGATGACATGGCAATGAAAATTCTCAAGCAATAAATCCGGCTATTTTGGGAGGGAAATCAAAGAGATGAAAGAAGAGGTATGGATTTTTCCCGTTATATCCTCTTTTCATAAGCAAGAAAAAACAAATGCTAAAATATTCTTTTATGACATATTTTTCTACTCAGATATCCCATATGAAGCTATTATTGGAGAAAAAAGAATCGGGATTAGAACAATTGAGAAGTGGGAATGCACAAGCCGCAATTTCACCTATTCGTATGCCAAGGTGTAATCCTACAGATAGTTGGAGGCTTGATGCTAATCAGCGCCATGTTGAGGATAATAATCCTTCTGAGGTTAGTCCTAATATTATATGGGAAGATCAATAGTTAGTTCTTAACGATTGACAATCACACATAACCTCGGTTTGTAGGTTACAAAAATGATAACACCATAGTCAGTTGGTTTAAGGAGAAACATTGGGTTGGTTGGGTAACAGGTAAAAATGGGATGTTCATGTGTATGGTTTGAAACAAGTCGGGTTAGGTCGCCTGAGATATTTGTGTCCATTTTTTGATGAATGATACTTTATATGTATATGTCATAGCTGGTTAGAAGTTGTTCATAGGGTAAGCAAAGGAGGACCCGTTTACCCTCAAAATTCACTGACAAAGAGTCAAGTGCCAGTTAAATCCACAAGTTTGATCTTATACGTATTGTATATTTTGATATGGATGCTGGTGAAACCGTTGAAGAAGGTCGAAGAAGTGACTTTTCAGAGACAAAAAATGAGAATGGATCGACTAAGTTGCACATTCCATATGGGATGAAAAAGCTTCAAAGCAGCTCGTCCAGAATCTCTAATAATGTGGAAGTCATGCATCTATTCTCTTAGTCGTGGCTAACTATACTCATATATTCTTACGGTGGATATTTTCACTCATATAAGAATCCTATCTCATGCCCTTTTCTCCTAGCTCTAGCTAACCAAGACCTTATTCAGTTAAATCTTATGTTGCTAACATGAGTGTGACCCTGTCGTAATTGTAAGGTTAGATAATATGGTATCAAGATATAAAGTTCGGTATAAACCGATGTTTTCTTATTGTGTATAAGAACTATGAGATCACTTTCTCTTTGTTTTAGCTTTTTCTCTATTAGTACTCATATAATTTTAGATAGTTTTAAAAAGAACTAAATTTATAACAAAATCAAGCTTTTTTATTTAATCAGACTTTACTGTCCGAAGTTCAATAAAAGCAAATCACAGCACATGTAAACACATATATACGATGTTTTCAAAAAATAAAATAGTTAATAATAAAACAATTAAATCTAATTTATTATAAAAATAAAATAGATAATAATTATATCATGTCTTATTAACCATACATTAAAACCATACAATTATTTAAAATCATTTATTTAAAAAAAACCAAAAAAAAAATAAAAAATGTCTTATAATATTGTTTGACAATTTTTAAAAATGTATACAAGCTATTTAAAAACAACAAACAAATGATTAAAAGAAATGCCCGACCAATCGTCTTATAATATTCTATGACAATTTTTTAAAACATATTTACGCTAACAAAAACAACAAACAAATAATAATAAGTAATGCACTGCCCATTGGTGGGCTTGAATATAGTATATATATATATATATATATATATATATATATATATATATATATATATATATATATATATATATATATATATATATATATATATATATATATATATATATATATATATATATATATATATATATAATGTGAGTTAAAATGAAAAGATGTTTAAAATGAAAAGAATGGAAGCCATCTAAACCGTTGGATTAGATTTCAATCTTAAAAAACGTGGAGTGGCATTTTTGTAAATTTTGGAAACTTCAGGGGCGAATGTAAACAAACGAAAATAACACGTACCTTTAATAATATTCACGGTACACTCAAATCTAACCCTAGATCTCATCTCATTCTTCTCACTTATTCACGGTACACTCAAATCAAAATCAAAAATTATTGACGCAATCAAAATTGACGATAGATGGCAAGGACGAATATGAAAAAGTTTATACCTCCTCGTAAGTTACTGAAATCCTTTTTAATTTTCAAAATCCTTTGCATCATTTTGATTTTAATTCTTGAAATCCTTTTCAATTTTCGATTTAGCAACTAGAAAAAGTGGTAGATTAATTACTTGTTGGTGGATGCAGAAGAAAAATCAAACAACTCGGAAAAACTATTACTATATCGTATGAAGTTTGATTTTGAATAATTAATGCAGTAGAAGAAAAGAAGAGATGCATTAGTTTATATTTTGTAAAGTATAATGTATGATTTAGACTAGCATAGTGAGTTTTAGTTGTGAATATGTGCGTGTATGTGTTTTTGAATGATTAATGCAGTAGTACTTAAGAAGAGATGCAGTAGCTTATGTTTTGCAAAGTATATGTAAGTTTTAGACTAGCATAATGAATTTTAGTTGTGGAAATGTGCGTGTATGTGTTTTTGAAAGATTAATGCAGTAGAAGTAAAGAAGAGATGCATTAGCTTATGTTTTGTAATGTATAATGTATGATTTAGACTAGCATAGTGAGTTTTAGTTGTGAATATGTGCGTGTATGTGTTTTTGAATGATTAATGCAGTAGTACTTAAGAAGAGATGCAGTAGCTTATGTTTTGCAAAGTATATGTAAGTTTTAGAGCATAATGAGTTTTAGTTGTGGAAATGTGCGTGTATGTGTTTTTGAAAGATTAATGCAGTAGAAGTAAAGAAGAGATGCATTAGCTTGTGTATTATAATGTATAATGTATGATTTAGACTAGCATAATGAATTTTAGTTGTGAATATATGTGTGTATGTGTTTTTGAATGATTATTAATCTGATGAACTAGTAGGTGAACTGATATGCAGTAACTTTTAATTTGTGGCGTATGAGCATGAGTTAGGTTAGACGTAGTCTCCGTCATGTGCGAAATTGATTTTGTATGTGGGATTATTTATCTGATGCACTAGCAGTTGAACTGAGATGCAATAGCTTTTAATTTGCAGCGTATGAGCATGAGTTAGGTTAGATGTGGTCTGTGTCATGTGAGAAATTGATTTTGTATGCTTGATTGTTTATTTGATGCACTAGCAGTTGATCTGAAATGAAGTAGCTTATAATTTTGCAACGTATGAGCATGAGTCAAGTCAGATGTAGTCTGTTCCATGTGAGAAATTGATTTTGTATACTTGATTGTTTATCTGATGCACTAGAAGTTTAACTAAGATGTAATAGCTATTAATTTGTGGTGTATAAGCATGATTTAGGTTTGATGTAGTCTTTGTCATGTGCGAAAGTGAGTTTGTATGTTTGATTCTTTATCTGATGTACTAGTAGTTGAACTCATATGCAGTAACTTTTAATTTACATCGTATGAGCATGAGTTTGGTTAGATGTAGTCTCCGTTGTGTTCGAAATTGAGTTTGTATGCGGGATTATTTATCTGATACACTAGCAGTTGAATTGAGATGCAGTAGCTTTTAATTTTGCAATGTATGAGCATTACTAAAGTTAGATGTAGTCCGTTCCATGTTTGAAATTAAGTTTGTATGCTTGATTTTTTATCTGATGCACTATAAGTTGAAATAAGATGTAATAGCTTTTAATTTGTGGCCTATGAGCATGATTTAGGTTTGATGTAGTCTGTGTCATGTGCAAAAGTGAGTTTGTATGTCTGATTGTTTATATCATGTACTAGTTTTTTAATTCAGATGCAATAACTTTTAATTTTCAACGTATGAGCATGAGTTAAGTTAGATGTAGTCTACGTCGTGTGCGAAAATGCGTTTGAAATATATATGTTTGATTAACTCATGTTTTGAAATCTACTAGAATGAATTTCTGAATGCAAAATGCAGTGATTTAAAATAAGAGATGAAGTAGTTTATGATTTAAAGTGAATGATGTTATTTTGAGATTAGTTAATGAAGGGTTGTACATGATCTGAAACCGGAATTCGTGGGCGTAATAAGAGGAAACAAACTAAAAATGTACACGAAAAGAAACGTCCCGGGGTAGTGCGGAAGGTGATATGTTTTTAACTTCACTTGTTGGGGAATGTGATCTAGTCATGAAGGGTAAGCGTAGCTTGTTTGATGTGTGTAAAATTGTTTGTACGCTTGTCTGATGCAATGCAATCTGAACTCAGATGTAGTAGTTGTTTAGTTGCTTCATATAAGAATGAAATAAGCTAAGCATAGTTTAGTTGGTTTGTTCATATTTGAAAACTAGGTAAAATTTTTTTGTTCATATGTAAATTGTTTTCATTAGGAACTTCTAAGTGTTGTATGATTGTAGGTTAGGTTATGGACAGAGAGATTTAGTTTTTAAAAATTGTTTGTCTTTGTATGTGTGTTATTGATGCAGCTGTTTGTAGGATAGGCTACACATATGTTTTATAATTTTGGAAAAGTCTTTTTTGTGCTATTAATGAAATTGGTTTAATGCAATTAGAATTTTTATGTGGGGTATGAGTTTAGTTTAGGTTATGTGCATACAATTTTAAATGTAGAAAACTGTTTTAATGCAATTATTTTAATTATAGTGAAGAAGTGATGCAGTAGGATTAGTAAAGTGATGCAGTAGCTCTAATGAAGTGATTGAATGAAGTTATTTTTATTTTAAATGTGTTTGCATAATTTGATGCAGTAGATTTAATTTTACAGGTAGAACTAATGAAGATCAAATAAATGAACTAGAAGAGGTAAGTAGTAAGATTCAAGGTAAAAGAACAAGAGAGAAAAATAAGGAAATTTCTGAAATGGAAGAGGAATCAAACAGACCGAAAAAAAAGATTAAAGGAAAAGCTATTGAATCTGTTCCTGATATGGATAAAAGCATTGTCTCTGTTGATAAAAAGAATAAAAGCATTGTATCTGTTGATAAAAAGAATAAAAGGATTGTATCTAATTCATCAAATTCTTGGAATTCCAATGGGGAATATAAAGGTTGATGCTCTTCATGAAACAACAATAGCAGATGCAACAACGATAAAATGGAGGCAAACACTACCTTTAGAAGTATATGATCCCGATGGACCTTCACATAAAAATAAAATTCCAATAAGCAGGTTAGAAGCATATATTTGTGAAAGTACAGATGATGGTTGGGCATTCAAAGTAGAGTTCTTGGTAATTTTCTTCACTATCTTTGGACATGGTAACAAAGATGGGTCCGTTAATCAAAGGTTTCTACCATCCGTTGAAGATGTTGATAATATTAGAAATTTGGATTGGTGCACTTACTGTCTTGAATGTCTGCAAGATTCATTAAAGAATTTTAAACCAAGATTATTTTTCTCAGGACCAATTCTTCTTTTGACGGTAAGTTATAAAAAAATTCCTTTTACTGCATCTCCCTTTAATTGTTACTGTATAATAATGTGATGCAGTAGAATAATATAGTGATGCGGTGAATTATACTTGCAATTAGTTTTAATATATTGTGATGCAGTAGAATATTCATTATTACTTTTCCTGATTCGGTAACAAGAATTTATTTAAAGCTTTTATAACTACTGCATCACAGTTTTTCTTTACTGCAATATATCTGTTTCTTATTCTAATATTTGTTTTTTTTTAATTTCTTTTATTTTGCAGCTTATCTATGTCAATTCAACTGTTTCCGAGACTACAAGGGTGGATAGAACAGTACCAGGCTTCCTAGCTTAGAGTTCAAAGTTGTTGAAACAAAGGGAGAGAGAAGAAATTGCAGGAGGTTTTGGTCAACTTCCAATTGTTGAAGGAATGCAATTTATTGAGACTCCCAAGAAAAAACAAAAGAAGTGTTAGGAATTAGAAAATTCAGTAGTTAAAGAGTCGGTCACCTCAAGTATATGTATTCAATAAAAAGCTCTTAGTCGTAGTCAAGTTATGTTAGAATGTAGTTTGTTAAGTAACAATGTGGAGGACGGACGGGTCTTTACCCACTGTATGCCTGATCCACAGCCCGTAGGTGGCGTTTGTTTGTAAGAAACTATAAATACCCTCTACCTCTCAAGGTAGAGGGTTGGAGCTTCAATACCATTTTTCTTTGTTTTCACATAGTTCCCAACTCTCTTCCCTTTCTCTCTCTAAACATACTTGAACGCCCCACTTTGATCATGGTTTAGTGTGTTTGTGAAATCCTATATCTTACAAATGGTATCAAGAGCCATGGTTTGATCACTCATCTTTCATGCTCTTTGTTTTGGCGGATTTCATAAGGTTTTTGGGGTATTAAGTGTTTAGGAGAGTTTGAATCATTTGGACAAATTCTAGTGTTAAAGTTTGAATTTTGCTTGTACTTTTGTGTTTAGGATCATCATATGTGTTTAAGTTTTGAATTGGAAGGTTTAAATCATTGTGGTTTGGTTGTTTTTTATTGATAAAGTGGTTATTTTTGAACTTTGTACAAAGCGAGTTGAGTCTCGGATATACATTTCTTGAGCGAGTTGCTTTGTTCTGGATCTGAGTTGTTATATGCGACTTGGCTATTTAGCGAGTTAAGCTTTTAAGCGACTTGGTGGTTAAGCGAGTTGTGTACTGTTTGCGACTTGCTATTAGCGACTTGATTATTAAGCGACTTGTTTCATTAAGCGAGTTGATTGTGTTGCGAATTGGTACTAAAGGCGAGTTGGCTATTTAGCGACTTGTTTCATTAAGTGAGTTGATTGTGTTGCGAGTTGATACTAATGCGACTTAGCTATTTAGCGAGTTGATTCCTTAAGCGATTTGATTCTTTCAGCGAGTTGGTTGTTTAGCGAGTTGATAACTAAGCGAGTTGAGTGTTTAGCTACTTGTCTATTTAGACTTGTTACTTCTTCGTGATACATTCTTACGGTTGTTCTTTTGGTTTAGTAAAATCCGTGAAAGAATCAATTTCCGGTTTAATCAAAGAATAGTAAAATCCGTAGAACTTGTAATCATGGCAAACATCGTTCCTACTATTGTCTCTTAGTAGTGAGGGCGTTCAAGTGCGGTCGAGATACTAGATCACCGATGCTTGCCAGGCGATTATGACTCATGGGCACAACGAATCCGATTGTCTTGTTTGGGAAAAGAAAGCGGAGTCAACATTCTCAAGTCAATCGATGAAGGACCTTATCGATTGAGACTACTAGAGACTTAATTGATACAGTGCAGATGGAACAATGATGATGCGGATATCGGGGCTTCTAACATTATACTTCAAGGTCTTCAAAAGACATCTACAAGCTTATTAATCACAACAACGAAGCAAAGGCAGTATGGGATAATGTCAAGATGCTTCTTTACAGTTACGAATTAACTATGGAAGAGAGAATCACAACTCTATGATGAATTTGAGCACTTCAAGATAAAACCGGATGAGAGTGTCTATAGTATTACTTGAGATTTCACAAGCTTGTTAATGATATGAGGAACATCGAATGACTATGCCAAACATTCAATTTGAACTCAAAGTTTGTGAACAACATGAATCCGAATGGCACAAGTTTGTCACCTCATTAAACTAACCAAAGGATTGAAGAATACAAACTATGAGCAACTCTATGCTTTCCTTCTTGAATGAGAGACATCTATGTTTGAAAAAGGATTCTTGATCGGTTCAAAACCAACCGAGGAGAGACAAGCTCATCAAATGATTCAACCGCCTTCTACTCAAACATTGGAATTACCACCAAAGCATCTCAAGTTATACCCATGGGTAATGGTAATCACAACTCATTCCAGATCCAATGTTCAAACAAGTCGATCTTGATGCACGTGGGAAACTTCATTAATCAATGGCTCTCATGACTAGTCAAAACACGAACTCTCTCCCACACAACAACAACCTCGAACAGCATCAAATCCACACAATCAAGCCACTTTATCGAGATGGGAAGGTTATGGTACAACCGGTTCAAGAAAAGCGGTATGAACAAGGGAGGTGGGCGGTAGGCGATATGTGGCAAATCGGAATAGGGAAGGAATGGAAATCAAGGAAAAGCAAAGCCAATCAAGTGTTACAAGCATGGTGGTGAGGACATATTGCAAGGAACTGCACATTGCCAAAATGCCCTCGAATCGAGTACTTGAGGATAAGATGTTGCTTGTGCAAGCTCGGGATAATGGTGCAGCTTTGAATGAAAAGGAGTTGTTGTTTCTTCTTTGAGAAATGCCAAGACATATGATGCGAGATGTGGATGAGCATCCAATTCGGAGATAGGCCACAATCATCGAATGCCTTTCAAGTCGTGATTGTGATGCATACGACTCGGCGTTGATGATGAACCTCTTGCACAAACAATTTTCATGGCTAGCATTTCTCCAATGGTCCTTCTAAAGTCTCTTCATCACCACAAGCGGTTCCATTCAAAGACAAAATCATTTAAAGGGTATTAAAACTATACGATGATCTTGATGTGCAAAGATGCATAACAAAGTACAATCAATGAAACTATTGAGTCGATATTGAAAATATGGATAATATCAATGTTGTCCCATATGATCAATATGTGAAACAAAGTGAAAGTGAGAGTGTACCAAGTGATGCATCCTCTGCGATCAATGATGACTATGTTTTTGATGAATACCTTTGCATGTGCCCATGATTCATTATCTCCGAACTTAATGCCTATAAAGAGCGAGTTACCATTTATGAACAACGTGCTAAGTTTGAGTTAACCACCCGTGAGCGGGAAATGGATGACCAAATCGTCAACTATTAGAAAAGTAAGTTTAGAGAAGAGGTATTAAAACAAGAGTTAAACTCCTTACAAGAAAAGCTTTCTAAAGCGCTAAGCAAAACAAGAACTTCAAGAAAATGTTAAAATGCTTAAGCAAAATTCAAAGCTAAAGGAATCAAAACTTTTGAATGAGTTTTCAAATCTAAAAACCTTAAAAACAAGCTCGAAAATAATTTGTGCGTACAAGGAATACAATTGATTTGCTCACATGATCACGAAGCATAGAGTTCTCGTGATAAGCATAGTATACCCATTATAAAGAATCCAACCACAGTATGGTAAAGCAAGCAAAAGCGACCCAAAGTGTTATCTATGATGGCAATGAGATTCTTAAACCAAGACAAACACCTAGTTGCATTGAGTGCACCGAGGAAGATAGAAAATTAGATGATGCATCTAGGGAGAAAATGAATAAGAAGCTAGAAGATCACGAATGTAAAAGAATAACATAACGATTAAACCCCATGATTACAAGAAGGAAAACTAGATTTCCTTGAACAAGTTTAAGCCTCAACGTTGTTAACTCCCGAACAAGTGTTCGGAAAAGGATTTAGATAAGCAAAAGCGAGACAATCTTGTTGTTACAAACCACGCTTTAGGAAAATGCCTTGACATGTATCCTCAAATACACCAATGCATCTAGTTCAAGAACTATTGCCACTAAGAGCAAGACCTTAATCAGTCAATATGTTATATTTCAATTATTTGTTGACTTTGAGAAAACTTGTAAGAAAAGGATCACACCTTGGGATAAGCTGAAGGGAAAGGGGTTTGAGCAAACAAAAGAATGTTATTTAATAGAGGTCATTCCTTCTTTAAACAACTAAAAGATCAATTTGAGAGTCTTAAAAGGGATAGATACAAATATTAAAGGAATGGAAAAGGAATTTAATGCAATGATTGTTGAGGTTAGTGACTATGAGAGAGCATTAAAATATAATGAAATTGAGAGGAAGAACTTGCATACCTTAAATGAGAATCGATTTACGATGTATCTCTCAAGATGTGTTCTATCACGCCACTAATTATTCTATTACGCTTCTCAATTTCATGAATTATCTGTTGCTTTGAAAGTCTCCCATGATCGTGTCATTGCGCTTGAAATCAAAACTCTAAACTAAGTGAGAAAATTGAGCAGGATGATCACGATACTTTGGTAAAACATTTTTCTAAACTAGAAGTTGAACATTTTGATTTACAACTAAAATATCAACATCTCAAAGAAAATGTTAAAACCTCAAACATTAAGATATCCTCGGATGTTCGAGTTTGATGCGAGTTTTGAAATAAACAAACGTGATGAACAGATTCAAGCTCAACAGTAACACGATCGAAAGTTGAAAGCCCAAATTTCTCAATTAAAGGGTGAAATGAACAATGTGGTGGCTCCCAAATGCTTCCTACTTTAGATTCTCGAATTCTCAAAATTTTCATCTTCAAAACTTGGTTAATGTTTTACAAAAGGAAAATGAGAGTTTTCTAGAAGAAAATGAAAAGGTTAAACGTCATTTCAATGAGTTGTTTGAGACAATAAAAGTCACTCGTAACAAAAATAATGAAAAATAACTTCATTGCAAAGGAAATTGAGAATCGAAGAGTCGGTAAAAGGGAAAATGCCAATGACAAATGGGGAGAATGGTGCATGTCTCGTAATAAATATGCTTTAATACATGAAATATGTTCCTCCTCATCTTAAGAATAACAAACTTGCTATTCAAAATATTTCTCATACCTTAAGAATGAGACTAGAATGTCTCCGTGAGATTTTAGAAGAGGATAAGTTAGAGAAACCACTTGATAATGCAATTGGCCATGCATGCTTATATGCCAAACGATCTCAAGAACTTCTAGAATGCTTAATTACAATATGCCCTAAAACCTTAGGTGAGCAAGTCAATCCTTGATACCTTGTTCTATGCCTAGTGCCAAGTATACAACTCATTCAATGCCCAATGTTATGAATGTGAACTCTAGTATGCCTTCAAGTAGTTGGATCCGGCACCTCTAGTGTTAAGAAAGTGAACTTGATGCGCCTTCAAATAGTTCACATCCACACATCTAAGCAGAAATGCAAAAGTAGCAAAACCAACTAATGTTCCCATTGCCTCTACAGAGTAATCGGTGACATTAAAGCGAGAAGGTCAAAGTCTCAAGACAATACATGGAATGATAGGACCTTGCAAGCAAAGAATGTGCATTGGAAAAGAGTAGAAGATCACCATAGGAACACTATGTATGAGTTAAATAAAGCGAATCGTGTTGATTCTAGTATTAGCTATAAGCGTCTGATAATTAATTGAATTACGATACTATCTGCAAACCATGTAATGATGTCTGCTTGAATTATGTTACTAATCATGAATGTGGTGTGAATGTTTTGTCTAATGTTGTCAAATGACCAGTCAAAACTTTTAATGCTAAAAATCATGCTAAGAAGGCTAAAAGGCAAAGACGAAATAAAATTAGAAAACAGTGGAAACCCACAGGAAGAACATTTAGAAAGATAGGTTATCAATGGATACCTTTTTCTGCTAAGACAATGCCCTCTATAAAATGGATGCATACTGGGAGAACTATTCCCTTAAGAAGTGAACATGCTTTGAATAGGTCAAATACATACACCAGCACTGCATCTATTCCTAATGATTCCATTGCTTCTATCTCTGATGTGGGTGTTCCAATCACTGTTACTAACCAAGTGGAACCCATTATTGCATGGGGTTCCCAATTATCCAGTTATCCATTTTTATGCATGTTCAACTGCAGATCGATTACGTGGTACACGGACTCAGTTTGTTCCAAGCATATATTTGGAGACGGTCGCGCTCATGAACCGTGAGTAAATTCATCGAGCATTAGATTCGGGAATGATCATTTTGGTGCTATTATGGGTTATGGTGATTATGTAGTTGGCAAAGTGTAATCTCAGGGGTATATTATGTGGAAGGTCTTGGTCATAATCTATTCTCTGTTGGTCAATTCTGTGATTCCGATCTTGAAGTGGCCTTTAGAAAACATACTTGCTTCGTTAGAGAACTTGATGGTGTAGTATTATTAAGAGGCACTCGTGGTTCTAACCTATACACCATCTCTATCGAAGACATGATGAAGTCTTCTCCAATCTGCTTGCTATCAAAGGCTTCAAAAACAAAGTCATGGTTATAGCATCGCTCGTCTCAATCATTTGAACTTGGCACCATTAATAACCTTTCCGAAAGGATCTTGTCGAGGCTTACCTAGATTGAAATATGAAAGAGATCATCTTTGTTCACTTGCCAATTGGGTAAAAGCACGAAATATGCCCACAAACCAAAACCCACAAACTCGATGTGGAAGTTCTTCATACCCTTCATATGGATCTGTGGACCAATGAGGTGCAAACCATAAATGGGAAGAAATACATTCTAGTAGTTGTTGTACTACTCTCGATTTACTTAGGTAAAGTTTTTGAGGACTAAGGATGAAGCTCCGGATGTCATCATCAAACTAATCAAAGCGACTTGAGTTCGACTCAACAATACAATCGAATTGTTCGAGCAGACAATGGCCGAGTTTCTAAACAAAGACTTAATTCGGTTTATGAAAGTGTTGGAATCGGTCATCAAAGAAGTGTTCCACGAACTCCTCAACAGAATGGTGTAGTTGAAGGCGAAATCGAACTCTTGTGGAAGCCGCAAGAACAATGCTAATTTATTCAAAGGTTCCAATGTTTCTATGGGTCGAAGCCATTGCCACCTTGCTATACCCAAAATCGTTCCCTTATTCATACCTCTCATGGAAAAACTCCATATGAACTTGTCATAAACGAAAACTGATCTCTCCTACCTTCGTGTGTTTGGTGCTTTGTGCTATCGAGGCAATGACGGTCAAGACCTAGGTAAATTAAGAGCAAAGGCGAGATATTGGAATTTATTTTGGTTATGCACCAAACAAGAAGGGTTACGAATCTACAATAAGAGAACTCGAAATATCATGGAAACAATTCACGTTCGTTCGATGAGTGGACGGTCAAATGGCTCTGGACAATCCGCTTTGGACCCTTGCGCAAACCCGGTCCCATTGGTTCATCCTTGTACCAAATTCCTCTCAAAGACTCCATATTTACCTCCAATGAAGATGATTTAAAGAAATTATTTGATCCAATGTTCGATGAACACTATGAACCAAATCTTGATGAAATATCAAATCCATCAGCAGTTGCTCATATCCATGTGAATGAAGTCAACCCTCTCGTCTCAATATCACTAAGTCAAGCGCTGCTGCTTGATCACTCTGTCTCATCAACAAATCATCAATCTTGAATGTACATCATGGAATTGTTTCGGTATGAATGATGAAGTTAATCCCTTTGCTATTCGAAGATGCTCCGTTTGAAAATATATTTGCTCTGAATCATCATCGAACCATCTTCATCGGGAGAAATCAACTCGGCTACTTGGTTCCTCAATAACAACCACATGAACACCTTAGGAAATGGACTCATGATCATCCATTGGACAACATCATTGGAAACCCTCTCGTCCGGTATCAACACGGAAACAACTTGCAACCGATGCCTTATGGTGCTTCTTCAACTCCATACTCTAAGGTCGAACCAAAGATGTTAAAGCGCCATGAATGAAGATAGTTGGTTCAATGCCATGCAAGAAGAAATTCATGAGTTTGATCGACTTGATGTATGGAATTAGTACCGCTCTGATTGTGCTATGATCATTGCTCTAAAGTGGATCTTCAAAGTGAAGCTTGATGAGCATGGCGATGTATTAAAGAATAAGGCTAGATTGGTTGCAAAAGGATACCGTCGGGAGGAAGGTATTGACTTTGAAGAATCATTTGCTCCTGTTGCTCGTGTCGAGGCAATCGAATCTTCTTGGCTAATCTTGCTAGTAAGAACATGGTAGTCTATCGGATGGATGTAAGCAGGCGTTTCTTAATGGAGATCTTAAAGAAGTCGTCACGTCGCCAACTGAAGGCTTTGTGAATCGAGCATCCTACTCACGTTTATCATTTGAAGAAGGCTCTTTACGGTTTAAAGCAAGCTCCAAGGGCATGGTATGATATTTTTTGGGTAAAGGGTTAATTCACCCCGTAAATATATTACGCCAAAACATTGAAGTACAAAGGATGAGGTGAATCCTCATCTCGATCCTTAGGACACTAACGACTCTCTCTATAGGAATGCAACATCATTCCTATAACACAATATAAGAGTGACAGACCACACTTATAACTAAACATCGAGACTACAACGATAAAAAGAATAAAATAAATGCATACTTGAATCTTCAATTCACCATAGTAGTCAAACTTCAAATACGCCCCAAATATACAATATCTTGGTCATCCAATTGAAATCGATTCACAAGTTTCACACAACGGTTGGTGAAGGACTCTAAAATCACGGATAGAGCGACAAGCACAAACTCGCTCCAAAGGTGTATGTTGAGATGCAAACCGAACACCAATAAGAAAACCAACAAACGTATAAACCCAGCGCACTTCAACTCCATGATCATGTAATCGACAAAGAAGAATCGGTTCACAAATTTACGCACACAATTGGTGGAAGACTCTAAAACCACGGATAGGCATTAAGCGCTCCAAATGTGTCCGTTGAGATGCTAAACCAAACCCCAATGTGATAACGAGCATAGAACATAATCATAGGGTAACAACCCTAACTTCCAGCTATCTGAACCCAAGACCAATGTAAATGTCCATGATGATTCGAATAGCACGTCTCATGAAGCTAACCAAAATATGAATCAATTAACGGCCTTGAAACGGATGAGAGGTTTTGAACAAGATTACCTTCAAACTTGACTTACATCTCTCTCAAAACCCACTTATATCATACTAACAACCATAATAGCACAAGCAGCTTGCCTTGACAACACGCTAAGGATCATGTAATAACCACAAGCGGACTCATCATCATTACCGGCAATAGCACTAACCAATAAGGAATCAAAACCAAAGTTTTGATTACTAAATCATAATCGATACAAAACCCTAAAAAGGTTTTGTATATCGTTATGCCCCATCCAAAAAATACCATATACCAGCATAATAATACGAAACCCAAACAAGGCTCCATGCAATGATAAACCTGATATATGCACCACCATCAAGCAATCGAATAAAGATAATACCATGGCATTATCCATGCCCTAACCGGCAATTAGTAAAAACCCTAGAAAAGGTTTCGACCATTAAAAAATCATAGCACCACACAACCGACGAGAAGGATATTGCAATAAGACCCAAACAATCGTTCCAGATATAATTAGAACGGTTTAAAACTAAACCGCCATTAAGGGAAGATACATGAGCGATCGATCAATATAAACCCTAAAAATAATAACCACCGATTAGAAGTCGGTTTAGGATTAGAAAACATAAACCTTAACGATTTCCAAAGAGAGAACCGAAAAGGATTTGGGTTTATTCAATGGGCGATTAAAGGATAGATGCAAAGAAAACCGACTCCCAAACCTCACAAATCCGATCTACATGCAAACTCGATTAATCTAATGAAGGATTAAAAGAAACACGTATTAGATGGGCAGAATTAAGGCCGGAATTTGTGAGGAAGGGGAGGCAGAAAATCGCCCACACTCAGCTAGTTCAAAACTATATTAAACAACTTAGGGCATGGTATGATACGCTATCAAAGTTTCTTCTATCTACCGGATTCAGCAAAGGAGCAGTTGATCCTACATTGTTCACCAGGAAGTTAGGCAAACATTTAATTCACGTACAAATTTATGTTGATGATATCATCTTTGCCTCAATGACCCCGATAAGGTGTGACCATTTTCAAATGAAATGGGTTCTAAATTTCAAATGTAAATGATGGGGCAAATGTCATTTTTCTTGGGATTACAAATTTCACAAAGTCCGGAGGCATTTTATAAATCAATCTAAATATGCAAATGAGATTTTAAAGAAATTGGTTTGATTCTTGTGACCTCTTGACACTCCCATGATTGAGCGTACTAAAGCGCATGAGGACCACTCGGGATCATGGTAGACCAAGCGAAATATCGTAGCATGATCGGATCACGATGTACCTCGCAACCGTGAACACGATATTACGTTGTGTATGCATGTGTGCTAGATACCGAGCTAAGCCTACAAAAAGCACCTTGAAGCGGTTAAGCGGGTCTTCGGTACCTCAAGGAACCATCAATATGGGACTTTGGTACAGAGGACACCGGTATGTCACTAACGACATATGCGGTCTGCGGATCATGCGGTGTCAAGATACTCATCGAAATACGTTTGGAGGTGCTCAATTTTTAGGTGATAAGCTTGTGAGTGGTCGTCAAAGAAGCAAATGAGTACTTCTATTTCCTCTACAGAGGTTGAATACATAGCCATGTCATCTGTTGTGCTCAAATCCTTTGGATGAGATCTCAATTAACCGACTATGGCTTTGAATTCAACAAAATCCCTCTGTCTTTGTGATAATAAAAGTCTGTTGCTCTCATGCAACAACGTTCAACACTCAAGAGCAAAGCATATCGACATTCGACATCATTTCATCGAGAACAAGTGGAAAAAGGTGTGGTGGAACTCTATTTTGTGAGGATGAATACCAATTAGCGACATCTTCACCAAAGCTCTTCCTAGAGAACGTTTTGAGTTTATTCTTCCAAGTCTTGGTCTTAAGAGTCTGCAACCGGAAACACTCAAACGTCTTCAAGAGGAAGAAGAGGAGTAAAAGGTTTCCCTCATCTATCGCCTGTATATATTTATTCAAAAAGCAAAATACAAAACTTGAAAAATCTTCAAAAATAAAATATAAAAATATAAAATTCTCAAAATCCATAAAAATTAGAAAATCTTGAAAAATTCCAAAAATATTGTTATTTTGTCATGTTTTTCCTTATTCGATATCATCTACGGACTTTGTGTTGACATTCAAAGAATGTCACGGGTTTTTCTCATGACCAATACATGTTATAAAGTAATGCAGTAGTAATGCAGTAGATGTTTAATAGAAATGCATGTATCATTGTGATGCATTATATTTATAAGTACTGATGCAGTAAATTTATATATTGTGATGCAGTAAACTAAAAAAAAATTAACATGCGAAATGATAGGTATTTACAATATTTTTGGCGAGAGCAAAGATTGGATGATGCGTACCAATGACAAGTCGATTTTAGCATTGAAAAATATCCAGATGATGAGAAGATCAACAAAATTCTTGAGGAGAGAGATACACTTATCAACAAGTTGCTTGATGAGTCGTTTAATTTAAAAAACAACATAAATGAAGTAAATATGATTGCAGAAGATACTGATGGAGGTAAGAATGGATACGATGATGAAATTGATAATGTTCAAGATGATACAGAAGATAATGATGAAGTAGAAAAGGTTACAGGAGATGATGAAAATCTTGATCAATGTGAGAATTTTAATATATGTCTACTTACTTGCATAATAATAAAATTAATATATGTCTACTTACTTGTATAATAATTAACTTTTGGCACATATATAGATGAAGGAAATGATAAAGCAATTGAAGATCATGAAAAAGAAAGATTAGTCATTCCTAGAAGCATTTTTATTCGAAGCGAAGGAGGAAAACGAGTGATGATATTTGACATTCAAGCGAGGAAGAAGTGCAAGAGTATAAGGAAGTGACAAAATCTTGCTATTGTTACATTTGATGAATCTATTCTGTTTCATCTCGGACATCGTAAGAGAAATCAAGCATTGATTTGGTCAGATGAAATTCAAGAAAATATCAGCTGTGATGAAGGTCAAGCATTGATTAGTTCAGATGAAAGTCAAGAAAAGATTGGGTGTGATGAAGGTCAAAAATTGATTGGGTCATATGCAAGTCAAGAAAAGATCATGTGTGATGAAGGTCAAGCATTCATTGTGTCAGATGAAAGTCAAGAAAAGATTGGGTGTGATGAAGGTCAAGATTTGATTAGGTCAGATGAAAGTGAAGAAAAGATCGGGTGTGATGAAGGTCAAGAATTGATTGGGGCAGATAAACGTCAAGAAAAAATTGGGTCTGATAAAGGTCAAGAATTGATTGGGACAGATAAACGTCAAGAAAACATATGTTCTGTTGAAGATCAAGAATTTATTGGGACAGATAAAAGTCAAGAAAAGATCGAGTCTGATGAAGGTGGGATCAAAGATCAAAGTAACGAAATTCAAACCCAAGAAGTGAAATAATTTCACTTCATCAAAGACAATTATAAATATGTAGTAATGTGTAATAACTTAACAAATGCTTATCTAACTATTTGAATATGTGTATTAACTTAACTAATTCTAATTTAACTATTTGAATTCTGGAATAAAAACCAGAATTCTAATTTTGGATAAATGAATTATGTTTAAATTTTTAGTATAAATAAACTGTTAGGCTTTAAACTTTAACTGTGATGCAGTGAATTTTAGATATGATGCAGTACTATTATAATCTTTTTTTTAACTATGATGCAGTAAATTTTAGATATGATGCAGTACTATTAAAAATATTAAAAGAAGTGCATCACAATTAAATTAGTACTAAATAAAATTTTATGAAAATTTAAACTTTTACAACATCATTTGTTAAATGTTAATTTCAAAACTATTTATTGCGTTACATATTCTTGGCTACTGCATCAAACCTATTTATTTATCATATACTTGGTTACTGCATCACATATACTTGGTTACTGCATCACATGTACTTGGTTATTGCATACTATTTATCATAATATTTTGCTGCATCACATATACTTTATTCTATTTATTTATCATAATATTTGCTGCATCACATATGAAATATACTATATATTGCATGAAAACCTACTGTTAACGTTGATTCTTTTGAAACAGATGAAGGATTTCTAGAAGATTGCGAGTATGATTTAGTTTCAAAAAACATTGATGGAATTTTAAATGAAATCCTTACTGAAGAAGCTTCAATGGTAATACCAAAAATGAAAAATCCTTCAATGACAAGATTTCAAATGAATCTAGTAAATACTCTTCTGCAGCTACCACCATTGTGTACCGAGGAAAATCTGCAAAAAGAAGGTCCATTTTTGTGCACCCAGGAAAATCTGCAAACACAAGGATTAGTCAGTGAAATGCGAAAAGTTGTTGAAAAACAAAAACAAGGAATCACAAAATCTTTTCATAGTATAAAGTTGAAGCTGAACAAATCTAGAGTGTGTGAAGAACATACTATGAAATCAGCCGCACCTATTCAAAAAGAGATACAAGAAGATTTAGCAAGTGAAATTCTGATATCTTCTGAAATACATAAAGAAGGCACTACAGAAACATCTAATGGTACCAAATTAAGGTTAGTGAAAAACAATGAAGGAATCTTTGAAAGCGTGAAGCTAAAGTTTTCTAATGGACCTAAAGACAAAACTGATGAAGCACAAGGTGGATCAACAACTAATAAAAGTGAAGTGGTTAAAAAGCCACAGGCTAAAAAAAGAGAAGCTAAAAAGCAACAAGAAGAAAAGCCAAAGGAAGAAAAACCAAAAGCTAAAAAGCCATGGGCAGAAAAGAAACAAGCTGAAAAGCCAAATGTGGAAAAGGCAGGAGCTAAAAAGGCAGAAGCCAAAAAGAAACAAGCTGAGAAGCCAAATGTGGAAAAGATAAAAGTCAAATGTGCAAAAAAAGCAACTTCAGTGAAAAATTCAAAATTGAAGGAAGGAAATTCTAAATCAGCCAAAGTTAAAAAAACCTACTGCACAGAAACAGAAAAACACAAAAATTATTGAGAATGAAGATTTTGTTGATGCATCTCCAATAAGATCCGTTCCTCCTGCACTTGGAATTCAAAGGGAAAAACGTGAAATTAACCCTTCTGGTGCTTTAGTTTCTCCATTTTATGAAAGAAAAGTTATCTTGTACAAACCATTTTACGAAGAAGAAGAGAGTACTTGAATACCTATGGAGCACAAGTAATGATGGAAGGTATAAAAATTTCACAATTAAATCGCATCACGGTTTATTTACTCTTGCATCACTTTATAGTTATTATCGCATACTATTATTAATGTTCGCATCTCAATTTGTTGAATCTTTGAATAACTTTATTTGATTCTTCATAACTATTTATTTTTACTTGAATCACGTTGAAATTGTTTTTAAGAAAAAGACATTGAAATGGAGTGGACATTTTCGAAAGCTTTTATCCCGATGTCCAAGTTCGCAAATCTACTTGACATATGGAGCCTTGTACTAAACCACGAAGAAGCGTCTAGAGACAAGATTTCACGAGGTGCAAATGTATATTGTCATTACGGAATGTTGGTTAGTGATTTAAATACACTATATAAGTAATTGTACACTGTAACTTTAGCCATTTCTGTTGAAGAGATTATCTTTTAAAAAGCGCATCAAATTTATAAAATATTGGTTAAAACTTATATGTACCATTACATATACAAGTCATTGCATAACATTTGAAAGTTCTCGGATCTCAATTATAAAGTTAATGCATCTCGGTTATAAAATTTAGTGCATCATAGACTTTTATTATATCCCATACTTGTGTTTCATAATAATTTATTGATTAAAACGACCTCATCACACGATTGAAAGTAAACCGACAAAGAGAAGATATCAAGACTAATGGATGAAAACATGCATCTTTGTTTTGAAACAATCGCCGCACAAGAGTTTAAGTGATGTTGATTTGGTAAGTATTCTTATTAATTTGATACAGACATTCTATTAATTATGAGTTTTAAAAAATGTTGATGCGCTTAAAATATCTACAGGTTTTCTTCCCTATGATAAAGATGTCGAAAGACTCACATCATTTCTATCTGATTTGCTTTAATTTGAAGACTGTGGAAATAGATATCATTGACAACATAGATAATGATCTTGAAGATTTAGACGTAAGATATGGTGCTTATGCAAACACTATGGTAAGTATAATACAAATCTTTTTCTTATTCAATCAGAGTTGCAACAAAAAGTTATTGTGTAAAAATCTGTTATATAACATTTCTGCATCACATTTTCAATTCACTGAATCACAGCTATAAAAAATGTTACTGTATTAAGGTTAGTGCAACAAAAGTTATAAAGTTACTGCAACCTATTGAAAATCACTGCATCACTGTTACAAATTTGGTGCATCATTTACTTTATATTCTTTTTATAATTCTTATAGATATTCGCATTTGTTAACTACCTGGGAAGAGTAGACCACCCTAGATATGTTGATTTCTTGATAGCTGTACCTACAATTATAAATATGCATTGAAGAACGACATTCAATGGTTCGGACTGTGGCATATTTGTGATGAGACATATGGAAACATATGTCGGCCGTGGAATTTTTTTGCACGAGTTAAAGAAAGAAAGCATTGGTCAAAAAGTACAACTAAAGTTGTTGCGCGCAAAGTACTTGGCGAAGATAATTCTTATGGATTTTAATGAAGAAAAGGCGAAAGTTTTGAAAGAAGCAGAAGAATATGTGAAGAAACAACCAAAGGCCTTTAAAATCATAATGGACGATAATGTCAAAGTTTTTCAAGAGATGTTCAAAACAATGAATGAAGGTGTATTAAAGATGTTAGATTATTAAGTAAATTTGATAAAATACTATTGGATGTTTTAAATTCTTGATTGTAATAGTTTGGATCACTAAATTTTAAATATCAAGAATAATACTTCTTAATGAAGAAGTCCTTTTTTTATATTTATTAATTTTAAATAATGTTGTTTAATGCTTATATCAAGTGCAGCACAGTTTAAAAAAGTGATGCATCACAATGAAATTTGTGTTATTAAAAAGATTGCCTATCTGCAAAAAAAGATAATTATGAGTACTAGTGAATTTTGTAAAATATTGAAAACTTGAGGGGCACTAATATTGGAAACTTCTTTTATATCACTCAAACTTGAGGGGCACTAATACGAAACTCGTTCATTCCAATTTCACACAAAACACCAACCACTTTCTCTCTCTCTCTCTCTCTCTCATCCACTTCCTCTCATTACTCTCTAAAAACTCAAAACCCTAAAAACAATTATTAAAATTACTTCATTTTCAATGGGAAAAAAGAAAGCAACAGATAATTCACCACCAAGTAAGTGTATATTAATCGATAATCATGATTTTCTTCATCAAAAAATGTTGTTTAAATTTCTAAAATAGTTTATTTTTTTATAAATTTAGAAAATAAAAAGAGCAGAAAGATGATCTGCTTGTTGAAAAAGAAAAAGATAAAAAAACAAGTTGAACCAGACAAAGCAGAAAAATCAATTACGGAAACATCAAGTAAGTTTTAAATTTATGAGATATAGTTTTTATGATGTATAAGGATGAATAAGGTTAAAGGTAGTTTGCCTTATGTGTGTTAAATGTGTTTTTATGCTTGGTTGTTTGTATAATGCACTTGTATTTGAACTGAGATGCAATATGTTTTAAGCTGTAACGTATGAGCATGTCATATGTTAAATGTAGTGAAACTTTGATGCATTGTAATATGAACTGTGATGCAGTAAGTCCAAATTATTGCGTATGTGACGTTATGTATCAAAAAACGTGTTTGTTTGCATTGTTGTATGAACGATGCAGTAGGATTTGAACTGTAATACAGTAGGATTAATGAATTAATAAGTTATAGCAGCTTGGATAAATGTACCTTATGTGATGCACTAGGAATTGAAATGTGATGCAATAGATTTTAATCTGCTATAACTTTTAATTTTGGTTAAATATAGTTAGATTGATGCAGTAGCTTTTAAATTTGAAGAATGTCTGCGTAATATTCGATAAATGAAGCATATGTGAAGTGCGAAAGAAATTTTGAATGCTTTACTGTTTTTGTAATGTACTAGTGTTTGTACTGTTATGTTCTAGTGATTGAAGTGAGATGCAATAGGGTATAATTAACGGCGTGTATGTGTAAGATATAATAAATGTAGCCTATGTGATGTACGAAAGAAATTTTGTATGCTTAACAATTTCTGTGATGTACTAGTGGTTGAATTGAGATGCAGTAGCTTTAATTTGCAGCATGTGTGCGTAAAATAGTATAATTGTAGCTTGCCTATGTGATGTACAAAAGAGATTTTGTATGCTTGATAGTTTCTGTTATGTACTAGTAGTTGAACTGAGTTACGATTGATCATATTGAAACAGATGAGCAAGAAATAGATGAAGAAGACACCACATTAATTAATCCCGCTTTAAAAAAGGCTGCTTTAGCAAAATGGAAGGAAGTATTACACAGTTTTGTTTTAGAACATCGGGAAGAAAACTAAAGGTCTGCATTTAAAGGAAAAGATCCGCAGCAGAAATCAAAGACAAGTAAAAAGAAGTTTAAGGGTAAAAGATCCGCAGCAGAGATGGATTGATTCGATACAACTCCAGCTAAAAAGAAAAAGAAGGTTAAAAAGGAGGATGAAAATATAAAAGAAGTGGTTAGAAAGAACGAACCCATATCTATCATGAACAGAATGTCACCTAGAAATCTACAAAAAGTTCTTGAAAAATTAAGGACTCCTCAGGTGAAGGAATTAGAAAATATGGGGTTTGGCGATTTTATAATAATTTCCATTTGATTCAACACCGTCACAATTAGGAATGTGGGTTGTTAGAAATTTCGATACGAAACTTGCTCGATAAAATGAAAATGGAAGAAAGATCAAAATTACTCGAGAACCGATCGAGGATATGCTTGGAATTCCAATGGAGGAGATAAAAGTTTAAGCACTTGAAGAAAAAATCTATTAGAAGAGACTACGCAAAATGGAGAAATGTTGGATAGTATTGTTGTGAATAACAAAATTTATATACAAAGGTTGGAGGAACATTTGAGTGATATAAAAGAAGTTGATTGGAATTTCAAGTTTGTTTCCTTGTCCTCTTCTTCTCTATTTTTGGCCAAGGAAACAAAGATGGGCGGTAAATGAGAGAATTATACCAATTCTCTCTTATCGATAATGTTTCAAAGATGGATTGGTGTTCATATGTTTTAGAGTGTATGGTGAAGGAGTGTACGGGTTTAAACCAACTTCATATTACAGTGGACCATTACTTTTCTTTGGTCAGTAAGTTTTTATCTTTAATTGCACTAGTAATAAAAAGTATTATGCAATTGATTATGACACTAGGATGCGATAAAATATAAAATGTGATGCAATAGGTTTGATAAAGGGATGCACTAAATATAAAACTCTGATTGACTGATTATGACACTATGATGCAGTAGACATAAAACATTGATGCAATATATTCGACACTATCATGCACTAAATGTTAAACTGTGATGCATTACATATTAAACACAAAAATACACTTTCTATTATATCTTTAATACTCATTTATTTTTTGCAGATCATATACGTTAATTCAACAACATCTGAGACCACAAAAGTTGAGAAAAGCTGCTCAACTTTTCAAAGCATGGAGTTCAAGATCATTGTATAAAGACAAAAAGAGGAGCTTAAAGCGGGTTTTGGTTGTCTACCAATTGCGTAAAGGTGTGGAGGTGATTGAACCACGACGTAAAAGGCTCAAAAGAAGAAATTGATTAAAAAAAGAAGAAGAGTGAAACAGGGTATATTAAATAAAAATTTATTTAATTTTGTAAAACTTGTTTATTTCTAATTGAATTCTATGTTGATTTATTAACAGGATTATATGGAACAATTGATATAGATGAAGCAAATAGAGAATTCCAAGCAAAATCTTTTGAGGTATTATTAATTAAAAAGCATTGTACCCTGTGATGCACTAGATTTTGAACACATATGTAATTCATTTCAACTTTAAGAAAAATGATGCAGTAATTTCTGAACTTTGATGCACTAGTAATAAATTAACATGCAGCACATTAATACACTTTGGTGCACTATAATTAAATTAAAAAAACTATAATGCATTTAGCTAACTTTGTTTCTTTTAAATATTTAGGAAATGAAGGAGGATATAAGAGACAATTTTGTATTGTGTAATCAGTTGATGTTGCATACTGATTACAAGTTGAGGATAGCTTTGAGAATAAACCCTAAGGACGAGGAGATGAAGAAAATGCTTCAAATAAGAGAGGATTTGTTTTCTAATTCATATAAAGAAGATAGCTTTGATAAAGAAATTGTTGATGAGGAACATGGTGATAAAGATAAGGAGGATGGGGATAAAGATGGGGATAATGTTGATGAAGGTGGTAAAAAAAATGAGGACGATGGTGATAAAGATGAGGAAGATGCGGATAAAGATGGAGATAAAAATTATGATAAAAATGATGAGAACGATCGGGATAAAGGTGGTGATAATGGGGAAGATAAGAAAGATGACAATGGTGAGGATAATGATAAAGCTGGTGACAAAGAAGAAGATGAGAAAGATGACAAAGAAAGGACTGAAAATGAAAAGAATGATGAGAAGGATGGAAATGAAGAAGATGAGAACAATGGGGATAAAGGTGATGATAATGAAGCTCAAGAATTGATTGGGTCAGATAAAAGTCAAGAAAAGATCATATCTTATAAAGATCAAGAATTGATTGGATTAGATAAAAGTCAAGAAAAGATCGGGTCTGATGAAGGTGGGATCAAAGATCAAAGTAACGAAATTCAAACCCAAGAAGTGAAATAATTTCACTTTATCAAAGACAAATTATAAAATATGTATTAATGTGTAATAACTTAACAAATGCTTATCTAACTATTTGAATATGTTTAATAACTTAAATAATTCTAATTTAACTATTTGAATTCTGGAATAAAAACCAGAATTCTAATTTTGGATATATGAATTATGTTTAAATTTTTAGGATAAATAAACTGTTAGGCTTTAAACTTTAACTGTGATGCAATGAATTTTAAATATGATGCAGTGCTATTATAATCTTTTTTGAATCATGGTTACTTATTTACTGCATCACAGTAAAAAAGTATAAAGAGAAATGCATTACAATTAAATTAGTACTGAATAAAATTTTATGAAAATTTAAACTTTTACAGCATCATTTGTTAATTGTTAATTTATTTATCATAATCTTTGATGCAACAGATATACTGGTCTTGTTTATCATAATATTTGCTGCATCACATATATTGTTTACCGCATCAAACTTATTTATTGCATGAAAACCTTCGTTAACGTTGATTCTTTTGAAACAGATGATGGATTTGTAGAAGATTGCGAGTATGATTTAGTTTCAAATAACATTGATGGAATTTTGAACGAATCTGAGATGATTAACCAACTGATGAAACTACCATTATTGTGTACTACTGATACCATAGATGCACCAAAAGGGTTATCTGTTGATGTAGCAAAGGAATCAACTGTTTATATGATTGATGCGGTTCCTGTGAGATCTGTTGCGCCAATAAATTACTGTAACACCCCCAAATCTGGGTACAGCGGAAGACTTAATCAAGTTTTCGGGGCGTTACTATTGGATTGGTATCGCACACAAGTATAGCAAAAAGATAGTCATTTAACATTCAAAACCAATCCTAATTTAGTAAATCCAAACATTTAATCCAAAAGAGAAATCATTAGGCCCAAAACATAGTTTAATAAAATAGGTCCCCATAGTTTATCGTAGAGTCGAAATGATCCTTGAACCACGCCTCGTGCTAAGCTTCCACCGATCAAGTAATCCAAACATCTCTCAAATACCGAAATCATGCTAAAAGGTCGACTTACTGTGGTGAGTTCATAGGTTTAAGTTCAACAAAATCATAGTGGACCAGTAGGAGTTGATTTGCTATGCAAGACCTAAGATAGATAAATACCGTTTCACACACCGATCTAACCGGATCTCCAATCATATCCGCATCCGTGGATTACTCGGGCCCGCGACTTAATCCAAAGACCGCCGTGGCAAAATCTAGATCAATTGCAGGCCGGACTAGGTCAATGTAGAAGTCTATTCTTAGCTAGGCACGGTTAAACCTAGACTAAGGCAACAACTACCGCACATCTATCTAAACAATGAGCATATAAGCAAATCCAAATAGTTTTAACGGTCCAAAAACAGCAGCATGATTCTCACCCCAAAATAGTTCAAAACGTAGTTAAAACGTATATAAAGTGGGCCTATGAAACTCACCTCAAGCAATCAACGCAAGCAATCAACGCATAAATATACACTAGCAGAAGATAACGGTATCACAGCACAGCAACTATCGACTCGGCACAACCTATTAATGTAGACCAACTTTAATATATATATTCCTCAAATCAACGTTATCTACCCCAATATGTTCTACTTCTTTATTTCCAAAAATGTCTCGTTTCACCATTTAATCCTAGTGTTTGGTATTCCTCATGTGGGTGTATCGATTCAATATGATGCCATGAATGCACTCAAACAACCAATATATAACTCAATGCGACACAATGAGACCTCTAAACGATAAGCTCCATACTTCAATAAGTTTCGAAATATATAGTAGACCTTATCGAATTCGTCAACTCGATAAACTCATTTATTTATTCGTGTCGCTTATTATCCCATAAATCAATCGTATCCTAGAGAGTCATAAGGATAAGTCACCCATTAATAAGGTTACCCAACGTATTTTAACGGGCTCTTATTAGATTCGTCAACCTAATAAGTCCGCTACCACGCGTGGATATATATATATATATATATATATATATATATATATATATATATATATATATATATATATATATATATATATATATATATATATATATATATATATATATATATATATATATGAAAATGCTAATAAACTATGAAATAGAAATAATAAATGGGCTTTTGTCCTACTACGAAGGTTCGGGATATAATTAATCCGAATGGGTGGACTTGGCCGAGTGATTGGGTGGTGCGTTATCCTGTGCTCGGGTCTATCAATGTTCCCCTTTTGGTTGATAATGTGGAAGATTCTTTATATTGGCGTGACACAGATGGGGATCTTAAACCATTTTCGGTTTCTTTGGTTTGGGATTGCATTAGACCTCGGGATAATAATGTGGAATGGTATCATTTGGTTTGGTTTTCTCATCGGATTCCAAGACATGCGTTTCAGTTGTGGCTTGTTATGAAAAGAAGGCTTCGCACGCAAGATTCGATGGGAGATTTGGCTTGTCCAATGATCCGTTATTATGCCCTTCATGGGGGGCAACCGGACTCACATGATCACCTTTTCTTTTCTTGCTCTTTCTCTGCAGGTTTGGAACTCCGTGAAGAGTTTTTCTGGTTTGGCTCATTACCTACTTCGTTGGATGCTCTTTCTCGTGCTCTTATTGTGTCGTGAAGTCTAGGTACATTCAGTAGCGTGGTCTCGAAACTTCTTTTTGCAGCTTCTACATACTTTATATGGCAAGAAAGGAACTATCGGCTTTTCTTGCTCTTTCTCTTTTTAAGAAGGCTCGAAGGTCTGAAGCTCAAGTTGAAGATGTGATTAAAGCTACCGTTCGGTTGAAACTTCTCTCATGCAGATTTAAGAAGACAGCGAACGTGCTTAATCTGGTTCGAGTATGGAAGTTGCCTACATCTCTTGTTCACGCATGAGTTCTACTATTTCTATGGAGGTTTGGATGGCTCAGGTGGACGTTGTTCCTTTGGTTGTCGTTTGGCGCATGGAGGTTATTTCGAGGAGATTCGGTGAGAGTCAGACTCTTTTCCCTTTACCAAGGTTTTCCCACCGGGTTTTTCTTGAAAGGTTTTAAGGAAGCGGTCTCATCGATTCATCAATCTCCTCGAAGAGGTTTATGGATGCTTGTGGCGATTCTGTTTCCTTCGTTGGTGGTTTCCTATTGGTGTGTTAGTTATTGTATGTGATTAGTTTTTCGCTCGTGGCTGTCAAGAGCGAATAGTGTTGGGGTTGTTCAGCGTGTGCTTGAGGTTAATGTGGTACCGCCACATTCCATTGTTCTAAACTTGTTACGTGATTAATATATTTTGCGGTAGATTACCCTTTACCCAAAAAAGTTAAGTTTCAGGGTATTCTTATTCAAAAACCCTAATCTGCTTTCACAGATCTGCTGGTGGAGTAATGTTCAATCTTCTTGGATCTGTTTGCGATGCATTGGATTGTTCCTAACAATATATTGCTTAGGATTTCTTGTGTTGAATCCTTGTTACCGTGGTGTTACGACCTGAGCACCTGATGGTGGCTTGTTTAATCAGTCGGTTTGGGTTTCATGTTAGTAGTGATATAAGATTCATGATGTTTGGTGGAACAATGTTATTTGTTTCATGGGTTTATTCCAGCTACATCTAATCGCTTTGATACATGTTACGGATTATTGGGTAAGTTCAGCACGTCCTCATGACGGTGTTTTTTAATTCGCATGGATGATTGATTGAAGTCCTATGATGACTACACTTTGGGTGCTATCTATGTTATCAAGCTGCTAACTTCATCTTATACTCATTTGTATAGTCATTATAGGTAGTATGTTTTATTGTAAGTTGCAGTTTGGTATAACTGCATTGTTATTCTGATTATGCCATGATGTGTTCGTGTTTATGGCATGGTGGGATTGTTCTTGCTCCATTCGATATATGTCCATGGGTTGCTCCTCATATACGAAGTCGCAAATGGATTTGATTTGGAGTATGCACGGGAAAGTTGAGGAAACTTGGTTATGGGTTTCTTCATGTACATGATCTGGATCGCTACGATGACGAAGAAGACTCAAGTGTTTATTTGAGTTGTGATGTATTGTATTTTTATGTTTAGTCATTGTTAGTTATTTGGATTTGTAAGTTATAAGAATGGCCTGTCATTCTTATATAGTGGTTTGGTCGTGTCCTTTGGGACTGAGATGAGGGACTCACTCTCATCCATTGTACTTCATTGTTTTTCGGTTAATATACTTACCAGGGTGCAGGATTACTCCCCTTTACCAAAAAAATTAAAATATATATATATATATATATATATATATATATATATATATATATTTCTTCAAATTCCAATATTAATCTCATATCGTTATTCGTTTCGAGTCCACAAGCACGAGTCATAACTTCTCGGCTTTTAATCAATCAATAGTCCAAATTATACTAAAGTCTATGTTACGGCTTTGTCGGAGTCAACTATTGACTAAAAAGTCAAAGTGACGCCGACGTAGCTCAAAGTCAAAAATATATATACCAAGTCCACATTAAATGTCACAATATTGCAATTCAATCCCAAACCAACTCAAAACAATCTCGCCAACCAATCAATCAACCAAATATACTCTAAACCAATGTTATGACCCTAATGGTCATGACACGGTCGCGGTCAAGACCACGTGAACCAAACAAGCTCTAGAAGCTTTTCGGCTCCACGCGTCTCATCCAAACCTCAACTACATCAACCAACAAGCTACCAAATCGACCCGACTCGGACCCATGACCCAAGTGTCGTACGCAAGCCAAAGGCCTCGTACGTGCCTCTTGTGACTCGTACACCACTCCACTCCAATACAAACACTACCAAATCAATTCCACAACACCCAAAACCAATCATTCAAGCTCCAAACATTAACCAAACACAAAACCCATCATCTATCGTAACCAAAAATATGCAACTAAACCCTAAATGCAAAAACCCATCAAATTAATACACCACACATGTACCAAACACTAATTACTTTTTTATTTATACACTAATTAGCTTTAATTTTATGTTCCACCCAAAAGCCCCAAATTTGTTCGTAGGGTCGAAACCCTAATTTCAAATTCGTGGGTTTTTATCACCCAAACAAGCTCAAAACTTGTTCCATTTACCTTATCTAATCAACAATTGCAAAACCCCTTTGAAACCCTAAAAGTACGAATCTTGATTCAAAGATTTGAAGGTGTTATTGAAGTCCAAATGGAGCGTATGATATATGTTGGAAAGAGGAGAAAGAGATATTTCTTTTGATGGTGGAGGTGTTGGGTGTGCGGTGGTGGCCGGAAAATGGCCGGAATAGTGGCGGCGGTGGTGAGATCTAGGGTTAGGGTTTTTAGAGTGAGAAAGGTAGAGAGAGAAAGCACTAGTATGTGTGTTTTAGAGAGAGAAACAAATGAGGTGAAATGGGGATTGGGTAGGGTATTTATACTAGGCCACTAGGGACCTCAAAATAATTATTTAAGGAGGAGGGGGCGCCGGCTTCAAGAGAAAAGGGGAGGGGTCGGGTTGTAATTTTTCGTAACTATCCCGTTTACCCATTCCCGAGCTCACATATTGTACCCCGAGTGTCCCTCAACGTTTATTCAACTATCCAACATCGTTATTTACGTTTTTCACGAGTTTTGACTATTTATTTGTCAATTTTCGAGTTACGGTCTACAAGTTACAATAATTCTTGTTTTAGGCTTTTCTAGTGCCGAATCGAATAATGCGTACCAAATAGAGTTAAAACTAATACGATAACTCATTTAATAATGAAATAAACCGTAAAAACCAACAGACGATATAAAATCAAGTCATGGTTTATAAAAATAGTGATAAAGGCAAATCTCAGTTTAGTTTAACGTAATGCGGTTACCTAAAATAGACTCCCTAAATTGCCAGTTGTCACAATTACATTCCCACTCAGAAAAATCAAAAGGAAAAAACAGTTGCTGCAGCAAAATCAAAGGCAAAGAAATGTGATACAGCAGATGTTGCAACAAAAACAAAGGAAGTGGGTAAAAAGGCAGCAACAAACAAAGAAGAGACAAAAAAGGCAATGGGAAAAGCTAGAAAGGTTCCAACGAAAAAGCCAGAGCCTAAATCAGTGAAAGTGGATTAAGAAAAACCTAAAAGAGGCAAAAAAAGAGGCGCAAAAGCTATGGAAGAAGCTAAAGAGGTTGAAATAATTAATGAAAAGCGTATAGGAAAGCCCTCTAGTGCTATGGTATCACCATTCTATGATAGAAAAGTCGTGATTTTCAAAAAATGGTCTGAAGCAAGTATGAAGCTTGTTGAATACATATGAAGTGACAACTGTCCTGAAGGGTAAATTTTATTATACAAATATTTGATAATTACTGCATATATATTCATGTGTTACTGCATCACTTTTAGATTATTTACTGCATCAATACCTATATGTTCATGCATCAATGTTTATATGATACTGCATCAATGTTTATGTGTTACTTCATCACTGTTTAGATTATACTGCATCAATAATTATATGTTAGTGCATGAAATACTAAAATGTTACTGAATCATAAACGTGCAGTGATATTGTTTTCCATGGAAAAGGATTAGAATTAAAACATGCGTTTTTCTTGAGCCTTTATCCTGAAATTAGAGTTGCTTCAAGTATAATTGATGTATGGAGCATTATACTAAACGTTGAAGAGCAATTCAGAGACAAACTTTCTGGAAACAAAAATGTTTATTGTAGTACAATGATGCTGGTGAGAAATTTATCTAAATAATATAGCTAAATTTAATTGACACTTTTTAATGCTTATAAAACATTTCATGTTTAAGAAAACAGCCTCATCCATCATATGGTTGAAGATGGAAAGGATGTGGAGAAAAGAAATAAAGTTTTTGATGAAAATGTTAAAAGTGTTTTAGAAACTACAAGAGTGAAGGATTTCAATGATGTTAGTTTGGTAAGAAAAAAAATAGATTTATTATTGCAAGCTTCACTGATTTGATTCTTAACATGAATTTCAATGATGTTAATGCATTAAAATGACAACAGGTTTTCTTTCCTTGTATAAAGATGATTGAAAATGGATCAAATCATTACTATCTCATCCGCTTTAATCAAGAAAGGTGATATAAACATCCTTGACAACATCGACGACGGTATAGAAAATATCTCAGATAGATATGGGGATTATGCAAATGCTGTGGTAAGTATAACTAAAAATACAAAGAATGTTTTCCTACTGCATCAAAGTGTTATAAACTACTAAATTTCAAAGTTTTTACTGCATCATAGTTATATATATTGAGCATGTAAGAAACTAAAATTAATTTAACTGTATTGTATTATTTTCACAGATTGATTCATTTATCAATTATCTAGAAAGGAAAAACCACCCAAAAATCGCAGAGATTTTATTGGCGAACCGAAGGTTAGTGCAGATAAAATGGAAGACCACCTACAATAGTGTCGACTGTGGTATCTTTGTCATGAGGCATATGGAAACCTATATTGGTCAAGAAGTATTTTTGGATGTACTAAATAAGGAAGTTGAAGTTCTAAGCGGACAACTGAAAATGCTTCGCGCAAAGTACTTGGCAAAGATATTACTCAAAGATCTAAATCTCAAAAAGAAGGAAGTAATGAAAGCAGCTGAAGCATTTGCAAAGAAGCAAGGAAAAGCCTTAAGATCTTAAATCATATTAATGTCAGAATGGATCAAAATTTGATGAAAAACTTTAAAGAAACTCTGGAAAAGACAATTGAAGGCTGATGGGAAATTTCTGTTGAGATTACTTAAAAACTGAAATCTTTTGGATATGTTTTAATGAATGATCAGTAATTGTATGGTACTTTAAAATTTAGATAATGTTTCTATGGCACTTTTACTTTTGGTTAATGGATGTTGAAAACTAAGTACTTTTACTTATAATGATCGGTTTTTGTTATTGATTTTATCTATGGTTTGAATTTGATTACATTTATCAAGCAACTGTGATGTAGTAAAAATAATTATGTGATGCAGTAGAATAACATAGTGATGCAGTAACTTATAATTATTATTATATTTAATACTTACGCATCAATTTTATCTTTTAACGCATCACGTTCATATTCTCTTGTTATTCGCTATTGCACCAACATAAATATCTACTTGAAATGTTTCCCGAAATGGAAGATGGACACTATCAGATGCTTTTTGAAACTCATGAATCAATTTAAACAAAAACATCAGCAAAAAAAGTACATATTAAACATGAATTATCTACTTGTTGGTGATGTTTGTAAGTTTAAGATGATTGAAGAGATTCATAAGCTAATCTAAATTTATCCACCTTCAATTCCTGAGGAAGCATTCCAAGGTATAAAGATGAATGAGAAACTTCAATTGTGAGAAACTAGAATAAACTTTATAATAAAGTTATAAGAGTGTATGTGATGAATGAAAAATTGGAATGGTTGTATGAGTATTTAAAGGTGAGAAAAAGATAAGAAAGTGAGGTTTATGGATTTAAAGATAAGAAAAAGATAAGATTCTCTGATGTGCATTGAAAATTGAAATGTATGACAGTATTTCAAGATAAGAAAGAAATAAAAAAGATATAAAAATTATGTGTATAAAACGACATTAGAAAAATAATGCATTATAATATGTATGCATAGTGCATCATAATGTAAAATCTATTGCATCATAGTGTTAAATCTATTGCATCACAGAGTAAAATTTACTGCAAAATGATAAACAACAAAAAAATACTGTTACTAATATAATCTTCCATTTAAACTGTATGCTATACCTTTCTTTCTTTACAATTCATCAAGTGCTTTATTTGAAAAAAAAAAGAAAAGAAAAAAGAACACTCATGTTTTACGTGTGCTTTCAATATAGAAAAGAATAATCAATTTTTGCGTGTAGATTGCCACAAACCTTCTCTTCTTGGCGGTTCTTGTTGCTTTTTTTTCTTTGATGGGGTAGTTTCTACCATTTGCCTTGTACAAGTCCTAGAATTATGGCCTTCCTTTTGTCCGCATACCCCACACGCCCTTCTCTTTGATAGTTCTTCAGCAGATACTTCAGCTATAGGCTTAATGGTGTTCCCCGTTCACTATCGTTTAAAACAGTTTAGAAATATAAAACAAGTTAATAGTGAACAATGACTGAAATTAACGTAAGTAAAACACACAAAGTAATTTTCAACATCATATTCTTTATTAGAAATTAATCAAAAAGAACAAGTACTTGCGGAATAGTACTTGGGATTGAAATGAAAAAGTTTGGTGACTCTCTCTAAGCTCAAAGGGCTAAGTCCGAGCACAACTCTTAGAGCCCACCGAGCTATCTCGGGAACTAAGTTGTATTTGGAGGAGTGAAAAGATGGCTTCGTGTATGTGTGTTTTACAATTCACAAGCTTAATCTTTTCACTCCATCTCTTATGCTATTTATACATGTATGATATTTGACTCTTTCCTAAGTGACAAACCCGACATCATATAGAAGACAAAATACGATGTATTTTGTCTCATTCTAAAGACTATTCTAGGTAAGAGACAAGACTACTTTCCTAAGTTCGATGATGACCGAGCTCGATCTTTGCCATTCGGGAAAGTTGACTTTGGTTGATAAGTACTTCGTCTTATCCGATTCAAACTTATCCCGCCATGTTCCACTCTTTCTTGATCTTTACATCCTTGATCTTCTACTTGATGTATCTTGATGTAAGTAGTTGGAGAGAGTCTTAGGGATTGATGAAGTTATTGTCATCACTCACCGAATCCATCATCTTCTTCTTGACTCGCCTTCACCCTTAAGTTACGCCTTCTTGGTGGAGAGACTTCTTCTTCGCCTCATCTTGAGTATCACGAAGATGACTCATCGAGAGACTATGTACTCGATGACACATTAGTGTTTAACGAACTAAACACTTGGGCTATTTCCTATTCAAATCCTAGATTAAGGGGTTTGGGTATTTATTGAACCCAACGGTCTCCCCTATTTGGATATACAAATAGCCTAAGTAATTGATCGATGTAAGCGAGCAAATGGCTTCTTCTTACACCGAATGTACTAATGAATACAATAAGGAACACTTGAATATTTTAACAAAACATACATCGTTTATTGATCAAATTACAAGGTTCCTATCACTAGTACAAAAGATAAATCAAAATGATGTCATCCGGATGGATTCCTAGTGCTTCAAGCTTGACTTTCTTGGTGATGAGTGTTTCCCTATCGGGATGGTCTCTTATCTTGGTATTCGTGTCTTAATGAACACGATGTTTCTTTGGGTTTGGATATGAGAGGCCAGCGGTATGTAGCTCAACATTGCGGCTACACCAAACTGATCAATATCACTCCATCTTTGAAATGCCGGGTTTCCATAGACATCAATATGGAATAGCCCTCTTCGAGGCATTTCAATCACTAAACAGTTCACAAACTTAACACCTTGGCGGTTCCTGTTGCATTCGAATCCGTGCACTTTTATCTCAAACCGGAACTCAACCCTTTTCCTTTTGCCGGTGGATGATTGTGGTTGAGATCCTTGAGGTGCGATTAAAGCGACTAAATTCCGGTTGTCTTTGGTGAATCCTCGATCTTTCATATCTTTTATTGAGCATCTTCATCGCCTCCTTAACCACCGCATTTTGCTTCTTTTCTATTATTGGACCGAGTTCGGTGATCCCAAAGTCGGTGAATTTTAGGGATCATGAACTTGAAATGTCTTTATCAACCCCTCAGACGTTCATTGCGGTGGTTTGGATCCGGGGATGATTTTGACATCCGTGATCTTTTCAGTAGCCTTGACTTGTCATCGTCCAGTTGTAATGCTCAATTACGCTTTGCAGAGGGCTTGACTTCCTTCTTCTTTTCTTCCAACTGCTTTTTCATTTCGCCATTTTGTTGCTCGAGCATCCTTGAACCTTTGTCTGCTGACCTTTTTGAGCTTCTTTGGATCAATTCCCATATTCTCGCCTTCTTCGCAATCACTTTAACCGATTGCTTCCTTACTCTTCTTATCATCCTCGGCTTGTTTCAATCGCCTTTCTTCTTTAGCAAGATATTTGGTTAGCTGTTGAGGTGTGAGAAGGTATTCAGTGTCACCGATTTTGTAGGGAATCTTCTTAGGCTCAGTAATTATATTGGGTCTATTATAGATTTGATGATACAAAATAAGAAGAATGAAACATGAAGGACTAAAAGTGACAAGAAGGGAAACTACAAAAAGATGGAGGATTTGGAAGATTCTAGAAGATATGCTTAAAAGAATATTTAGTTTCCTAATTGTATTATGATTCCTCTTGTAAACCCTAGTTGTCTCTAGTATATAAAGAGACATAGGGTCATTAGTTTAAAAGTACGTACAAGATGTAAACACCAAAGGTGTGTGTGTGTGGGAACCTAGGCGTAGGGATTTGGGAAAACGCCTAGGGTTTAGTGGTTTAGTTAGTTTAGTGTTAGATCAAGTCTTTGATCTTTATTATAGTTAGTTAGTTAGTTTATGATAATGAAAAACCTTATTCATAATAATGTTGATTCTATGTTTGAATATTCCGCTTTCATTATTATGTGTTCCTAGATATAATATTAGACCTAGTCTAAGAGCTTACAACGATCTTCACATGTGGTATCAGAGCCTTGGGCTCATGATATCTAGGATCTACAAGGTTGTTCGAAGAGAAAAGAAGAAAAAAAATTCGAATCTGGAATTTTCGTAAGGTTTCTGCAGGGCTGTTTTTAAACAGCGATAACTTTTTCGTTAACCGTTGGATCGTGACGAAGTTTTAGGTGGATGTTCTCTATATGACAATCTAACTTTCCACCGAAGGGATCTTCGATCTGAGCTTTCAATCAAAAGATATTCACTGTCGAAGTTGGCTGCTGAAGAAGTTTTTCAAAATCGAATTTTTCAGATTTTTGGTGTTTTCATTCGTTTGAGTATGCATTAAAAGGTACTATCAAACCCTAATTCAATGAGCTTTTAATGATCACTATTTTTGGAGTATGGTTTGCTTGTTTATTGGTGTCGAAACCCTAAATTACTCAAAGTACTGCTACTTTTCTTCAAAGTACTGATCGATGTTCTTAAAGTACTGTTTGATTTTTAAAGTACTGCTGATTTCTTAATGTACCGCTTATGCTTCAAAGTACTGCTGGTCTCCTTATGAAAGTACTGCTTGGACATGAAAGTACTGCTGCAACGTAATGTTCAAAGTACTGCTTATGTTCAACGTCTCGCTTGTTTTTAAAGTCTTGATTCTTCTCAAAGTACCGCTCAAGGTTTTACATGGCGAAATTTATTTGGATTGGCGTTATAATGGTTTATTACGAGGAGATTTGGAATTAAGGGAAGTCGAGCATACTTATTGTTATGGTTTTTGACGACACACACACAGTGTTATTGTTCACACACACAAGGAGTTTGGTGATTTGTTCTTAAAGGATTCAAAAGGCTCGTATTTGATTCTTATGGATTAATTGATTACAAGAAGGTGGAATATCATTTATTTAATGTTGTAGTTGAGTTTCACAGTTTGTGTTCTTATCATATAGCTTGATGAATCTAGCAATGTGTGATTTTTCTTATGATGCTCTATGCACACATTGGCTATCACTTAAAGGAGTTACATTGTAGTGCTCAAAGTCTCATATTAGTTGAGGATTTTGTCAAGGGATTGCGGTCTACTTATATTTGGTGATTCAGTATAAGTATGGAGTTCCGTGGATAGTACAAGATTTAAGACACAAGTTAGGAAATTCTACTTCTTCATCAAATTCGTTATACTCGGTTTTCTTCACAAGTAATCATTACATGAAGCCTCTGATTTGAAGAATCAAGAAGATGGTTAACATATGCGTTTGGGAAGCTTATTGTTAAATATTTAACCATCTACATGCATACTCAAGGGAAGTGTTTGATTTTTACTCATCGTTGATCATTATTACTATGCTAGTTAGATTTTTCTCTGCTTTTGGATCCATTTTTCTTATGATGCGTAATGGTGGGCGATTTAAAGCATTGGAAGTCTTAGATTGGAAGTATGATATTGGTTCGTGGTGGTCAAGATCATTATTTGCATATGTTCCCTATTTGGATAATAACAAAAAGGGGAAGAGATGTTTGAGTGGCATGGTATAGATTAAGGGGAAGACAACGGAAGACATACTTGTTTCATTCATGGTGAGATCCCTGATCTCAATTTCTCTACTTTGTCTAGGGAAGTTCGTTCAAGAATGGTTTTGTCATTATCAACTAGGGGAATATTGTTGGGAATCATACGTTTGAGTTGATAAGACAAAAAGAATGAAACAAGAGGGACTTAATATGACAAGAAGGAAACCTACAAAAAGATGGAAGGACTTGCTTGCAAAAGAAGTTTTATTTATTAGTCCTTTGTAGTATTTTGTAAACCCTAATCCTCTAGTATATAAAGAGGACATAGGTGTAGGTTTTATACAAGTCTTCCAATATGTAGTCTATTAGTAAAGGTGTGTGTGTCCTAGGCGTATACTCTAGGTTATTAGTTTAGTTAGTAGACGTGTTCCTATAAACGTCTAAGATTAGTTAGTGTTGGTGAATGAAAACCTTGTTCAATAACAAAGTATTGTTTTGATTATTCCGCTGCTTATTATCTTTGTTATTGATCCCTAGCTGATGTTTGAGTGACATGTTCAAGTCAAGGGGAAGCTTGGAAGACAAGATTGTTTCATTCATGGTGAGATTTAATTATCTCAATTTCTCTACTTCGTCTAGGGAAGTTCGTACAAGATTCGTGGTTGTTTTGTTACCATCAAATAGGGGAAGGGTCTAATATAGATTTGATGATACAAAACAAGAAGAATGAAACATGAAGGACTAAAAGTGACAAGAAGGGAAACTACAAAAAGATGGAGGATTTGGAAGATTCTAGAAGATATGCTTAAAAGAATATTTAGTTTCCTAATTGTATTATGATTCCTCTTGTAAACCCTAGTTGTCTCTAGTATATAAAGAGACATAGGGTCATTAGTTTAAAAGTACGTACAAGATGTAAACACCAAAGGTGTGTGTGTGGGAACCTAGGCGTAGGGATTTGGGAAAACGCCTAGGGTTTAGTGGTTTAGTTAGTTTAGTGTTAGATCAAGTCTTTGATCTTTATTACAGTTAGTTAGTTAGTATATGATAATGAAAAACCTTGTTCATAATAATGTTGATTCTATGTTTGAATATTCCGCTTTCATTATTATGTGTTCCTAGATATAATATTAGACCTAGTCTAAGAGCTTACAACGATCTTCACAAATTGTCATTTTTCCTTTTCCTTTGTCCTGGCCTGAGGAAGATGATGCAACCAAGGGTGGTGTTGTTGTCATGATAGATGTTGTATTTGTCGATGTTGTTGATGTTTGTGGTGGAAGTGATGAGATGGGTATTCTTTGAGATCGGTGGTATTGGCTCCCCTCGGTGTGAAGGAGTTTCTTTAGCAGATTCTCCCCTCAACTGCTTCCGGAGCGTCGGTGAGGGCAAGAGTTGGTGTTGGTCTTGAGGGGACTGAGTCGCTTGACCTTTGAAGGCCCGATAGATTTCGAGAATCATGGCCTTGATGTCCAAATATCTGCTTGAATACCGGTGACTTTGGCTTCCAAGTTAGCATGAGATTCCTCCAAAGCGGTCATTCTGGTCCAAGATTCCGAGCCATAGAAGACGAGGCTGAATCATAGTAGCCACTGAGTAGTCAAGGAGCCCAATGTAGCTCAAGAGACTGGATGAAGATTGAATACCACGAACATTTGCGATTTTAGTGTTTGATCGCCCGGTGAAATTTGGAAGATTGTTTCAAGTATGCCTCAAGAGCCTCCAAAGACTTTAGAGTTGAGCGTTGGGTCTTCTTTGATGATTCCATTATTTCATCTATCACAGTTAACACCACGAAGATGTATGAAGAATTTAGCCAAATTTTCATCCATGCGTGAATGGTGTCATACATCAAGTCCCCATGCTCATGAACGCTTTCATCAAAGGCTTGGACCTCACCTTCAGATCGCATAACTTGCACCACTCGTGTGTTGTTCCCACGATGTTTGATGACCCCAGTATAATTTCCTTGAAGCTTTGGTGATCCACCGAACGAGCCGCTTCGATAAGTGGGAGAACATTATCAAATCTTGCAAATTCATCGGTGGAGGAAGAGGTCATCATTTTCAGGTTGGAATGGTGATTTAGTTTGCTCCTTTGGATCAGCCGAGGCTCTTGTTCGATTGAACCTCATCGTCCACTTCTTCCCGGTGATAGAATTTCATCATCGTGTCGCAAGCTCATCTTCGAGAGAAGAGTATTCTAGTAAAATCGACAGCAGTTAACGTGGGGTTGGTGATGGGTTCCATATCGATGGGTGGTATTAATCCCTCCGAGTCTTTGTCCCCTTGACCCCTTAGACACCGGTGGAGTTTCCAGTGCCTTCTCTGGAGTCGATTGGTTTTGGGTTCCATATCGGCGGGTTGTTTCTTTCCTCCGAGTCTTTGTCCCCTTAGACCCGTGAGACACTGATGGGTATTTTCCGGTGCCTTTAGCGAGTCGGTGATGATGATATCCCTATCGGTAGGTTGTATGGTTCCTCCGAGTCTTTGGGATCGATCGGTGTGCCCTCGCACAAAGGCTTGGATTGCTAATGTCATCGGTGCGCGTTGAAGGCGCCCCTACCGGGGTTGTTTATTTCCTTCGGATCTTGGGAGTAGTGGTTGTGACCAAGGGCACCGACCGTGATGTATCGGTGTCCTTCGTTGTCACGGGGTGGATGATTCTCGTCACCAATGGGTGGCAAATCGCCCCTGGCTTTCTTTGCCTTTTAGGTTTGTGCTCAGGTCTCAAGCCTCAAGGCCCGGCCTGAGACTTCCTTTTCTCTTTGTAGGAGCGGGGTTAGGAGACCTTTGATTCCCTCGTTGTTTACAACAACCATATGGGCCATCAATTCAATGTTTGTGACAAGGGATGGGTCCTTTTGAAAATTTGATTGGCTCAGATGCCGGGTAAAGCACAAATTTTTCTTCCCGAGGATAATTTGTACCCGGTAACACTTGCAAAGCACAGAGACAAACCTAGGATACGAAACGATTTCATCCTAGTTTTGCTTTGTAGCTTGGTTACGAGATCACCGTAAATGATCTCCCCTATGTCGACGAGTGACCCCATTCATCGTGCAAGATGCCATCATCAATCGAATAGAGTTAACTTATTCGGTGGATGAGTGGTTCCCGCCGAGGACCCGAATCACAAAAGTGAATAGGATCCTCCGAGCCACGGAAATGAACTTTTGGTGACGGGGTCTGTCCAAAAAGTTGGATCTAAACGATTTGTTTTAACCCATCCTTCACCGTGGAGGGTTCAGGATGAGCGACATAAACACCTTTGTTGTAATCTAACCATGTGGAGGTGCAAAAGTTTTATAATCGAGGGTGAATTGTTGCCCCGTTAAGATCGAACTCGATGAGATATTCCACAGAGGTCTAAGGTTGTTCTCATCGGTAGAGGTGTCGGTCAATGGCCTTAGCCGCTTTCGATGGGCGCTTATACAAAATTTCATAATGTCTTTATAGGTCGAGACAATTGGAGGATATTCAAAATTGCCTATGACATTATTTGTTATAAATTCAACGTTGCTAAGATCTCCTACCCACTGTGAAGCAAACTGAAGAGATTGTGTTCTTGCCATTTCCATTAAAAAAAGGTTTTAGGGTTTTGAAAAGAATAACTTGACAAGAACAATTGAAAGTTTTTTATCTCTTAAGTTGTGATGAAAAACTTTTGTAAAGGTTTACAAAGAGGATTTTTCAGAAAGGATATGAAGAACACAAAGATTTCTGGGTTTGCAAAGAGATTTTGATAGCAGAAATCTTTTGTGTGTGTTATAAGGATTTTATGAGGGGTATTTATAGGGTGTTGAGAGGGGTGGTTTTTGCATAAACGTGGATATGTAAAGATGGTTTTGGAAAACGTTTGAAATTCCACATTTAATGCCACCCACCACTACCCGCAGAAAATCCGTATTCGAGAGAATGCTTGCGAGGCACGTAAAGTGCACTTTGCGTAAATAAAATATCCATAGGATATTTTATGTGAGAGAAGGCATTTAATGCCAAGTGGGATGAGGTAAGTGAGAGACCCACGGCGGTAAGACATATATTCCTATATTAAATTGGCATAGTTACCAACCTAGGACATTTAAGTACTTGATACTTGGATCATTTAGTTACTCATTCAATGCTCAATATCAATCGTCAGGGTCCCCGAATGAGTCTTACTCATTCGGTGAGAGGATGTTATGTGGGTTTCGTTCAGGAGGAGGAACCATTTCGAGAACTTCATCGAGATTGGTTTCGGATGCCCGACTTTCAATGTCAAGCATTCCCAATTCGCCTTTCGCCTCAAGGTAGGTTCATCCAAGGGTTTGGTGAAGATATCGACAGTTGATATTCGGTAGGGTTGAAATGAAGTTCAATGTCTCCTTTCATTATGTGATCCCCGATGAAGTGATATCGATATCAATGTGTTTGGTTCTTTGGTGGAGGATGTGGTTGTTGGAGATTGCAATAGCATCGGTGTTATCACGTAAGATGGGTACCATTTGTAATGGATGTCATAGTCACCGAGTTGACTTTTCATCCATAATACATTGGCACAACATCCTGCGCCGCTACATACTACATACCTGCTGAAGATATAGCCACTAATTGTTGCTTTTAGCACTCCAACAAACCGCCTTTCCTTCAAGAAATTGACAGACCCTCGAGGTACTTTTCACTCGTCCATGTTACGACCATCATAATCGAGTCGAATACCCTTTGAGGTCAAACCCTAAGCACTTTGGATAGTAAAGTCCAAGGCTTGGAGTTCCCTTCTGTATCCGAGAATTCTCTTGGCTGCAGTGAGATGGGATTCTTTAGGATTAGATCGATATCTTGCTATTAGATGATCGAGAATTGGATGTCCGGTCTAGAAGCGATTAGATACATCGGTGAGCCTACAATCCCTCCGAAATGAGTTTGATTGATCGATTTGCCGGTGAGATCGTGTCCAAGGTTGTTAGGTAGGACCATTGAGTCTTCACTCGAGCACGATCGGATATCTCATATTTCTTCAAGAGATTTACGTGTATTTCTCTTGATTGATGGATATTCCTTTATCGGTTGCACGATTTGTAGTCCAAGGAAGTATGTGAGTTCACCCATCATGCTCATTTCAAACTTCTTTGTCATCGCTTTTCAAACTGTTTGCAAAGTTTGTAGTTTGTTGAGCCAAAGATGATGTCATCAACATACACTTGGACTAGTATCACATCCTGTTGTGTTCTATAGACAAACGATTGTGTTGTCTATCTTTCCTCCTCGACAAACTTGTTTTGTATGAGTAAAGTGAGAGAATTTCATACCATGCCCTAGGAGCTTGTTTAAGTCCATAAAGGGCTTTGTCAAGCTTGCGAGACATGGTCACGGAATTCACTACTCTCAAAGCCCGGAGGTTCTTGAACATACACATCTTCCTTGAGATCACCATTTAAGAATGCACTTTAACATCCATTTGGTAGACCACGAAGTTCATGCATATGCAAGGAAGATCATGATGGCTTCCATTCTTGCAACAGAGCAAATGTCTCATCATAGTCAATGCCTTCTTGTTGACTGTAACCTTTGGCTACTGAGTCCGGCTTTGTTTTTAATGAGCGGTGCCGTTTTCATCGCTTTTGTTTCTAAAACCCACTTCATTCCTATGACTACTACATCATGAGGACATTTGATCAAGGTCATGACCTTGTTTTTATCAAACTGCACAGCTTCTTCTTGCATAGCTGAACCCACTTGGGTGTTTTAGAGCCTCGATGACACTTTTGGGTTCAATATCGATAGGTAATCGGCATATAGACATTCATTAGTGAAGCTACGAGCTAAATTAGCACCATGCTTCTAGTGAGCATGCCCTCGGTGGGTTCACCAATGATGTTTACAAGCTCAATGTTCGAGATCTTGTCCACTTACTTTGTGGTCTAGGATCTAAACTTGATTAGGTCAATTTGGAGACTCGTGGAGGGAGTTACGGTACATTAGCCACAGAATCATTAAGAACATCCGCTGAGATGTCTTGTTCGTGTTGGGTTTCATGAATCGCAGTCCCCGATCATTTGGATCGTTGTTGCCTATCCCAAAGGGGATGATTGATTATCAATGAATTCACCGATAGTTGGTTGGGGTAGGTTGTGAGGCAAGACATAATATGAGATGTCGACATCGCCTGATATGAGGAATTGATTTCGATGTTGAACTCATCGGGAGGATATCTTGAAGAGTCATCAATTCCTATTTCCTCCACCGAGGTATTGGTGAACTGATGCTTTCGTACTTTCATCAAAGGTGACATGAAAGGTTTCCTCAACTTGTTGTCTTCGTGTTAAACACCTTGAAGGCTTTGGAGATCGATGAGTAGCCTAAGAAGTATCCATCATCGCCTTTTGCATCAAACTTGCCTAGCGATCCTTGTGGTTATGAATAAACACAGATACCCAAACACATGAAAGTAGTGATGTCGAAGTCTACCTTTGAAAGTCTCATATGGGTTTTACTATGTCTTTGACAATGATTGACTGTTTTGAGTGTAACAGCGGTTTGACCGCTTCATCAGAAATGCTTTGAGAGGTGAGCCATTTGACATGGTTCTTGCGGCCTCAATGAGAGTTCTGTTTTCCTCTCAAAGAACCCCATTTTGTTCGGGGGTATAAGGAGATGAGAAATTTTAGAAATTCCTTTTCATCACGTGCTTTCAAGCTCTTTATTTACGAATTCGGTACCATTGTCGGTTCGATTTGTTTAACAGTAATGTCATTCGGTTTTCAATTTTCCGATGAATGACATTATTGTATCGCTGTTACGACTCTTTTGGAAAGAAAGTATACCCAAGTGTATCTTGAAAACTCATCAACAATGACAAGTGTATACTTCTCATGTCGGATTGATCCGGGACCGACAGTCCAAAGAGATCCATATCAGGAGGTGAAGGCGCTTTTGATGGAGAAATTTTGTTTGGTTTGAAAGATGCTCGTGGTGTTTACCTTTTCACAGTGCGAGCATGGTTTGTCTTTTGCAAAACCAAAGGATGGTAAGCCAAGGACCTTGTTTTATTTTGCCAGTTGTTGATATTTTTGAAGTTTAAGTGAGAGAGTCTCTTGTGCCACAACCGGTTGATAGATTCGGTGGCTTTGGCAAAGAGACAGTTCCATCTTGAGAAAGAGTAGACATGTCTAAGACATAAACATCATCTCGTCTAGAGCTATCAAAACAACTTCTTTATTGGCATTGAAAATGGTACCTTGTTTGTCATTGAATTGCACAATATACTTAGCATCACATAGTTGACCGACAATCGATGAGATTGTATTTGAGACCATTGACATAAGCAATTCTAGAGAAAACTATTCCATTGCGCCATCGAACCATAACCTTGATGGGACATGATGAGTTATCACCAAATACTACCTTGGGTCCCGGTTCCTTTACATACTTGTGCAGATACTCTTTTTTGGGTAAAGGGATTTTTCACCTGTAAAATGCATTACACCAAAACATTGAAGTACAAAGGATGAGGGTGACTTCCTCATCGGGTCCTTAGACACTTACAGACTCGCATATAAGAATGACACGCCATTCTTATAACTTACATAATACAACTTACCACCCACAATGACTATACAAGTGAATAAAAATAGGAATTAAAACATGATTCACTAAGGTAGCACCAAGAACATAGCCATCGAGAACTTCAAATCAACTTCCATGTGATCCGAAAAGCACCCTAAACATAGGACATGATGGATATATGTCGCAAAATACAAATCCGATTCCCACCGATCCCATGTATGAGCTAGAGTCATTATGCAAGAAAAGCATAACCACCACCGATGAGAATGAAATACTCAAGAACATGGATCGAAACAGTAGAATAGGGAGTAAACACACCCTAACACATCCAAGTCAACAATACATCAAGCAACACCTCACAATATGGAAAACCGATCCTAAAACCAAGAAGTCCAGCGTGTGATGAATCATCTCTATGAATCATGAAGACTAACGAACCATGGAGTGTAAAGGTCCACAAAGACACAAAACAGCCCTCAAGAGCATCTCGATCAATTGCAGCAATAGTACCAGAATCATAACACGCAATTCAAATCGAGCCCCAGCTAGGGTTACGCAAACCCTAGCAACCGAATGGCCAACCATTACCAACCAGCAAATTACTCCTAATGCCCCAAGATCATACAACTAGAAATGATATGAATGCTTCCGATCGGACCAGAAGTAATAACGAACCATAGGGTCTAACCACCAACCCTAACGTACCAACAATAGTTCTCAAACGATGCACCATAACGGATTGACAAGCAAGTAGAGATCGGAGAACAAACCAAAGTGGTTTTTGAATAAGAACCAGCAAGAAAACTTAACTTACACTCTCCCAAAAACCCACGTAACCCCACATCCATGAACCACCATAGCCAACGTGCAAAACCAGAAACCCCAAACAAGAGTTACATTAGATCAGATAAAAAATCGAACCCTTAATATGGGACTCGATTGTCCATAGCACCAAGTGTAGGATCGACCAAATCCAGACAATAAGCTCATGTCAATCCCACCAATCAAAACAAAGTCGTAATAATTATAATAGATCCGAGATATGCCTTCGTAAGAACATACGACAATAGAATTAACTTGAATTGGTAAGCACCAACCAAATTAATAAATCCACCGCCCCACTAAAATGGCACCACCAATCAAAAGCTTAAAAATCCCTTGTACAAATGGATTGGCATAATATTAATGTAGGCGCAAAAAACGACACCCACAATTAAGGAGATATACAATGAATTATTCGTGTAAGTGTGCCGTCAAAAGAGATGAGTGATTTAAATATATAAAGAATAATTAACAGCCTTCACACCCCACCCCAATCCAATCTTGATCGTTAATCCAAACAGAAAAAACGAATTAAATAGGAAGTATTAGGCACGATGGATGGGGAGGGGATGTGGCGGCCGGAAATCACCACCTAGAGAGAGAGAACTTAGGGTTTTTTTTAACTTTTAGTGTACTTGTGCAGATACTCCTTCACACTAGTCATGCTTCTTGAGCAACCACTGTCTAGATGCCAAATAGGCTCCCTGGCATGTCTCTACACAATTAGTAAACTGAATTAGTTTCTCTTAGTGACCCACTTGCTAGTGGGCTTGGGTCTTAAGGTCTCTTTGAATTTTGCTGTCTCTACACAATTAGTAAACTGAATTAGTTTCTCTTAGTGACCCACTTGCTAGTGGGCTTGGGTCTTAAGGTCTCTTTGAATTTTGCAATCGACTCATGGTCAGTGGTTGAGTGCATTGTGCTACCACATGTTTTGCATTTAGAGACTGAGGAAGACTCAGTGATTTTGGGTTGTTTTGTACTTCTCCTTGCATGAATGACACTGCCATGTTGGGATGTCTCATGAGTCGGATTTCCATATAACACGGCATGTGTTCATGAGATGTTTATCCGATGATGATCATTAAACCCACAAAGAGGGCAAAGAGGAAAAGGTTTTGCTCTATTCTTGAGAGTCGCTTGGAGGATGAAGCATACCGATGACCAACTTTGGTATAGTTTGCTTTATCGATGAGCTACATACCGTAAGTGGTCTCAGCTTACGTGATCATCCTTATTTCGATCATACAATAAAGGATTTTATAGCGCTTGTCGCGGGTATGACTAGTGTAATGACACACCACACATCGCTGGGTTTGTTGGTAGATTTTGATTTTGATGAGCTAGATGAGGTCGACTTAGTTTCCTTGATTGAATCGGGGGCTTTTTCGATGGAATCCATCTTTTTCGCCGCCTTCCTCACAAGCTCGAAGTTGTTGAATTTGGTCGCCTTGGGGACAGAGGATGTTGAAGTTTCAGTAGGGAGTAGAATCTTGTTGGATTTGTTTTGTTTGTCTTTGTAGGATGGTTCTACCAAGTCCAGACCTTTCTTTTGGTGAGTGAGGATTGAATTTAGAGGAGTAAGCTCGTAGCTTGATCGGCACCTCAAGAGGTTTCGGGGTGGAAGCGGTGTTTAAGATTCCGCTCGCACTCGAGATGTGTTTAGTACCACCGGGCACATCGTGGAGTCCTAGCATGCTCTTAAGAGCTTGGCTCTTCAGCTCAAGAATCCTTCCGAATTGAAATTTGGAAGCTTACTCGTGATGAATCCGCTCAATCCAATCACCGGAATTTGGAGTTGTCGATATTGGTAATCATACCACCGACACAAATGGTTTTGAACATTGGTCTTTGTTGCGAGAGTCGTGAGATGATCTTCACCTATGACTCTCTTTTTGCTACTGGGGCACCCACAACATCAAAGACCACGATTCTTAGTAATTCAACTATCAAGAATATCTTGTACCTTTTAAGTTCATCTTGAAGAGCCCGATTTCTCTTAACTAGTTCAAGGTTTTGAATTTGCAAAGTGACACCTCAAGCTTGGCTTGTTTTAAAATAAGCAGCTCATCTCTACACTTGTTTAATTCAAAACTTAGCTTGTTGTATTTTGAAAAAGATTTAATCTTTGCTCTTCTACAAACTTAAGGTCAACATTAAGATAATTCATATAAGATCGCCAATCGAGTCATCATCCATAGAATGTAAGATGTTTACCTTCTTCATTGTGATGTTGACCCATTCCCGCTTATGGCATGATTCTTCCCAACAGCTAGCTTGTCCTCTTCTCGAGAGGGCCATCGCTGCACCGACATGCATCATTTCATCATCGATGATAATCGGCTCTTCATCCCAATGAAGGTTTCAAGAACGAGGCCTTTGTTTTACCCGGTTGTTTTTCGAGGATTGGCCTCAAGCAATGCAAGCTTAGTTTTGCTTTCTTATACTTGGTTTCATAATCAACAACTTTGTTTTGATCGATTTGTTTTGAAAATTTTGATGAGACCGAAGATTTTTGGTTGAAATTTGCTAAAGCCTCAAGACCTGGTTTGACCACGATGGTTTGTAAGAGGGTTTAGAAATTGTTTTAGAAAAGCGCCTTTGCAAATGACCCTTTTGTGACACTTGAAACATTCAAGTGTCTTCATTAGCTTTAGCGCTTGAAAACTTTTGTTTCTTTAAATAAATCTTTTAGAGTTAGCGAGGAGTGCTTTTCCTAAAACTCAATATTTAAATCGCTCGTACTCCTCGCTTGTCCTCTCATTTGCCTCATCATCCGATTTTTCCCGAAAATCTTGAATCACATTGTTAGAATAAAAAGCGGTTGAAACAGATTGGAAATGGTTGTCGTGACTTCTTGACTTCCCGAGATTTTTCAAGTCGGGGTATTGTCTGCTGATGAGGTTTTCCTCATAGACAAATTTCCCATAAATTTTAGGAAGCTCAAGATTCGAATGTGGTTAGCATTCCTAGTCCCCGAGAGAAATTCAACCATTTCGTGGAGACCATTACAAAACCAACATTGATTTCATGTTTGGACAATTTTACACCATCATTTGAAAGTTCATTTAACAAAGTTTTGTACCGTGTAAGTTTGAGACAGTTTCTTAGTCCTTAGCCTTGAAGGTATTATACCAAGTTTCAGTCCATAATCCTGCTTTTCCTTGGTATCGATGGACCTTCATGACTATGAACCGTGTCATCCTGTGTTTGTTTAGCTATACTACGACTTATGATCGACTCCATAATATCATCGGGAAGACATGATATGATGATACTTTTGAGTCTTTGGTCCTGTTGACCACTCTTCTCTCATCCCGAGTCCACCGAGCTTCAAGTTTAGGCAAACATTCAATAGTTTTTAGGATAAATGGACCTTCATTTATACACTTGATATAATAAGGTTCCATCCTAATCGAATAGCAAAGCATACGCTTTTTCCATTTGTTGAATTTTCCAACTTCAAGTCTAGGGGCAACAAATTAATAAGCTCCACCCTTTTATCGACTAGTTGGGGTACATCAATTTCACCATTTAGGATTCTAATTTAAAACTTTTAGAGCGCCTAAAACGAGTTTTATAATTAACCCGGCTCGATACCACTTGTTGTTCCCGCTCACTATCGCTTAAAACAGTTTAGAAATATAAAACAAGTTAATAGTGAACAATGACCTAAATTAACGTAAGTAAAACACACAAAGTAATTTTCAACATCATATTCTTTATTAGAAATTAATCAAAAGAATACGCTACCCAAGTACTTGAATAGTACTTGGGATTGAAATGACAAAGTTTGGTGACCTCTCTAAGCTCAGGGCTAAGTTTGAGCACAACTCTTAGAGCCCACCGAGCTATCTCAGAACTAAGTTAGATTTGGAGGAGTGAAAAGATGGCTTGCATGTATGTGTGTTTTACAATTCACAAGCTTAATCTTTTCACTCCATCTCTTATGCTATTTATACATGTATGATATTTGACTCTTTCCTAAGTGACAACCGACATCATACGTAAGACAAAATACCGATGTATTTTGTCTCGCTACAAAGACTATTCTAGGTAAGAGACAAGACTACTTTCCTAAGTTCGGTGATGACACCGAGCTCGATCTTTGCCATTCGTGAAAGTTGACTTTGGTTGATAAGTACTTCGTCCTATCCGATTCAAACTTATCCCGCCATGTCCCGCTTCTTCTTCGCCTTTACATCCTTCGCCTTCTACTTCAGTTTGTATTCAGCAAGTAGTTGGAGAGGAGTCTTAGGGATTCAACGAGTTATTGTCATCACTCACCGAATCCATCATCTTCTTCTTGACCCGCCTTCACCCTTTAAGTTCCGCCTCATCGAAAGGAGAGACTTCTTCTTCGCCTCATCGAGTATCTCGAAGATGACTCACCGAGACTATGTACTCAATGACCGTTAGTGTTTAACTAACTAAACACTTGGGCTATTTTCTATTCAAATCCTAGATTAAGGGTTTGGGTATTTATCGAACCCAACACTTAAACCTTGAAAACAACCGCCTTTAGTTTTACTCTTGCCTGGATTGTTTATTGACTTTTTTCGTGTTCTTTCACACCTAGCATAGAACTCATCACAGCCTTCCCATCACACTTTGGAACTGTTGGAATATCAATTACAGCTTGATTCAATAACTCTTGCAACTTGTCTTTGTATATATGCATCTTGCTCAAATCATGTACCAAACGATCAACAATAGATTCAAAATCTCGACATATCTAGAACTTCATTCCGCACTAAACTGATGCACCAATTATTCTTGGAAGAGCATATCTTGAAGGCTTGGTATTCTTTAACCACCTCTTTTTAAGTAATTTCGAGGAAACCTTGACATTGTTCATCCTTAGAACATAGAATGCATGACTTACATAAAAGCTCATACGACTCATACCGATTACAAGAACATTGAACAATCATTTCGCACTTACAAAAATCAACCTACAAAAAATGAAAAAATAAAGAAATATTTACAATATGATACAATAAATTAAGATAATGATGTTGTGATAATGCACTAGTACATAATGCACTAGATATGATGTTGTGATGCACTAGTACATAAATGTATATAAAAATACTAGTGCATTAAAATGTATAAAAATAGTGCATCACAATGTTAATTAATAGTGCATTACAGTATATAATATTAATGTTTCAAGTGCATCACAATGTTAATTTTAGTGCATTACATTTATCTTTTATATACCTGATAAACAGAAAAATCATTGTCACCACTCTTTCCATTCCGAAACTCAGTATCAAGGATTGCATATTTCTCCATATTCTCAGCTTGAACAACACTCAATCCAATACAATACTTATAAGAACCAAGAATCTCATCCTGCACGTCAAAGAATAGTGTCCTAGTATATAGCTTACATGCTTCTTTCTCCATAGGATGTTCTGTTTTGAATTTTGGAGTTTTATATCTTGAATCATGGTCATTCTTACGCTCAATGTACCTTTGATACTCAATAGCAGTATTGTAATGACTTAAGAATTCAACTAGAGTAAGGTGAGGGCTGGTACATTTACCAAAAAAATGGTTCTCACTTTCTGATCTTGAAGTAGTACGCATAAGTCCTGCCATATGCACATCACGTAAATACGCAGGTATCCATCTTTCCCTCATATTAAACATATCACCTAACCATTTGTTATCAGATAGTTCAAAATCATTAATCATCCTATCCCACTCTCTCTCAAATTCTTCCTAAATATTTGGTCTCATCCACACAATATCACAAATTCATTGTTTAAAATCATCCTATTACAAAGTGCGCATCAACCTATAAAAAAGAAAAATGTTAATACGAAATCCCACCGCATCGCTTTAAAAAATAGTGCATATTAAGCTAAATTGAATGGAATATAAAAATTAATCGCATTAGAATTTTAAATCAATCGCATCATAAAATGGATATAAAGAAATACCTTTGTAGTCAATTTTGCATTATATGCCACATACACAAACGATGCCTCAGATTTGGAAGCACTCTTCAATAGCAATTTTCATTGATGGATCTTGATCAAGAATAACAACTTCGGTTCTTTCCCAAAAGCTTCTTTGAATTGTTCAAGTAACCATATGTAAGCACCGCACTCTCATCGAAGCAAACCCGAGGCAAATGTAAGGCAACGGTTATGATGGTTGATACCAGTAAAAGGAACAAATACCATCTCATACCTATAAAAAAATTATACTTATTTAATCAGAATCTCTTTAAAATAGAAATATATTTAAACTAATTTTTATCATAAGCAAAAGATTATACTTATTTGATCGAAATGTCGCATCAAAAGAAACTATATCACCAAAAGAAGCATAGTCTTTAATAGCTTCTTCATCAGCCCAAAAAAGCCCAACCAACTTATCATCATCACCTAAAACAAAAATAATAAAACTATAATAAATGTGAACTTTAATAATGTGATGCACCATATATTGACAATACGATGCACCAATAATTATAAAAGTGATGCACCTACAAATATAACTATGATGCAACAGATATTAAAAATTTAATAACTTTAATAATATGATGCACCAAATATTGACACTATGATGCACAAATTATTATAAAAGTGATGCACCTACAAAAATAACTATGATGCAAACAGATATTAAAAATTTAATGAGCTAAAGAATATATGCATCACCTTTATAATAATTGACATAGAAACCAAGAGAATGAAGTTTTCGACTCAACAACTTCTCAACAGCCATTTGAGCATCTTGATCCCCAATAAACACACTAATTTTCTTCTTCTGATTCTTACATTCAATAACTGTTGTACCAACTCTGTCAAAGCCACCATAGACTTGTTTCATCAATCTAAACCCAACAGCAGGACCAAAATTTGCATTTGAAATTTGGTAAAGAAAATGCTGCTTTGTATAACCCATCTTCCTTGAATTCTTCCAAAAAATCATATCTTTTTCAGCTACTAGCGGGTGGTTATGTCCATCTTCAAACTTTGTAACTTCATAAATGTTTCCTCTTTTCTTAATTGTTAGTGATGCTGAACAACCACACCTAAATGAAGTCCTCTTCCTGGTTTGCTTTTTCTTAACATCACCAAACCTATGGGAATCATCACTGATTTCACTTTGTTCACTTATATCATTATCGAATGTAATCACCAGATTTACCATTAGAATCTTCATTTAACCCGTCTAGAACAATAGAAATACTTCAACGTTGCATCCGAAAACCTTTTGCCTTGTAATCGCCACCCTTCTACAATCAAACCGCCTTTTACCATACGCCACATAAAAATTATAGGCCTGATCTATTGAAATAAACCGACATCCTTCTATAGGTTTTTCAAGGCAATCAGATACCAAGTTCTAGTTCCATCTTTTCCACAAACATAAAACCAACATGATCTCTAATTCAACAGCTTTAACATCCGCACTGTATGTTTAACAAAAAGAATGTGAAAAAAAAATATTGCATCGAAGACTTAAAAAATAGTGCATCACATATATAAAATAGTGCATTGCTAGCGATACTATTATTTAAATTACAAACTGACACTATCGTTTTCAGTTAGCATTAGCAATCAAATAAATTTCTATTCGCTTCACTAGTTACAAACTTATGTCTCACTACACTTTTAACTAATTTCAGTCCAATCTGCTCAGTCCCTAAACTCTTAAATGTCTGAAACATCCAAATTATAAACATCCATTTAAATGTCTGAACATCCAAATTATAAATCACAAGTTCCTCAAAAAAACTTGTGTAAAATGTTTAAAAATTACTCAAGACATGTTCTTATTAATAATTATATCAACTGTAGCACATTGTAAAGATACGATAAGATTCTTTACACAGTGTAAAGATAAGTCTTGGTACTGCTTATAAAATTTACTTTTTGACAGTATTCTTTGAGATAGTATTTTATTCTCACTTAAGTATAGCACAATGTAAAAAGATTAGATTCTTGTTACTACTTACATAATCTACTCTATACTAAATATCCTACTACATAAAATTTTACTAGTTTATGTTCTCTTATTATCACACACACTCACTTTCTTCTCTTTTATTCTCACTCAAGAACAATGGCAGCACCAAATGGAAACTTTCAAAATGATGAAGAAGAGCATGAGTTTGTATTAAACAACTATTTTCTTTTTGACGCAGTTGTTAGATGCTTTTGGGAAGAACCGATTTCTAATATGGTTCAGAGTAGGCAAGTGAGTGTGTGGATGAGGACAATATCCTTAATTGGTCAAGCCGCCAAGACTTCTACTCGGGATGAGATTTATGGACTTGATGGGGAAGAGGAGAAGAAGATGAAGATGACGAAGATCTAGAGAATGAGGAGGAGGTCGAAAGTGAGGTGGTGCGACAAGGTGAAATGGTGCGGAAGGTCGAGATAGTGCAAAGAAAATAAGGTGGAGGAAGAGTTTCAAAGTGAGGTGATGCAGCAAAGCGAGGTGGTGCAACAAACTGAGGAAGATGATATAAACGAAGTGGAGCACCAAGTGAATAATCCTACATTATTTGAAGATATTTATAATTTGAAAAATAGGATTAGTAGTCTTGAAAATCTGTTTCAACGACTCAAAGAAAATAAGAAAAGCAAGGGAGAGAGCTCTGGAACTAAAAAGTAGTTTATGATGATGGTTATTTATGTTTTTAGTATCATATTATTTTTTTAGTTGTCGAAAACTGTTTTAATGTGTGTTTATGTGCTATCTATGCAAATGTATTAATGCAGCAGAGACTTCTCTGTGGCATATGAGTTTAAGTTAAGTTATGTGTAAAACTAATGCATCATAATATTAAAATCTACTGCAAAAAATTACTAAATCATAATTATATAGTAATCAAAATACTTACTCCTATATGTACTGCATCAAACATTTTGAGTTAATGATTCATATAGACATGAATCTACTGCAACCATCTACTAAAAGTCTAATAATCATACTCATATTTATACTAGACATCAAACACTATTAAAGCATACATATATAAGAACTGAGAATACTCCTAAAACACTAGTAATCCTACTCATATAAATATATTGCAGCGTACTAATCAATTGCATCATAATCTAATATGTACTGCATCATAATATAATATGTATTGCATCATAAACTTATAACTAATCTAAAAACTACTACTGCATATTCTTAAAACTACTGCATCATAATATAATATTTACTGCATCATAATATAATATGCAATTTGTAAATATGCTTTGTTATTATTTTCCAATTTTTTACATCTTTGGAGTAAATGCAGTTGTCATTGTTTAAAGTCATCAATATTTGCAGATTTCCCATTTCCTTTATGCAGAAATATATATTATGCAGTCATTGTTTACAGATTTCCTTTATGCAGATTTCATTTATGCAGATTTGCTTAAAGCAGTCAATACTATTTGAGAATCTATAATATTTGCAGTCATTGATTATCCAGTTATTGACTTTATGCATTTACATTGATTAGCGATATTGCCTTTATGCGATCACATACATAGTTGAGAATCTAGGCAAGAACATAGGTGAGCATCTAAACTATTTGAGAATCTCAACTGCTCTTGAGACTTGTTATAAAACCAAATGAACCATGACCATATCCCACACATCTTCTTCTCATATATGTTTATCTAAACATACTTTTCAAAAGATGAGTTCAAGCAAGAACATTGTTTCCACCATACACCGGTATCTAACAACTTAATAAGTCATACCTTTTATGCCGATTACTCATATCTGCTTTTTGTTATCGAATTTAATAACCATTTCAAAGACTACGTAAGAGATCGCTAAACAAGATCACCTCAAGAAATATCATGGGAACTTATTTTCCACCATTGCGCACCATTGAGGAGCCACTACCTATTGATTGGAAAGTTGGTTCCAGCTCAAGGCAAGTTGAACCTGATGATGAGGAGGTGCCACTAACCTCACAGCAGCTTTCCAAGCTAGCTTTTGATGCTAGGCCCAAAGTTCTGGGATTGCCAAACAAGGCAACTTGTGCCAAACTAGGCATCAAAGACTTTGTTGCCAAACCTATCAACAATGAAGATGAGACAACTAAGGGGAAGGGGAAGAGGAAGGGTAGGAAATGAGTGGTTTGGAACCACTACAAGTTAGTAATGGTAGTGGTAGCAGTTTAACTGGTTTTATGGCTTTAGTAATGTTAGTGGTTGCAGTCCCCTAGAATAATCCTATGGCTTTAGTAAGCCCTTTTATGTAATCCTATGGTTGCAGTCCCCTAGAATAATCCTATGTAATCCTATGGCTTTAGTAAGCCCTTTTATGTAATCCTATGGTTGCAGTCCCCTAGACTAATCCTATATAATCCTATGACTATCATATCTGTGTGCATACCATACTAAACCAATTCAAATGTGCAATGACTAGCAGTGTTTTGTTACTAGTAGCCATTGTGAATCCTTCCTCATTCCTACTTCCATCTACATTAGCATCAATAACCATCTCTGCATCTTTAACCTTAGCAGAATCACCACTCAATTCTTGGTACATATCCACAGTTACTTCCCCTATGTCCAAACAACTTGCAGTGGCTATGCTTGGGTGGTGTTAAAAATCCAGACTCCACTTTCAAGTACCTTATTCATACCTTCTAAACTCTATCAATTGTAACTAACTATAACAATAATTAACCATTAATAATACATTGAGCTTTCATTAATCCTTGATTAAGCAAGTATGGTTCTCTTCTTAAGTAGTACTCATCAAAGTCTTAAAACTAATGCATCATAGTCCTAATGTACTGCATCATAAACTTATAACTAATCTAAAAACTACTACATCATAATATTATAATCTGCAGCACAAACTACTAAATCATACTTATATATCTATTCATCATATTCTTAAAACTACTGCATCATAAACTTATAACTAATCTAAAAACTACTACATCATAATCTTATAATCTACTGCACAAACTACTAGATCATACTTACATATCTATTCATCATAGTCTAAAAATTAGTGCATCATACTCATACATGTACTGCATCATAAACTTATAACTAATCTTAAAACTAATGCATCATAATCTTATAAATCTAAAGCACAAAATAACTAGTCATCAAACTCTTTAAGTTAATATTTCGTATACTCATATGTCTACTACAGCATAGTTATATTTCAATCAAGAAAGATAATTATAACTAAAATCAAACACTCACAGCATGAATCATGTACAAATTTATCAACTGAAACTACTAGTATAATCGGTTAAAAATCATTAACATAATAAGAGAAAGTATATCAAAATTAAATTAAAAATAATATAAAGCAAAATTATAAAAAATAATTAAAATCTTACTGTCAATATTCATTGATACTGAACTAATTGATGATGATGATGACACATTATTACTTGAAGATGAACACTCGTTATTGCTTGAAGATGAACAAACGGTATTCATTGTTGATCACGGTGAAGATCATGGTGGAGAACAGTGTTGATGACGCTAGAGATGACGGCGGTGATGACAGAGGAGAAGGATGGTGATGACGGTGGAGATCACGGTGGTTTTAGAGGGAGGAGATCACAGTGGTTTCAGAGGGAGGAGATGATATTCGTAACAGATGAGAAGTAGGAACGTGAAAGAACAGAAAAAAAAGACTTTATATACCTTTTATTTTGTGGTGAAATGACCACAATGCCCTTGAGAGTAAAAAAGGGAGGGGTGAAGATGGGACACATGGCGCATTGTGGTGGCTTCTCATTCTTTTCATTTTAAACATCTTTTCATAATAACCCAAGTTTATATATATATATATATATATATATATATATATATATATATATATATACATTATATATAAGAGGAGGCATGTCACATATTATTCCACGTGGCATCCCATAATGCCACGTCATTAATCCATGTCATCATTCAATACATGTCATTTTTTTACTTTGTTCAAATGGATAAAATTTCGGATTAATTAGTTAAAAAATGGTTGTAGAGAGATTATAACTTGGGGTGTGTGTAACATTAACAAACATAATAACCATTAGACCAACACATGTTTTGGATTATATCTTGCAAGTCCAAATCTATAAACTTATAAACTCATTAAGATTGTAAACAATTTTTAAATCATATACAATAATAATTCAATACAAAACATATTCTCCATTATTAAAAAAATCGTATATATTTCTAGAAAACCCTAATCATCTAAACTCTTTCCATGAAGAAAACTCCATCACGATATGGTTTTAATGATTTTTATATGTGTTTGTGCAGGTTGTAAAATCTAACATCAAGCTCTACGTTAGAAGACCCTGATGAGGTTCACGACACTACAACAATCGCCGCTTTCGCAGGCGAAATTTCAGGGCTTTCCCCGGGGACATGTCCCCTGCAAAAACGTTCCCCGGGGACATGTCCCCGGCAAAACTTCCCCGGAAATACCTTCTCAGGAATACTTTTCCCGGGGACTGGTTAACACTTTTACCGAGGACATGTGGGTCCCACAGCCAATTGTCGCCGGTCAAACAAGTCCGACGTGGCATTACCTTTTGCCGGGGACATGTCCCCGGAGAAACTGTTTTTGGACTTTAATTTAAATACCCTAATAACGTTATTAGTCTGACGTGGCACACGTTTTTCGGGGACATGTCCCGGCGAAGTATGTAAACACTGTTGAGTTAACCTCTTTCGCCGGGGACACGTCCCCGGTGGAGTATATAACCACTGTTGAGCTAAACTCTTTCTCCGGGGACGTGTCCCCGGGGAAAGAGGTTAACTAAAATATGTTTTGTACTTTCTCCGAGGACATGTCCCCAAGAAAACTAGTGACCCATTATGCGAATATTGTCGCAAAATGGGTAATTTCAATTTTTCTAGCAATTCTCGGGAAAAAATCTACAACCTGCTTAATATGCCACAACTGTTTTACCAATGTTTAATATGCCAATCATAACACAAATTCGCTAAACATAATATCATATATACCCATCAATCGTTAACATAGTTATCCTTTTCCAAAATCGCCAAAACGGTTCCTAAACCGTTAACGCATGATCATCTACAAAACTATCCAAAACTACCTATCCGCAAAATGGTCCAAAACTATACGTATAATCCATTTACTGGAATCCTAGCACATAATGCACATAAACGACATAATAATCCATGTTATTCTCTACAAACATATCCAAAACGTATTAAAGTATCATAAATCGGCATCTCAAACCCCACTACCCCCATTACCGTCCCCGGTATCTCTAGACTCACCGGATGGAGTAGCACCAGATCCCGACCCACCCTCCAGATCCCGACCCACCTGGTGGAGTAGCATTTGATCCCGGGGCGGACTGTAATCGCTCCTGCCAACCCGACAATGTCCTCACAAACTCCATGACCTGGTCCATCCGACCTCAGTAGCGAGCTCCTCGATCTTTACGCAATGTTTCGCGCATTGAGGACACATCCGCTTCATCACGAGGTCGGGGGCGCTAAAGGTCTTCTTCACTCCACCGCCGGGTAAGACCCGACCTACACCAGAATATGACCGCCCGCTACCACCAATCACGGTGCACGCAGAATCTCGCGATCACCATGCGGGTCCCATCGGAGGTGCTCTCTTCCCGCATCCGCAACATCTCGCTCGTTTAGTTACAAAAACAAGAAAAGTAATATATAAGTCGTGATGCATTATATATCATCAAAATGGGTGACATTGAAAATAAATTATACTTACATATCTAGCCTCGTATAACGAGGACTCAAAGACATCGCCTCGTATGGTTCCGACGGTAAAGCTCTATCAAGTCTTCACCAACCGCCGCCTCGACCTCATTCAATAACGACACGGTCAATCTGTTTAGAAATAAAATAAATAACGACACACCCCTAAAACCATGTATATATATAAATAAAATGATTAAATAGTTTCTTACAAAGTTATGGCGAATAGCGAAGATTACTCCCTTTGAGATCCGTGAAGGCTAGAACTATAAATAAAATGTTCGCCATTCGGTTTTGTCGGTTCACCTCCGAGATGTTTTTTCGGTTCACCTCGAGATGCTTCTTGGGGTTTGTCCAAAGCTTAACTGCGTATTTTAAATTATAAAACTATTATATAAATGAATTATTATTATTATTATAAAGTGTCAATCCGAAATTTAACAACGCATCCCAATCCTCTTGCGTCTTGTTCTCGGACGCTTTCTTTTGATCTCCTCAATTTTCTCCAACCTTCTTCTGCAGTAAAGTTATCTTTTTGTACCTATATTTGTTGTCGTCGTATCGTTTTGGAGATAATACTGACATCATCAACAATCTTGTCTCCATTCGGACCGACAAGGTGTCATCGAGATCAAAGTAGTCTTTGCAATAAAATATAAATAAAAAATATACAAATTTAAATAAACAAACAAGTTTGAATAAATATACAAATTTAAATAAATAAACACAATAATTAAAAAAATAAAGGTTTAAAAACTTACGTGTAGATGCTCATGGATGTGGGCCTTGGCGCTTTGGGAACCTTAGCCCATGAATTGCAAAACATGGGAATCGAGTCCCGTAACACCTCCCCAACATAGTTGGAGAACCAAGAAGAGTGAGGGCTCACGTGTGTCCAAAACCCCTCCTGGTTGACCCGAAAATCGATCGACACAGGACGACCATCCAGTGCCCTCTTCGCCTTGAGTGCCATGTTCTTAGTGGGACCACGCACCACCTTCCCACCTTTCCCAGTTTTGGCGTTTGGGTTGGCAGCTTTGGATTTAGAGCCTACAAGTAACCAAATTCAAGTGATGATGACATAAAATAACATTTTATCAATTTAAAATAACATGTAATCAAATACAGTTTATTGAAAAATAATTCAGAAATGCTTATCTTGGGCAATTGGTGCCTATCCTCCTCGAGGGACCACGAGGTGTCGAATTACCTCCATCGCCACCGTGAGACCTAGCTACAACATCGCCATCCGTTAAGCGAACATAGAAATTAGTGAAGAAACATATATATAATTAAATAAATAAATAAATAATTAAATAAATAAACAAACAAATAAACAAACACATTTAACAGTATATATCAACAAGATAATTATAATAAATAAATAAATAAATCAATAAATAAATAAATAAACAAACAAATAAACACATTTAACCACTCGATAACAATTTCATTCAAATAATTAAGTGTTGTTCTACAAATTACAATTCGAGATTAATCTTCCACATCATCAACATAAAATTCAACATTATTAGTACTGTCATCTTCATCATCTTCATTCTCGTGGTCATCATCATCATCAGATGCTAAATCATGAGGAACGTGATCATCATAATCAATATCATCTTCGTCTTCCACAATAGTGATAATTGGTGGTGGTGCCTCAACTCCCGCCGTTGAACATCTATATTTATAATGTTATAATCCAACTGATCCAACTCAGCAGAGAGTGTGATATGTGATGAGTTGTTGTCATGTACAACATCCTGGTTGTCTTCTACCACAATGATATCCGGGTTCCAAATCTTTCGATGATAAGAATCTTGGACGGCCTTCCAATTACAACGTTTACCCAGGAAATCAAGGTAAAAGACTTGTGTTGCTTTCGTTGCAAGAATGAATGGTTCATTTTGAAATGATACACGATCGTCATAATTTGCGTAATGTTGTTTCTATAGGTACAGCGTTTTAGGCGATTAGTGTTATTAGTGTCGAACCATTTGACTTTGAACAACACAACATTGAATGAAATATATGAAAACTCGAGAATTTCTTCAAGCTGGCCATAATGCATTCCTCCATCAGGGTTAGGAGTTGAAATTCCGTTGTTTTGAGTTGAACGACGTAAATCACGGTCGTGTACAGTAAACTTCACACCGTTGACTACGCAAGAGTTGACTGAGACTGCAGTACATGATGGTCCACAAGCCAAAGCGAATAACTCGGTGGTACAACTTAGGTCCTTCTGTACTTTCAATTCACGAATCTATGAAAAAGTTAAGAATAGATAGTTATGAGTAATAGTCGTTATTTATACAGGGTAATACATACAATAAGTCTACCTTCATCTCAAACCAATGAGAAACCCTTCTTCCAAGTCTCGCCAGAAATGCCTTGTAAATGTTCATGATATTAGAATAAGTCGTCGAATAACAACTTACGTGAAACAAATTTTGAAATAAACGCTGCCTCTTATGCGCGTTCATGTCTGGTCGATTTCATGATCATTGTGTAGTACGTACCATACTACTTGCTTCATTGTGTCTCGCTTTAAACCGAACTAATGATTGTTTACCATTCTTTTGCGGATGATCGAAACACCTCAAATCGACTTGTTGGCCTTGGACCGTCCTCATTCCGGTCATGACAATTAAATATCGTCTCAACACCTCGAAAATAATGCGAACAAAAGTTAATGCTTCATCGCAATATAACCCTCCGCTATTGAACCTTGAGCTTGGCTTTATTTCGACATAATTTTGAGCTTTTCATGTATCTTTCAAATGGATACATCCACCTCATGTAAACAGGACCGCCTTCAATAGCCTCTTCCGGTAGATGAATAACCAAGTGAATCATAATGTCAAAAAGTCGGAGGATATATTTGCTCGAAATCGCACAAAATATTGATCGGTTGTGCTCTAGCTTTCAACATGTCATCCACCATCAAAGTTCGAGCGCATATTTGTTTGAAGAATGACAAAAGCTCGATTATTGGTGTTGCGGTGGTTTGGTCCTTCAAGTAATTTTGAAGTCCAGACAGAAGCAACCGTTGCATCATTATGTGACGATCATGAGCCTTCAAGCTGTTATATTGCTATCGTTGTCGATCACTTTATGCTTGAAGTTAGATCCAAACCCATCGGTAGTTTAACACCTTTGATGAATTAAGAAAAAAATCGGGATATTAGAATAAGTTGTCGAAATGAATACGCGAATTAATTCGAACAAAGAAATTTTCAAATAAAACGCGTACCTTTAATGAATTGACAAAAAGTTTTCTTTCTTCGGTTGTGAAAGAGTACGTGGGATGAGGCTTAGAGCACTTCCGTTTCCTTTGTTGACGAGCCACAAGTCGATCGAATATTCAAATTTTGTAAGTCTTGTCTTGCCTTGTTGGTGTCTTTTGATTTGTCATTCATTAACAAAGTACCCAACACACTCTCACACACATTTTTTTTGATATGCATGACATCTAAATTGTGTTTTAGTGTAAGAAAAGACCAATACTCTAGCTCATAGAAAACAGATTTTTTTGTCCAATTCAATTCGCAATCTTGATCACGTTTTTTTTGGCACCCCCATATCTTGGATGTTTCCCCGGGACACGTTTAGGCAATATTCTTAGTTGATCCAAGATGTCATCCCTGGTAAATTTTCTAGGAGGGTCTCTATTATCTACCTCTGTATAGAATGCCCTTCTGTTCTTCCGCCATTTATTGGTCATGCTTAAGAATCTTACATGACCAATGTAAGCGGTTTTGTTTAACACGCGATAGTCGGAGTGTCTACATTACATGTCGGACATGCCATGTAACCTTGCCCACTCCACCCGGACAAACTACTTGACGGGAAAGTCATTGATAGTCCATAAAGCGCCGCTTTCATACGAATCGGTGCTCGTAACAACATCCTTAGTCATGACTCCATCTTTCCATAAAGTCTTTAGGTCATCAATCAAAGGCCTCGGGTAAATATCAATATCCTTCCCTAGTGATTTGGGGCCGGAATTAACAATGTCAACATAAGAGAAGTCTCTCTCATACATATCCGGGAGGCGTATTGTATGTGGTTAATATGACCGCCACATGTCTTTCTTCCATGCTTGTATGATCGACTAAGGTTTCGTGTGGATTGAAACCATCGCCACCAACCCTAACCTTGGACGTTTCTTTTTCTTTAGTAAATTCCTTCATTATACTTGATGTCAAATTTCTTCCATGCTTGACCATCAACCGGTGTTGCATCTTACCGTTCTCCATAGACCGCCCATCACGCATGCCAACTCATATGTTTTGCGGTGTGTTTAGACTTGTAAAACGTTGTAGTCTAGGAATGATAGGAAAGTAACGCAACACCTTGTTAGGAACTTTCTTCCCAAATGTGTTCTTTTCTTTCCATCTACTAGCGCCGCAGATAAATCGGACAAGTCTGCAAATCTTATTAAATATAGGAAAAGTTACCCACCCCGATATAAAAAGCAATCATTTACACAAGCATGTATCGATTCATATCCTAACCCGATAGTTTTAAATGTCTTCTTTATTTCATAGTATGACGATGGCATCTTGTATCCTAGAACAGGCGGAAAACTTCCTTGAATAAAGTTAGGAACTCATTAAATGTGGTGTCACTCACTTTACCTTTGACCTTGATGTGCGTAATCTTTGCCATAAAGTCTAATGAAGACATCCACTCACAGTGGGTATAGTTTTTCGTTGGCGGTGGCAAGTAACTCCTCAAACTCATTACGTTGAGGAATTGCGTCGTTACTTGTCTTGCCAATATTTCCTTGAGTTGGATCATCCGGTTCGTTATTCGGACCAATATCATGAAGGAACTCAGCCATGTCACTCATCCTGGGTGTCTTGTGTTGTGTATGGTTGTTCGCCATCCGCTCACCATGATTATACCATTTCGTATAACTATGGTCCCAGCCATTTGTGTGTATGTGGTCAAACAAAAATTCGTGCTTTATCCAGTTTACGTTTAAACAAAGAGCACAAGGACATTTTATATTCCCATCAATATTCACCAAGGGCTTGCAATGCTTGCAGAAAGCTTTAAGACCAACTAAGAATTCTCTACTGGTACGTGCTAGTGAGACCCAACTTTTATCAATTGGCATAATTGCATTTTAATGAAGCAACAAATAATTATATAGACTTAAAATGTTCACCTAATCCAACTATGGAAGGCAATCCTAACCCACTCTTTGAATGTTTCGTCTCATATATGAATGCGTATAATTGAATTTACTATTTGAGAAAATTTCGGCAGCCTTTCCCCTCAACTCCCCAAATATGTGCATTAAAGACATATTCGTAGGAGTAAAGGGGAAACAATGTCAAAATTTTCACAAATAGTAAATCAATTATACGCATTCATATCCTAAATGAGACAAAACATTCAAAAAGCAACAAATGGGGACTTTCGAAATTAATTTCTAATAAATTAATTTCGGACGGAGTTCTATAGGATGATTAACCCGGACGGGGACTTTCCACTAAAGAAATTAATCACTAAAGTCCTAAATAAGCTGGAAAATTGAAGCTTGCGAAATATAAGCCGTAGCAAGACCCTGATAAGCAATCAATAAGCAATCTGACCTGCTGATGTTGCAGGCATGAAATAGCCTACTGAGGTTTGTTTTGAGCTTATTAAAAAGCTGAGATGTGGCTGCCCAGGGTGAGAACAAGCTTCAGAAAACAAGGTTAGCTAGTAGAGATTCACAAAAAGCTAATTAGGCCCCAACAAAACACTGTTTACACCTTTAAAATAAGCTGAGATCAGCTTCTTGTGGGCTTTTTTTGCTGCTGGTGCAGAACCCAAAAAGACAGAAAAACAGGTTGGCTTTTTTAACTTGATTCCATGAAAACTATTTCAAACACAACTGAAACATGTAAAAATTTATCTCTAACCTAAAGGTAAGTTTGACTTAAAAAGTCAAACGGGTAAGAAATGGTTTTGACAAAGTTAACCATATAAACCAAACACCCGCTTTTGGTAAAATTGCTTGAAAACTTTATGAAACCCACATGAATTAGTCTCCAAATAATCAGATGCAGACATGCTCGTCAATAAGTGTCTTGATTTTTTACTACGTCCAAAATTTTGTGTAACTCTAGGCCTTCTATTTATCTATCGGCATCAAACTATCACATGGGCTTAAACTGAAACTACTCTAGTACTAAGGTCGGCCATGTGGTTGTTGCAGCTAACACATAACACCTCTGTTGTTGTTGCTGCAGCAGCATAAGCATAAGCAATCCAAACACCCCTAAGCATATGCTAGTATACATTTTTTTCAAACGCAAACTGATGCAAGTAATTAACCAAACACAAGTAATTAACCAAACACAAATGCAAAAATAAACATACTGATGCGAGGTTATGGTCAAGGTTGTGGTTCACGATTGGAGTCGGCTAGGTCTCGGTCTCAACACGAAGCTAAACAAATACAAAAAAAAAAATAAATCACTGTAAACTTTTGGCGGCGACATGTCCCCGCTACAAACATAAACACAAAAATATACCTAACATATTCAAAAATGTGTTGTGGTCTCGACTTGGTCTCGACTTGGTCTCGGCTTGGTCTCAACAAAGAATCAGTACAAAAAAAATTAACAAAAATTAAAAATAAAATAAAACATTATCAAAAATTAACACATTATCAAAAATTAACAAATTAACAAAAATTAACACTAACATATTGCAAAATTTAACACATTATCAAAATTAACACATTATCAAAAAGGAGATGTGAACAGTGTGGTCTCACAGGGTTTTTTAAATGAGAGGAGAAAGGAAGAAACGAGATGAGGAGAAGAAAGAATTAAATGATAGAGGGGGGAGGAAGAATTAAATGATAGAGGGGAGAAAAGGAGATGTGCACAGTGGTGCGAGTGTGGGGAAGACAACGCAGTGGTGGTGGTGGTGTGGGAGTAGCAGTGGTGGTGGTGGTGGTGTGAGAGTAGCAGCGGTGCTGTGGTGGTGACTTGAGAGGAGGAAGACGAGGGTTTTTTTTATTTTTGTTTTTTTTCCCGAGTGAGACCAGATCTGTTAATAATTGAGGTTAATATTTCGTTTCAACTTTTGCCGGGGACAAATCCCCGGATAAAGTTTTATTTGTCTTCTAGCGACACTTTTGCCGGGGACAAGTCCCCGGGGAAAATGATGGCGGGATAAAGTAAAATTGCGGAGGGAAAATAAAAATTTACTCCAAAACTTTCCCCGGGGACATGTCCTCGGGAAAAGTTTTAATAGTAAAATTAAAATTATAATTTTATATAATTAGAATTAATAATAAATTATAAAATTATATAATTAAATTTAACCTATAAATTATAACACTAATCTAGTATAGGTGCATTGATATACGTATCATGTTAAACGAGCGAGTATAGGTGCATTGGTATACGTATCATGTTAAACGAGCGAGTATAGGTGCTATGGTGCACGTATCATGTTAAACGAGCAAGTATAGGTGCATTGGTATACGTATCATGTTAAACGAGCAAGTATAGGTGCATTGGTATAAGTATCATGTTAAACGAGCAAGTATAGGTGCATTGGTATACGTATCATGTTAAACGAGTGAGTATAGGTGCATTGGTATACGTATCATGTTAAACGAGCAAGTATAGGTGCATTGGTATATGTATCATGTTAAACGAGCGAGTATAGGTGCATTGGTATACGTATCATGTTAAACGAGCGAGTATAGGTGCATTGGTATACGTATCATGTTAAACGAGCAAGTATAGGTGCATTGGTATACGTATCATGTTAAACGAGCAAGTATAGGTGCATTGGTATACGTATCATGTTAAACGAGCAAGTATAGGTGCATGGTATACGATCATGTTAAACGAGCAAGTATAGGTGCATGGTAAGCGATCATGTTAAACGAGCAAGTATAGGTGCATTGGTATACGTATCATGTTAAACGAGCGAGTATAGGTGCATTGGTATACGGTCATGTTAAACGAGCGAGTATAGGTGCATTGTATCATGTTAAACGAGCGTATAGGTGCATGGTATATCATGTTAAACGAGCAAGTATAGGTGCATTGGTATACGTATCATGTTAAACGAGCAAGTATAGGTGCTATGGTATACGTATCATGTTAAACGAGCAAGTATAGGTGCATTGGTATACGTATCATGTTAAACGAGCAAGTATAGGTGCATGGTGGTATCAGTATCATGTTAAGCGAGCGAGTATAGGTGCATTGGTATACGTATCATGTTAAACGATCGAGTATAGGTGCATTGGTATACGTATCATGTTAAACGAGCGAGTATAGGTGCATTGGTATACGTATCATGTTAAACGAGCGAGTATAGGTGCTATGGTGTACGTATCATGTTAAACAAGCAAGTATAGGTGCATTGGTATACGTATCATGTTAAACGAGCAAGTATAGGTGCATTGGTATACGTATCATGTTAAACGAGCGAGTATAGGTGCATTGGTATACAATCATGTTAAACGAGCGAGTATAGGTGCATTGGTATACGTATCATGTTAAACGAGCAAGTATAGGTGCATTGGTATATGTATCATGTTAAACGAGCAAGTATAGGTGCTATGGTATACGTATCATTTTAAACGAGCAAGTATAGGTGCTATGGTGTACGTATCATGTTAAACGATCCAGTATAGGTGCATTGGTATACGTATCATGTTAAACGAGCAAGTATAGGTGCTATGGTGTACGTATCATGTTAAACGAGCAAGTATAGGTGCTATGGTGTACGTGTCATGTTAAACGAGCAAGTATAGGTGCTATGGTCTACGATCATGTTAAACGAGCAAGTATATTATTATTATTATTATTATTATTATTATTATTATTATTATTATTATTATTATTATTATTATTATTATTTTTTTTTTTTTTATTTTATTATTATTATTATTATTATTATTATTATTATAAAACATCACTTTTATTGGAAACAAAACCAATGGATTACAAGAAATTAGTGGGAGCCTCAAAACAATCTGGGCTCCCACACCTTTAGCAATAGCAAAACTAATCCCATCAAGATATGAGCAGCGCAAGCGCTCCAATGTCTTGAGTTATAGAGAACTTCCGGATCCGCTTAAGTAAGGTCACCGCGTCGACCTCAAGTTCTCCTAAGGTGGAAAATGAGAAAGGGTGAACCCATATCCAATGTCTCATACATTTGGCTCCGTATTTGGTGCGCTTACGTTTTGGCGCCAATCATCGCACGACCGGCACAAAATCCATCATACTAGTTTGTGTGAGGGGGGACCCGTTAAATCGACACATCGCCCCGCCTACATCCAAAGAATAGAGCAAGATATCTGCGGCCGTAAGACTTGCTCCCTTTCTCCACCCAATCCGATGTCAACCTCTTTACGAGCCGAGACCCCGATCGAGAACGAGATATCAATCAAAGTGTCACGCACTATGTTGTGCCGATGTTTAATACCAATAGTGCCAAGACATGATACAACATGGTCCCGAAAATATCCTCGTGAAAACCTTGGAGCAAGTCAACACGGCATCCGAATCGAGAAGAGGGAACGCCTAGCCGATAACATAATACACATCTGTAAGTTCGGCATTCATAGTCTATCCCACCAAATATCGGGACCACTCGAGCCGGTCAAGTATGGTCTTCCATTTGCGATCTCCATAGGGCCATCTCTAGCGAGATAAGCGTAAGGTGGATTCACCTCTTTGGTGACACGTCGAAATATAACCGCCAATTTCTTCATGAGTTTGGGGCGCAATTTCACAAGAGCTACCCAAAAGGTCGGTCTCCATTTTCTCGTTAAAAACATGCAAGGCATCATCAAAGGAAGATCCAAAGAGCACCAATACCGCCAAGAAGTTCAATCAGAGGGTGGCATTGAGTCTATAGTTCAAAACATCGCCATGACAGAACGCCAAGCCCCCAAATTCAAAGGGAAGAGTGGCGGTCTCCATTGCCAATTTCCAAACCCGGCCCGAGGGTGGCAATTCGCTCCAAAGAGGAGCGAAGTGCTTCATCGAATGAAATCGAGCACGCTCAAAGACACGGGGAACATGTGCGCAGAGAAATACTGACTTGAAATGCCAAGACATGCGAAGAAGCAAAGAACTCACATTGGGGATCATTAAGCTTAGCAACGTCCATAAGTTTAATGGTTTTAGAAACTCGTTTCAAAACAAGCTTACTACTAAACTCAAGATCTACACCAACAGCCCACCCAACAATTTTACGCCATGCGGGCCGGCAATATTAGGAGGAAAACACCTTGAGTGCCTTCTAGGGTCTTCCCTTGGCCAAAAACCTCGGTTTATCGACGTTGAGGTGCAAACCATAACGAGGTCCATCTATCATAATGAGCTCCAAGGCCTTCCCAACAAACAGAGTATCTCCAATGATCGTACCATCATCTAGGTACCAAGCTTGAAAGGGGAGAGAAAAAGGGTTTTTGATCTTGCGAGCCAAAGGATGTAGCACCAACGCAAAAAGGAGAGGTCCAAGAGTATCACCTTGTTGCACGCCTTGGTGTGACCATAAAGTGTGTCCCCCATAGTATAATCTGGATGGGCTAGAGTAGCAGAATTCAACCCAGCGTGATATGGCAGGACAATGGAGGCAAACCTCTTGTAACATAACCTCACGGTCCACCAGATTGAAGGAGTTTTTGAAATCCACCAACAACATCGAAAGACCCACATCACCTCCACGGTCTTCAACGAGACGATTCACGGCATGGAGAATGGCTTCCCCTCCTCCAGAAACCCCAACCCCGAACTGCAGATCATTCAAGTATCCATCCAAAGAGTGTCCAATCATAGAAGCTCCCACCTTGGAGACTAAACGCCTCCAGACAGTCCCCACCGCAATGGGATGGATACCACCACCTGGCTTGATCAACGGCGTGAGAGGAGCACTGGCAATATACTCGCCCAAAGCCTTAGGACACTTACCATCAAGAAAAAGATTTACCACATGGGTGATGGAATTGATTAACTCATCAGATATAGCCACAGCAGCGCCGCTAAAGCAATCCAAAAGGTGTTGGGCACGTAAACCATCTCGGCCACAAGATGTCCCACGAGGGAAGCTCTTAATCATATCAAGAACCACAGCAGGAGATGCAATGAGGTTATGATGATCAATAGGTATATCAGGCAGTGAAGGAGCAGACTTGAAGGGATGCTTAGCCTTTAGGTCCTCAAGGGTAGTATCATTGTAAGGCGACACACGAAGAAGAAAGAACTCGATGACAAGATATTATTATTATTATTATTATTATTATTATTATTATTATTATTATTATTATTATTATTATTATTATTATTATTATTATTACATAGGTCCAAATTGTTGCAGTTGTCTCAACTTCCCACCAAAAAAACGTGGCTAAGAATTCCCACCAAAAACATGGCGCCAAGAATTCCCACCAAAAACATGGCGCCAAATATTTTCCACCAAAAGCTACCAGATCTGCTCTATATATCAAATAAAGAATACTTGAGATCTTATCCCACCAAAAGCTACCAGATCTTATCCTCAAAACCACTCAACCTTACAACCTCTTATCTTCACACAAATTTCAAAACCTGAGATGGAGCCATTTAATCCTTTTATGTGTTCTTGTGGAGCAGGAAATATAAAATTAAGAACATCACATAGAGAATAATCATCTGGACAACAATATTATTCATGTCCTCTGTCAAAGGTGAACAATCATACATTTCCTATTTATGTAAATATACAAATAATTGGGTTGTAATCTCTTATAATTTTCTTATTATGTAACACCGAGAAAATATAATGGGTGCGGATATTTTATGTGGAAGGATGCATTTGATTTAGTACTTAAGAACAATCTACGCACCAACAGAGTGCTCCAAATGCCATGAAAAGATCTTAGGATAAGCTTGTCGGAATCACAAAAAGCAGTGCTAGAGACAAGAGTAAGGATCTTGGAGGCAAGACTTGAAATGGCAAGGATTCCCGACGACCACGCATGTCGATCGGATGCATTACTTGAGAGCGAGTAGTAGTAGTAGTAGTAGTAGTAGTAGTTGTTGTTGTTGTTGTTGTTGTTGTTGTTGTTGTTGTTGTTGTTGTTGTTGTTGCTGATCAAAGTAGTAGTTTTTCTTGTAGTTGTTGTTTTGATGTTGTTGTTGTTCTTGTAGTATGTATTTTTTCAAGTATTTTTATAAATCAAAGCACATGCTGGATTTGTAAAGCTGACCATGTTCTTAGGTAACCAGATTATGGTGTCCAAACACCCCTTTTCCACATACTTATTACACCAAGAAAACACACACTTGACACTGATGCTTCATATTCTTCATTAAAAAACAGTTCATTTCATATGATCATCACAAAAAAAACTTCAAAAAAATTCAAACTCTTAAACAACATTGTTTGATCATAATGGATTTTTTTAACTTGCCTGTTGGAAAAAGAACTAGACATCAATGGCAACTCTATGCTCAAGGTAGTAACTTTTTAAATATTTGATCAACTTTTTATTATATGTTTAGATATGTTACAATATAATAGTGTTTGTAGTTGTTGTTGTTGTTCTTGTAGTATGTATCTGTCAAGTATTTTTATAAATCAAAGCACATGCTGGATTTGTAAAGCTGACCATGTTCTTAGTTAACCAGATTATGGTGTCCAAACACCCCTTTTCTAATATTAACAAACACGAATTAAGAATCATATTAATTCATCATAAATTTAACATTTTTGTTTTTCCCATAGCTATATATCTACTATGTTTTGTCAAGTCTCATCAATAAATCCCAAGCGTTGGATAACCTGGAGATACAACCCAGCTGCTCAAAATTCAAGTTTTCGTTTATTTTGACCAAATATTTTGTAACGGCAGACGATGGAACTAAAGATATGCCGTTTTAATTTTAAAATAGTTTAGGGTTTTACGTAATGAAAAGACTATCCAAGCATCGGGGTTTTAGTTATGTATTAATAGTTGCAATAAAATGTATTTTTTATAACTACAGGTTTTGCCGGGGACATGTCCTCGGGGAAAGATTTGGCGGGAATTTTCCCGCGAACAATTAGCATGCTTTTGACTTGGTCAAACTATTGGTAAAATTGGAATACACTTTCAGCGGGGACGTGTCCCTGGAGAAAGTTCACGTTGAATTTTGACTATCCGGTCAAAATTTGATAAAACTCCAACATACTTTCACCGGGGACATGTCCCCGCAGAAACTTGATGTTGAATTTTCCCAAACAGGTCAGCGCATTCATGTGCCACGTCAGATGTAATTTTGTCGTTTAGTGGACTCCTCGCCCGTCCATCCGATTGTTGTAGTGCGGCAAAGAAAAGAAAGGTACACATGCAGTTTCTTAAACATTTGCTGCTCTCACTTCCAACTGAACAATATATTATTGCAAATTTCTAAACTTTCGATTGCCTCTTAAATCATCTTACAGTACTCCCTTAGGCCTTAGCATATATTCTAATTTTTTTATCTTGATATTTGATTTGCTTGTTGCAGAGGTCAAAGAATCAAAGGATAATGATGAGAAGAGAGGCCAATATACTAAGTTCTGGAATGAGTTTGGCAAATCAATTAAGCTCGATAACATTGAGGATGCTGAAAACATGAACCGTTTGGCAAAACTTCTTAGATTTGAGACGTGAGTCTCTTACTTCACCTCTAAAATCTTGCAAATTATTTTGTATATGTGGGTATATGATAGCCTAATTTTTGTTTTTATCTAATTATGTTGCAACACAAAATCAGATGGCAAACTAACGTCACTTGACCAGTACATCACATGAATGAAATCCAGACAGAAGGATATCTTCTACATCACAGTAGCAGCAAAGAACAACTTGAAAGATCCTCATTCCTTGATAGGCTTAAAAAGAAGAATTTTTAGGTACAGTTTCTTTATGTATCTTACTATTTAACTAATCACAAGTACATTTCATTAGTGCAAATTTAGTACAAATTTTTATATGAACTTGTCATTGCCTTTGCTGGTCATCATTTTCACAGATCCTGTGGATGAGTACTTGATGCAATACTTGGTGGGTTTTAAGACAGAAAACTCCAAAATGTTTCCAAGGAGGGTTTGAAACTTGGAAAGGATTCCAAAGACAAAGAAACCAAGGAATCATTCAAGGAATTGACCAAGTGGTGGAAGGAAACTCTCGCCACTGAGAATGTTGATGATGTCAAGATCAGTAGCCGTTTGGCCGACACCCCTTGTGTAGTTGTGACCTCCAAGTATGGATGGAGTGCTACCATGGAACGGATCACGCAATCTCAAACTCTATCCGATGCCAGCAAGCAAGCATACATGCGTGGCAAAAGGGTACTTGAGCTTCGTAAGAGACTTGTAAAGGACCCAGAGGTAAATATCTGATATAAACATATAATTATAGAATGTAACGACTTTTGTATTTTTATTTATATATTTATATGGTTTCGCTTGATATTTCACGACACAAGTTTAAAGACCACCACCCAAGTTATGTACCAAACGGCGTTGATGGAAAGTGGTTTTATGCTAAGTGACCCTAAGGAATTTGCCTTACATATATATGACTCAGTGAAGACGAGTCTAAGCATAAGCCCCGATGCAACAGTGGAGGAAGAGGAATAGGTGGAGGAAGCCCCTGAGGCGGGTAGCAGCCCAAAGGAGGAAACTGTATCCACACCGACACAAGATGAAGAAACTGATGTCAAGGATGAGCTATAGGTTTTTTCATAGTAATTTTTGTTTTTCGATATTAATTTGCAATACGCCTGGACCAACTTGTCATACACTATTACTGCCCTCGGCTTCGTTACCATCATCGATTTAATTAAAGTAACAGGTACATTAATTCATCATTTATTCAATTTCTATGTCTTTATTTTTTCAGTTTTTTAATTTTGATCTACCTGAATGAATTATGTCAGCCAATTAATTTTGGTGTAAGATGAATTATGGATTTGTTTTGTATCTATTTATGCATTTTTATGATTCATTTAATTTTGGTGGTGCTATTAAAGAAGGTGATTTCATAGGCCGAAGCCACACCGAGGTGATTATGAGGTTGAGGAAGTTAAAAATTTATTATTCTATGTTACTTCTCTTCATCTAAGCATTTTAACAGAATTTTATTAAAATTTTGTTTAAATAATTTTGTTGAATGTTGATATGACCTTTTTCATTGATGAAATGTATCACAACATGTTCCGATCTTTGAGATACACAGAGATTGTTATTGCAAAATTTTGGTCTGTTGATGGTGTTAATATGAGTTGCCACGGTTTGGCATCATTTTTTGTCACTTGGTTCATAATATATAATTGTTCTTTGCTTTACTAAAATCATGAATGTAAGGAGACAATATTGCAACAAGTTTCTTTGATCTCATTTTGGTTATTTATTGTGCAGATGGCAAGAGCTTACCTATATGGCCTCAATTAACATCCGAAATATCAAGTTTTAATAAGTTAGAGTCACCTTCCAATCCACCTAAATTGCGTAAATTAGCATCAGATATATCCACTTCTGAAAAGGTAGAATCACCTTCCAGCCCACATAGGCTTGAGAAATCTAAAACCGAAAAGCCTAAATGTAGCAATACTCGTGGAAGAGGCTTCTCAAATATTTGATCAAAACATATCTGTTCAACGGAAGGTACATTGCTTTCTCTCACACACACTGACTTTATGTGTACGTATTTATGTGGACTCCTTAGAACGAACCCATATTAGATTGAAGGTTGAAAAGAACTAGACCTTAATCACATGCTTGCTCTTTTGATGCCTTAAATGTGTGATTTCGAAACTTTGCTCAAACATGGGGTAAAAACTGGAAATGGAGCAACAACACAGACGTTGTTTTCCTTCTTCGTTTTATTTTTCTTCTTTCAACATACTGTGATAACATCCATCCTCCACGAGCATTGGATGAGTGTACTTATTTGCTTCTCTTTAAGGGTGGTTACATCTAGCAAAGCTCACAATTCTCTCGGGACCCTTACCTGCTTTATCAATAACTGGTCATATAGGGGCCTAAGTTGGTGACTCAGACGGTTCTTAATATTGTCTTTATGTCTTTAGTTAGCATGCCACTATTAGCGTCAACGTTTAGTGTTTTTTCCTGCCAATGCATTAAGATACAATATTTTCTCGACTTCTCGTATGATTTGCATTTAGATATGTGTTTTTGATATGTCATTTGTGAACATAAACATTTATTGGTTAACATACGATAATAATTAAGCATTGGAATTGCAGGGTAAATGAATCCAGGGGTGTTTTTAAGCATTAGATTCCAGTGCTAGCGTAATGGATTTAATAGGTGTAGTATTGTACCTTGTTAGAGAATTTTTAGGAGTTTCACCATGTAATTTTGTTTTCCCTGTATACAATACTTCCTATAGATTCTTACATACGGTTCTTGATAATATTTGTTTGATGTAGCTGTTTGATCTTCTACACCGCATGTCTGATTCTATTGAACATTTAAAACATTGCAGCTCAAATTGTTGAACATATTTGCTACTGTAAAAGATGATGGAACGGTAGAAATCGATATACCTGCAAATGTTGAGCCTCATACTTATGGACCTGGAGTTGACAAAGCTCAAAATGCTTGCAGTGAAGATCCTGTTGACCCGATTGAACCTCAATATTTTCTACCACTACATAAGTAATACTTATTATTGGAACTCGTGGTGATGTGCAACCATTTGTCGCAATTGCAAAATGTTTGCAAGTCCCTTAATTTTCTTACATTAACCATCTTCTAATCAACTGTTTATGTTATCTATGAAATGAGTTCCAACTACAATACATTTACATTGAATCCTTTATGTGCAGGTGCCACAGACAATGAAGGCCCCCATCTTTGTTGATTATCAACTTGACAACTTCTACTGATATCATCATCGGTAAGTGGTATTTTATTAAGGCTCAGAAACAATACGAAGACAAATAGCTTTAGAATATGGCATGTTTTGATCTAACCATGATCCGTGGATAATGTAAAAAATGATTACCTGGCGTAATTTAATCTTGCTTATAAATATTTGGTTTTAGGTATGTCAAGTGTAGAAGTGATAAACAACTGAGGAGCTGTGGTAATATTCCATCTTTTCTGAGACAAGGTAGTGTACATCTCTATGCTCATAAAGTAGTATGGCCTCATCTTATAGATACTAAATGTATATCTTATAACTTACATCATAAAAAGGATGAAACCAATGACTTGCAGTTGTGTTTATGTTGGTCTTGGTGCACAAATTTGGTCACTAAATCAGATTTCATACATCATGCCCCTTTCGCAACCAATGGTTTGGAAACAGTAAATAGTCAATTTTTCTATAAAAAATTATATATAGCAATAAGCATATCTGGGTTAGTGTGTGATGCAAATTATGTAATATAATTACACTTAACAGGGCCAAATGAAGACCGGAGTAATATTATGGTGTTTAGGAGCACATCGATCTGGGTATCAAGTAAGTTGCTATTATGGTTTCTTCACAATCATTTGAATAGTAATATTAGTTTTAGTTATATGTTGCTATTACAGTTTCTTCACAATGAGTTCAATAGTAATATTAGTTTTAGTTTTATTTTACTCGCACATGAAGTTATTTTTTTTTTATCATTGAACCAACTAATATGTACAATTATCTGTGATTTAAGCTTGTGCTTTTTTTAACCTTGCAGGCCCATAAATACTGAACTGATTACAGTGACTTGAAGTTAGGCTGTACCTGTAGTTGAAGTCTGGTTAAGCCCTTGCTATTTCCATGGAAACTCGTGAAGGTTTTAGCTTCAGTAATATAAGCCAAACCACGAGGAAGAAGAGAAGTGATCGGCGTCCTCGAAATGACATTCAACCAGAAATTGGGAACTCGTCATTGTCATCTTCTCCACCTTCAAATAACGCTGAAATGGGACTAAATGTTGGATATGAATTTAGAACTCAGGAAAGTAGTGATACTTCTATAAGCATGAGCTGATGTGACTAATGCTATACTAACAGGTATACTAAATCATATACAGTATACATACCAAAGTAGATTTCACTGCAATTAGGACTACAATAGAAGGATACTTAATCTCGCTAAGTTTCAACTTTTCTAGACAAATAGTATTTACGAATGTTTCATTTCCAACAGCTTTTAAAGTATGACACTATGTATTGTGGTAGTCGTCTATAACTGTCTTATTGACAAGACCTAGAACCGTAGCCTTTATAAGTATGCTTTCAGCCTGAAGAGGAAGCAAGATGATGAAAGTTCCTGAAGAAGAGATTGAAACCGAATGAATCAGGTGTGTCACTCAGTACTGAGGCAACTAGCATTTACTCATAAATGTGTTATATCCGCACAATTCAATCCCAAACACTCCATAACTGCACTTTGCGATTTTCAATCATTTGATCTGCGAAAGCAAGACCTTGCCATTGCCAACAGAGGCCAATACAAAACGCATTTAGGTAACCTATTACCTTGTGGCTATCAGATTCTTATTGCACTAGCACTCATCTTGTACTTGTCTTGATAAACAATACACACTCCCTTGCTTATATAAAAGTTGGTTTTAATGTATTACAAGAATAATAAATTCTCTTAGATTCATCTTCAATTAGACTTCTTTACATCAAATACCTTAGATGCCTCTTGGTTCGATTACATTCAAGACTCTTCCTGCAGGATTTCAATCCATAGCTAAAGGCCTTGCGAGATTTCAATCCATAGCTAAAGGCCTTGCAACCGAAAACTTCGAGTGGACTTTCGTCATCGCCTTCTCTTTATGCCCAGATGTAGGCTTGGCTGTTGAGTGAAGGTATAATTTGTGGTTCGGTGTATGTCATGATAAACAAAATGACTGTATTTTAATCCATGTTTCCTTTCGTACATTTGATAAATTAATTATTTGGATTTTGTGACATTAATTAGATATCAACTAAGTAATGTTAAGTTACTAGGTAAACATTCAATAATAACTAATTACATACATTCTGTTTCTATAAACGTGCAAGTAATTCAAAGGAAATTAGTAAATGTGCTTAGTTACTTTGTTCTGATATAATCTCTACTACTATACAAAATTATTAAACTGTAACAAAACTTATAACCTTACCAATGATAAGGTAGTTTTTACATGTTAGAAAAATTGTCTTTATGTTATTCTGATTACTTTGGCCCTACAAAATTATAAGATCACCTCCAAATAGGAATAATAGAAAGATAGAAGCTCATACATAATGTACATCACATTATGTATATTTGATACATACATTCTAGGAAGTCATCTAATCAAAATTTATTATTCCTACATACATTCTCGCATTATGTATATTTGGCCCTACAAAATTATAAGATCACCTCCAAATAGGAATAATAGAAAGATAGAAGCTCATACATAATGTACATCGCATTATGTATATTTGATACATACATTCTGGGAAGTCATCTAATCAAAATTTATTCAGTAGTCTACAACCCAAATAACATATGTTTATAACTATTCAGATGTTCTAGCAATGAAAAGCATGTCTAACGGTAAACAACTACCAATTTCGACAACTAGATTTTAGTACAGTTTTAATAAAGCAGCTACATTTGAATGTTCATGAAGTGCTCTGGGACAAGGGTTAAGTCCACATGTCGTCACTTAAAATATTTCACAAAAACAATCAATGTTAATGTAGAATGAAGTGATATAAGTGCTTCTACTGGTCACGTCTAATAAATGCAGCCTCAAATCCTGCTTAGTTAGTAATATGGAGGTGGCCGGGATCAAGTTGACAAGTTTCAAGTTTGATTGCTTCAAAATATGTTAATGAAACAAAAATTGGCTCGATTCTTTAAACGATTGTTTTGTTGATGAAATCGATCTTCAAAGACAGTCCTTCATGGGGCACATGAAATCGAGATGATCCCTAGCCAAAATAATTTGATGAAGTTATGCTTAAGGACATAAAACTTACTTCTCTTAGAAATGGAATTCAGGTTGCCATTCTATTTACTTTCTCGCGATTGATAATTCATTCGTTAAAATTTTTGTGTACTAATGATAACTAAACTATCCAAAATTTATCATGTAAGCTGCTATTAAAAAGTGGCACCGACATGTAACTAAGGCTACTGTTCTATCTACTGACACCTTATTTGTCAACAAACTCTTCCTTGTTTAGATAAACTCGACTAAAAGGCCGTTATTATCACTAAGACACTAATAATAATTTTTCTTCACAAGAAACAGAACAGACATGTTCTTTAGTTATCTTTCGCTGATGATCCAAAATAGCCTTACAAACGTTTTTTGTATTCAACTTTTAGCAATGCACTTGATATTTAAAGTTTCATAATTTTGGTAATCATAGCTTCCACCAATCTGAGCGACTAAAATGTTTTATATCTTATGGTGTTAATGGAAATGCAATAAGTTCATATATATTTGTCATGTTGCATAAAGTAAAATAAGAGCTAATTGAACAAAAAGTGAAAACAAAACCCAGTTCAGTTATGTTTACTCCATCAACCTTGATTCATTGTAATATCGCGGGCCTCAAGCTGTTCATCTTCTTGCTCTAAAGGAGGTATATTATCTCAATACATAGTGATTGCTTCAGTGTCGATATATACATTAAATTTAAACAGGATGCGGGTTAATATAACTTGCTCACTTAAACAAATTTGCCAAGCTAATTATGAATGAATTGGTATTACTGGATAAAAAATTTGACAATCACAATTTATTTTCTACATTATTTGCGTCCTCTACTATCTATTGATATGTTCAAGTTTTTCCCATACTCTCGATAAGGTATGCTATCTTAAATTCATAGTTTATTGTAGTTTAAAGTTAATATTAGTACTTTATTGACCTACCTTTTATTAACTGCAGCTTGTGCGCATAGGATACACCAAACAAGTTACCCGTGCTTTTTCTAAGGTTGCCAAAAAGTCACCAAATGAGGAAACTTCTTCATCGTGGCTAATGATGGATTTAGGGCTAATGATTAAGTTGATAGTTCAACCACATTTGATGACTGATAAAGAGTATTGTGCATAGTATCAACCATGGGGTTTAGAATAATGGATGTAGCCTCGAACTCATAAATACCCTCCTACACCATGTATAGAAGATGATGGTTTTTCCCTAATCCAAATGGTTTTAAAACCATCACGGAAAAAGCATATCGCACGGTACTAAATGTAAGTTCATTATCTTTACATTTGTACAAACTAGCAGGGTACCCGCGCGTTGCAGCGGTGGGCGCCATACAATTAAAATATTCAGTGAAATTTTTTTTATTTGTATATTTTACAATACAATAGATATACGGACGACGACAATTTTAGTTTTGAATATTGTTATGCAATAACAAAACTTTTCATATAAAAATTGTAGATTATCCACGTGATGTGGTGACAATAATGAGTTGGTAGTAGGTATATTGTAAAGGTATGAGGTAAAAGTAGTTGACAATAGCCCGTAGTCATAAGTTATCATTGAATAATAACACCATAGTGAATTTTAAAAATCACTTACATTATACTAAGAAAATTTAGTTTTCAAAAAAAATGTTTGTTAAATTTGTCCCACATAGATGAATGATACAAGTAAAACATTAGTTATAAAGATAAAGTAAAAATAAATATTTAATAAATCATGTGGGTTACTTTAAAGAGTATAATTTCAAATATACATATATAATATATATAATTAGCACTTAGCACTTTGCATCCTTTGCTTTGAAAAAATCGTCCGATTTTTATAAAACAAAGTTTTTAGTTTTTACGGTAAGTTTTATTAAAAAAATTCCAAAAGGCGCATATGTTGATTCTCGAGGCACTCTTGCAATTTAATAATATTTTTTGAACATTGTATTTTATTATGCATTTTTAAACACTATTGATTTAACAATATTGTTTTCGGACGACTTTTATGTGCTAGGCGAACCAGTGGTGACTCCGGTTCCCGGTTGAACCCGTTGGCCCGGTCCGTTTTTTAAAACCATGTGTACCATGAAGTTGTTTACATATACCTTGCATGAATATTTGTGTGTTATATTAGTTTGTACAATATGTATAATAACAAGTATATTTCATATTAGGGGTGTTTTAAAAATAACATTTATTAGGTATTTATTGTTATGGACGTTTTTTTTTCCTTATATTAAATTACTTTGTATTTTTTTTATTATTTTTTTTAAACATGTCTAAAAAAAAGTGCTTTAAAGTGTTGCAACAAATGCTATTATAGATGTACTTATTAAACATTGCCATTATTAGCAAGTGTTGAATCTTAATTTTTTAAGTCTTCCTTTTTAGGAATGTCCCAAATGCTTTATAATGTAGTATAAATATATGTAAATGTGTATAATCATATAATTAGGACTTTACACCTTTGTATCTTTTGCTTTGAAAAAATCGTCCGATTTTTATAAAACAAAGTTTTTAGTTTTTACGGTAAGTTTTATTAAAAAAAATTCAAAAGGCGCATATGTTGATTCTCGAGGCACTCTTGCAATTTAATAATATTTTTTGAACGTTGTATTTTAGTATGCATTTTTAAATACTATTGATTTAACAATATCGTTTTCGGACGACTTTTATGGGCTAGGCGAACCGATGGTGACTCCAGTTCCCGGTTGAACCCGTTGGCGCGGTCCGTTTTTTGAAACCATATGTACCATCAACTTGTTTACATATAAATTGCATGAATATTTGTGTGTTTTATTAGTTTGTACAATATGTATAATAACAAGTATTTTTCATATTAGGGGTGTTTTAAAAATAACATTTATTAGGTATTTATTGTTATGGACGTTTTTTTTTCTTATATTAAATTACTTTGTATTTTTTATTATTATTTTAAACATGTCTAAAAAGTGCTTTAAAGTGTTGCAACAAATGCTATTATAGATGTAATTATCAAAAATTTTCCATTATTAGCAAGTGTTGAATCTTAATTTTTTAAGCCTTCCTTTTTAGGAATGTCCCAAATGCTTTATAATGTAGTATAGTTTAGACAATTTGAGCTATATTTCTTTTACTAACGATGTTTAATATTAAAAATTTGTGCTAAATTGTAAACGAGTGTATGAGTTGTAAAGTTTACAAGTCTGACTTTTTTCATCTCTTGCTGTGTAGATCGATTGTGATGATTTAGAAGATATAGGTATTATTGTGAATAGGGGTGACGGTGATGATTCCGAAGACGATGAAGGCGATAACACGAAGAGACACGACGATTATGATTTGGATGATATAAATGACATGGAAACAAATGACGAGGAACCTGTGCGCAAAGTAAGACAAGAAATTCGTGCTTAAATGGGAGTTTTAAGGTCCTTTCGGTTTTGTCATTTCTCATTTAATTGTAACAAGATTTTCTCAAAATACAACTTTAAATTGCTAATTCCATAATGCATATTGTTCCTATAAAGCCGTGTAGAATAATGATCCATATATTTTCTTATTGCTTCAGATTTTTCGTTTTTTTGTTTTGCTTTGGATACATCTACCAAAGAAACACATGTAAATAATGCTACCATTTGTGTAAATATGGATGAAGAAGCTTTGAAGATAATGGTAAAGCTACTATTTGTTCATATTTGAGGGTAATATAAGGTAAACACTTCTTTTTTGCATTGGCATATGGCTACAGGAAAGTCAAATAAAATGGAAAAAGAGTTAAGCAATGCCACACATGTTAAAATTCTTATTTTATAGGCTACAATGTAGTTAAATATTATTCCTTCCCTGGCAAAGGGGGCAAGCTCACAACCCTCCAAAAATAAGTAATCACAAATCGTTTGCATGTATCAGTTGCCAAATTCCTCACTGTGAAATCAGATATATGGTGACAAGATATTCCACTCATGAATTATGATAACAAATAGAAATGTTGCATGTTCGAAGTGTGGATGTAAAGGAAGCATTACGACTTCAGCAACAAAACAACTTTATGATTCTTAATGTGAGACCATAAGCAGAGTTTAAAGAGATTAATAAAGTTATTTTTTACTAAGACCACTAAATGAATTAGAAATGAATTACTAAAGGCAACCGGACAATGTTTAGCCACAAATGAAACAAATCGATGAGAATTACTATTTATGCTTTGAGGCACTTCTCATAATCTTATATCAACAGCATAAATCTAGCTTTTTTCATGACGGACAATTAGCTATGCATCTTAGCTATTACGAGATATTACCTTTTCACAATATACTATTGATTTTGCATCACTTAATTCATACAAATAAATGCCTTTCAGGTTCTACATTGCGACCATCTGTTATTTGCTATTGCAGGCAAACCTAGTGCTACTCCGGATCTATTATTTTGCCACCACATATCAATGTCAATGTCAATGGTCCATTGATGTCACCCAAGTTTTTATCATGTGATTATATCTTAAAGTTATATTTCTTAATTTTACCCCTTCTCTTTTACAAGGTTAATTTTAAAATGGTTAAATTATTTGAATGATAGAATTAACAATGCATTAGTAATGAAAGTTCATTCTTCTTTACTTGATGACTTACTCTTTTAATGTTCTACAAAAGGCGATTGGGTATATAGTTTTGGAAAAACATGTATGGTTAACAAGTGCCAAATTATTTCAAATGTCAATTACAAATTGAATTTTCCGCAGACACATAAGTAGTCTTAGGCACTACCTTTGTGACATGTCAACCAGTTAGCATTACATAGTCCTAGGTACTACCTTGACTCGATTTGACAGTACCTTAAAACTGAGCCGTTTGATACAATCTGTTTCAAATCGACACCGAGTTTTATCATTTTATGCTTTCCAAACACATTATCATTACATAATTAAATTAAGGTTAATGTTGAAAGAAACTAGAAAAGTTAGGAGGTTGTATGAACTTTAAATTTGACCCGCTCAACCCATTTGACCCATTCCGCTTAAGGATGTTTTATTATGGCATGACCTTTTAAGAGGTAAATGTATGAACATTCATATTGTCGGTTCTCATATAGGCTTATTATTGAAGTAATGAATGTAAGTGCTCTAGATGATCATACTTAGAGTTAAAAAATGTATTGTTAATGATTGTTTAATCAAGTCCTAACAAGAAAGGTGTTAGCCGTAACATTTTTATCAGAAGTGATGGTCATTTACTTTTAGGAACTTTGTAACGTGTGTTAGATATCGTGCTAGAATAGTCAACGGGCTCGTGGATTGGGCTAAGCTAAATGATTAATCGTTTAGTTAAGCTAGCCTTGTATAAGTTCATGTAACCCAATCCATGTCCAAGCCCATCTCACGGCCCATGGCCAAGCCTTAGGGCATTATGTTACTTGTACTATAAATACCCCTCAAAGTCTCATTTGAGGGGTGTGCTTGAGTGTGTGTGTGTGTTTTTTTCCCTTTGATATAACATCTCTTGTTCATCTTTCTCTCTACACACATATACGCATAACATATATCAAGTTACCATCTTTCTCATCTTTCCATCTTTGTTTCTTGTTTCTTCTACGCATAACGTGGGTGTTTGTGTTCGTGTTTTACGTATTTGGTTAGCTTGGTAAAGTGATAAGGTTGATATATTTAAGGTCCTACAATTGGTATCAATCGCCTAACAATGGTTTAGGAGTGTTGTGTTACGTTTTTTGCTCAAACTTTACACAAAAGGTTGCATTTTTTTATTTAAAACCGTGAGTTTTTGTTATAAAGGTTTGATTTTTACGTGGTTTTAAGCTTAAAGTTGTAGACTTTATTGATCTTTAAGTGTTTTAGAAGAAGTTCGTGCAAAAGAAATCTTTTGGAAACGTGTTTTTGGGTGAAAAATTCGTGTTTTTGCATTTTTGGGTAGTTTTTACGCGTAAGAAAAAGTCAAAACCCTCGTTTCCTACGCGTAAGGTCTACGCGTAAGAATTGAGTTTTTACGCATAAGCTTTTGGTGCAGAATCTTCGTGCAACAACGGTTACTTAGTGTTTTCCTTGCTTGGATAAGCTTGAAAAACACTTCGACTTGTGGATATCTTTCACGCTTGGACGAGTGTGAATGATTTTGGTTTTAAACCTAATCTTACGCCTAAGCAGAAAGCTTACGAGTAAGCACTCTACGCATAAGTTAAATCTTACGCGTAAGGTACTCTACTTCTAAGTATAAAGTTTACGCATAAGCTTACGTTTAACCTTAAGTTTACGCGTAAGTCCGGGTCTCGCATAAGCATCATCTTACGCCTAAGGAGAGTTACGCATAATCAGTCTACGCCTAAGTCAATCTCTACGCATAAGCACTCAATCCTACGCCTAAGAACAAGTTTACGAGTAAAATCTTAAGCAAAACTTCAAATGGCCATAACTTTTGAACCGTAACTCCGTTTTCAGCGTTCTACCCATCAAAACAACCGTGAGAACGAGGAGATTGGCACGCCGAATAAACTAAAGTTGATTCGGGTCAACCTTTGAGTGCTAAAAACGCTCCGAACAGAAGTTATTGAGGTTTTTAAGTTTTTAGACAAAATTTTTACTACAACAACCGAGCTTAATCTTCATCAAACACTACTCCTTTATTGTTGAATCGATCCTACATCAACTTTATCATCAAATACCTTCATCAATGGCAACTCAACAAGACATTCATGCACCGGTCCGAAAACCGTCCTCCTATCTTTGGAAAAGGGTGGATATCTTCAATGGACAAGTCGAATGTTTCGCCACATCAAGACCAAACCTAATGGAAAACTCATGATTCAATCCATTATGAATGGACCCTTCAAGCCTCGACCACCCAAAACTCGAAATCTCGATGCAACACCTCCGTCCCACCATCTTTTCGTGTTCAAATGAATCGAAATACATCAAGAGGATAACAAACAGGTTGAAGCGTATGACATGGCAATACACATTGTCCAACCGGGTTTACCAAGAGACGTCTTTGTCACTGTGGACGGTGTGAAACCGCTACGAAATGTGGGAACGTGTTAGACGGCTTTGTTATGGAACATAAATTGGTCAACAAGACACGGAGAACAAGTCGCTAATCGCATGGGAGAAGTTTACATCTACTCCGGGAGAATCCATTGAATCCTACTATGGAAGGTTTTGCACGTTGATGAATGAGCTTATCAGAAACAAGTTGGCACCCAGAACAATCGTAAGTAACATCAAAATTCTCAACAATATTCCAGAAGAATGGGGATGATATGTCACTATTGTCAACCAAACAAAGGACTTACATCAGGTGAACTTTGATCAACTCAACGATTTTCTAAAACAAAACCAAGCTGAAGTCAATGAAGTTAGGAAAGAAAGATTGGCAAAGAATCATGATCCCTTGGCACTAATTGCAAAGACTCCAACTCCAGTGAACTCACAACAACAAGCTTCATCATCTTCCACTAACAACAACTTGCAGCAATACATTCCACAACCACAAGTCGTTATCCCTCAACAACAATTCTACTCTCAAGAACAACAAGTCAATCAAAACATCAATATCCACAATACCGTGAACAAAGAATCACCGATCTTGAGATCGAACAAGAACAAGCTTTGTCAATCGCATTTTCTTTTTGACTAAAGCATTCAGAGGTCGCTATTCCACACCAACTAACAACAACCAAAGGACTTCATCAAACACTCGCAATGTGCAAATTGCACAAATGGGTGTGAATATGGGTCATCAAGGACAAATGGTTGAGTTATTGGGAATCGGCAGGATATGCTACCGGATTTCACATGGGTAATCAGCGGTTCCATATCGTAATCAGTTGGGTCGAATGTTGGAAATCGGAAGGCGAGAATGTTGGGAATAGAGCGATGGTAATCGAAATGGGTATCTTTGCAGCTCCGATCGTTGGGAATTATGGAAATGTGAATCGTGGTAATCAGTTACGTGTTACAACGGTCAAGGAGTGGGTCACATAGCAAGGAATTGTCCTACTAAGCCGAAAAAGAAGGATCTTGCGTATCTTCGTAAAGCTATCATGTTGGTACAAAAGGAACAAGCGGACTTCGGTTGAGTCTTGAGGAACATGACTTTATAGCTATTATGGATGATTTGGAAGACCGAGAGGACATCAATGCAAACCGCATCTTCATGGCAATTCTTCGTGAAGCTAAGTATGACATCGAGTCCGACGCACCTCCTATCTATGACGCCAATGCGATTTGAGGTACCAATCATTGATCCATGCTATAACAATGTCATATTTGATGTGTTTACTCATGACGAACAACATTCATGTGACATCCGCACCTACTTATGATACATACCGGACAATCCGAGGTGTAGCAATACTAACTCGAAACTCGGATGTGGATCCTAGTGGAGGTCGTGTGGCACAAAATCTCAAACCGATGAGGAAACACGTGCTTATTTTGAAATATTAATCAATAACTGTGGCATTGAAATCGAGAAAGTTAAAACGGTCAATCGCGAAGTTAAGGCCGCGAATGCTTTGACCGCTGAGCTTGAGAGTTATAAGGAGAACGTAAAAGCTTTTGAATTTCACAAAAACAAAGAGTCAGAATTAGAAACTGGTTATCGAAATTCCGTTTTAAAAGAACAACAATTGCAAATCAAGTATAACACACTTGATGTGAATTTGAACTTGAAAATAAAATCTTTAATCAAGGAAATTTCTGATCTAAATGACCAACTTTCTAAACAAAAAACAATGTTTTCTGATCTTGAAAAAGAGAAGAAACAGTTGATTACTGATTTTTCAAAACGAGAAGATTCTCTCCTTGATGAAATTCTTGATATAGATGAAAAAATCAAAAAATTGGAAAATTTGCTTGTTACAACGGGTCATTCAGCTAAATCAACCAATATGTTGATTAATCAAACGAATCCGTATTTTCATACAACACAAAAAATGGCACTTGGTAACACACCTCCTTGTTTCCTCAAGAAAGCTCAGAAAGAACAGAATGTTTTGAACAATAGAAAAGCATTGCATGAACCCATAATTGTTTGTGATTCTCTTGAAACATTAGAACTATCTGACGAGAGTAGATCAAAAATGAAACAAAAGAATTCGGAAATCAAACCAATCGACTATAACAAATGGAACAAAATTAATGGAATTACTTTTGTTTCACAAAAAGAAAGGTTAAATTTTTCCATCACACCCAGTGTTTCAAACAAAGAGTCAACAGCAGTTTCAAAATCTGTTTCAAAACAAGTTCCAACTCCTGTAGTTGTCTCACAATCTCTTTCGAAAATCGAACAAATGTCTTCAAACAATCCTTGTAACACAAGTGATGCTAGAAGCATTTTAGATGACGTTAAAACTAGAATTGGGGAACTTCAAGAGACCATTAAATCTAAAACCAATATTATAACTAATATATGGTTTTCTAGTTTTGATGATGAAAATAAAAAGTTTTTTGAAACTTAAATTACCCCTCAGCTGAATAACATCAACTCAAGGGTAATTCATTTTGAACAAGCATTTTTGAAAGAAACAGTTGACTTTGTCAAGGACCATAAATCCCTGGTAAAGAAAGCTAATGAAAGTGTTGAACACATCAAAGTTTTGGAAAATTTAAATGATTCTCTCTTCGAAGATGTTCTGTAACCGATATTATGTCCATTATTTTACAAACATATTTTGTTGAAGATCATGAAAGACTCGATCGAGACCTCAAAATTGTTTGAAAATATGAAAATGCTCTTGCAAAACTTGAAAAGAAAATGTCTCATATTTTAAACAACTTGATTGAAAAAGCGAGGAATGCAAGTATGACAAACTGTCGATGAGCGTGCCTATAATGACATGAAAGAGAAAATGATCTTTGAGGGCCCAGTGGAATGTCAAAAGGAAAGGTGTGGATACTAAGATTGCAAAACCATTGACCGAGGAGAAAGCAAATGTTCCCAAACCGGTTTTCTAACCAAAAATGTCAATTTCTATGCCTCCTCCAAAAATCAATGAGAAAAATGATTTGTCAAAACCAGTCACTCCACCTGCCTTACCTAAGCAAAAAGGAAAAATTGTTGATAATGAAAAAGCGATTATCGAGAAACCAAAAGTTTTAGCACCTGGCATTTTTAAGATGAGCACCACTAATGCGTCTGCCTCCACATCTAAACCATATGGAACAAATGACATAAGTTTAAACAAGCACTCTAAAGTGACTAGGAAAGCTGAAACCACTTCTCTAGATAAAAATGAGAATCCTAATGAGTGTGCCTTACCTTCTACAGGACTAGGAAGCACCTATAGGAGCAGCAGACTAAAGCCTAAGAGCAATACAAGGAAAAATAGAGTCTCGACTGCCTCTAAGAGTAGTAGCTTGAATAAAGAGAAGAAAGTAGAAGAACACCCTAGGAATTTACCGCTTTGTAATAAGAAAGACATTTCATCTGAATGTACTAAACCTATGAAACTTGCTAAGTTTAATGAATGTGTTGATTCTGTTTGTTTAAATTGCAAGAAATCTTTAACTAATGTTCATGATGATTGTGTTTCTAAGAATGAGATTGTTAAGCCTGTTCAGAAGAACGTTCCAAAAAGAACTTATGCTAAACCTCTAGGAAGACGAGTTGCAAGATTTAGGTCTTACACTCCGATAAGAAGCATATTGTTTACTTTAGGGATGATATTTGAAACCAACGGGTAGAACTTTCACACTCGTAATGGTAGAATGAGTGATGAACGTGTCTTCCCGATGAGATAACTTCTATGAGTGTGATCGGATTTTACCTCTAACCCAAAGGAACCAAAATCAAAACGGTTTCCAAACTCTTCTTCTTCCGTTATTGGCGAGTTATCGAAATATGTCTTTGGATCATCGACTCGGGTTGCTCCAAGCACATGACCGAATCAAGTCTGGCGATCAATTTCGTCTAGAAATTCAAGGGAACCATACGTTTGGAAATAATCATGTAGCACTATCATGGGTTATGGAGATCTACCTTTGGAAATTATTTGATCACTCGGGTTTACTATGTCGAAGGGTCGGGACACAATTTGTTTTCGGTCAGGCGGTTACGTGATGCGATTTAGAGGTTGCTTTTAGGAAAAATGCTTGCTTCGTTAGAAACTTGAATGGCACTGATCTCTTAACTGGGAATCGTGATACAAACTTGTATGCTATCAACATTAACCAAACGGCCTCTTCATCACCAATATGTCTTATGACACGAGCATCTGGAACAAAGTCTTGGTTGTGGCATAGAAGATTATCCCATCTCAATTTCGACACCATCAACAAACTGGCCAAAGACAACATCATCAACGGACTTCCAAAGTTCAAATACACCAAGGATCACCTATGTCCATCATGGGAACAAGGAAAAAGCAAAAGAGCATCATATAAACCCAAACCCGTACCTAGTTCAGAAGCAAGGTTGCATATGTTGCACATGGACTTATGTGGCCCAATGAGAGTTGAAAGCATTAATGGGAAAAAGTATATTCTTGTTATCGCCGATGACTATTCAAGATATACATGGGTTAAGTTTCGAGGTCAAAAGACGAAGCACCGTGCATCATCATCACCTTCCGAAACGTATTCAAGTACTTCTTCAAGCTCCTATAAGGGTAGTAAGAATGCACAACGACCTGAATTTACTAATCGGGAGTTAAGAGCTTATTTTGAAGATGTTGGAATCACACATCGACATCGCTTGTTAGAACTCCACAGTAGAATGGGGTAGTTGAAAGAAGAAATCAAACTCTTGTGGAAGCTGCCGCACAATGCTAATCTATTCTAGTGCACCGTTATTTCTATGGGTCGATCTTTGTTGCCAACGCTTGTTTCACTCGTAACCGATCCCTAATCCATCCAAGATTCAATAAAACCCCATATGAACTAGTGAACAACGAAAACTCGATATCTCTTACCTTCACGTGTTTGGCGCTTTGTGCTATCCGACAAACGACGAGAGAAGATCTAGGAAAGCGAAAGCTAAAGGTAATATTGGAATCTTCATTGGATACTCGTAAAACTCGAGGGCATTGTGGTGTATAACAGAGAACTAGGAAGATAATGGAGACGATGAATGTGAATTTTGACGAATTTTCACAGATGGCTTCTGAGAGACTCGCTCTAGAACCCGCACCAAACCCGCAGACTTCTGGACACATCAGTTTAGGACTCGTACAACAAAGAGCTCCATCAACTTTTGCTGGCACTCCTCATGAACAAGAATGGGAGAATTTCTTTGAGTTAATGTTCGATGAATACTAGGTGGAACTTCGACATATGCATCAAACCATCATTCCGCTGCACCCGCTCAAAATCATCCACCACCACCAACAGATGATGCATCTACAACGGTCGAAACCAATGCACCAACTCCATCAATGTCATCTACATCGACTTCTGCAAATCCTATTCTTACAACAGTTTTACCAGCAGTTGATGAGCAAAACCAAAACATATCATTTCAAGAAGAACCTACTCAAAACCAGAACGATGCAACGTTAGATGAAGACTTATTTGAAAACCCGTTTGCTACGTAATCAGCTGAATCATCTTCAAGCTTACGAGAACCATCTAACTCACATACGTATAACCAACGGTATCCTTCTACTCTGAAGTGGACAAAAGACCATCCAATTGAACAAGTTATTGGTGAACCTTCACGGCCAATTCAGACGAGCCGCCAACTTGCCACCGACTGCGACTTGTGCATTTACATTTGCTCAATTCGCAACATCGAACCGAAAAACATTAGGGAGGAAATGGCAGATAACGCTTGGATAGAAGCAATGCAGGAGGAACTTCTCCAATACCGTCTTCATGACTCTTGGGATTTGGTTCCAAGACCAATTGACATTCGCGTCATTGATCTCAAATGGTTATGGAAGAACAAAAGGGATGAAGAGATGAGCGTAATTGCAACAAAGCTCGTCTCGTGGCCAAAGGATACAGACAGAAGAAGGATAGACTTTGAAGAGTCATTCGCGTCGGTAGCAGACTTGAGGCGATCGGGATATTCTTAGCCTATGCACTCACAAAAACATCACGGTTTATCGGATGGACATTAAGACCGCGTTCTTGAATGGAACTCGAAAGAAGAAGTGTGCGTGAGTCGACCGAAGGCTTCATAGACATGGAACATCCGGACTACGTCTACAAACTCAAAAGGCAATCTATGGCTTGAAACAACCTCAAGAGCGTGGTATGACGAATCGTCCTCTTCACGATTCTAAACAATTTCTCCAAAGGAATCTGTTGATCCTACCTTGTTTACACAAAATGCAAAACGACATTTTGATTGTTCGATTACGTGGGCGACATCATTTTGGGTCCACTAATCCGAATCTTTCAAAACATTTTGAAAATCTCATGAAAAGCAAATTTGAAATGTCCATGATGGGGGAACTAAAATTTTTTCTTGGTTTACAAATACATCAGTCCCCACGTGGAATTTTTATTAATCAAGCGAAATATACAACTGAGATTTTGAAAAAACATGGTATGGATAATTGTGACTCGGTCGGTACACCAATGGTAACTTCACCAAAAATTGGAACCAATTTATTTGGGAAACCTATTGATCCAAAGAAATATTGGAGCATGATTGGTTCTCTCATGTACCTCACTGCTAGTCGACCCGATATTCATTTTGATGTTTGCTTATTAGCACGGTTTGAGCAAAGCTCACCGAACGCACCTCAAAGAGGTTAAAAGGATCTTCGGTACACGAAGACATCCATTCACATGGGACTTTGGTATCCGAAGGAATTCGGATTTGATCTAATTGCCTTTTCGGATGCGGACCATGCGGTGATCAAGTTACGACAAAAGTACATCGGAGGAGCACAATTTTGGGTGAAAAATTAGTAAGCGGTCTTCAAAGAAACAAGATTGCACTGCACTTTCAACCGTGAAGTTGAGTATGTGTCTCTATCTGCGTGTTGTGCTCAAGTTCGTGGATGAGAACACAACTCACAGATTATGGCTTTACTTTCGATAAAATACCTATGTATTGTGACTCGAAAAGTGCCATAGCCATCTCATGCAATCTGCTTCATCACTCAAAGACCAAGCATATAAGAGTACGCTATCACTTCATAAAAGAGCACGTAGAAGAAGGTCTTGTTGAATTATTTTTCGTGAAGACAGTTACCAACTCGCCGATCTATTTACTAAAGCCCTTCCAAAAGAAAGGTTTAACGATTTAGTTCGATTTAATTGGAATGCTAAGCCTAACCACGAGGAGTTAGAACGTCTTCTCGAATCTTCTTGAAAATGATTTTCCAAAAGCTTATTGTAAATATTATTGAAAAACAAAATACAAAATTTGAAAAACCTACAAAAGCAATATATAAAAAAGCGATAGAAAATCAAAATCCAAAATATTCTTCTCACGACATGTCTCTCGTATAATCGATATTCTCATGACGTTTCTAGAAATGGCATTCAACAATGATACGGACATATCTGATGCTTGAGCGAGAGTTCTTTAAATGTTTTCTAAAACATGTCGCTTCCCAAAATTTCTTCAAAAATGGCTTTCAGATACTTCTTGATCGAAACCCGGACAAAAATGATGACTTTTGATTATTTACAAATCAAAACTCGTGTTTTTAAAGAAAAATCAAGTGTACATTTCAGTGCACTACATTTAAAACTGGTGAGAAATCATCATCATCTTGAGCACCTTTTTTCAAGATTGTTCAAAAATATTTTCAAAATCTTTCAAAATATTTTGTGCTCAAGATAACTCCCTCTAAAACCTTTAATTGATTATGTTCCAAATTCATGCTTAAATCAAATCCGTTTGTCTCCCCACAAGTTTCTAAAAATGTTGTTTAATCCGTTGATATAAAAAATATCACGAATATGCTATTTTTGAGGGGGAGGAGACGTGATTAAAATGTGATCAAAAAGTTTAACGATCGTTGTTTGATTCTCAAAAGAGCTCAACTCAGTCATAACCATTGAATTGACGAGGAATAATGTACCATCTCGAGAAACTTTCTATGGACTTGACTAGGACGGGTAATAATTTCAAGCTAGTTCTCTAGTGATGTAAACGTGTCTCGAATCGGTCTAGCTCATTTAAAGTCGATCAATTCAAAAAGTGCGAACTCTACTCTCAAGGTGTTAACAAAATGTTTTGATAATCATAAACACTTTGAGAGATTTTCAAGAAAAATGGTTTTATGGCAACAATAGGATAGTCATGGAGTTATAAGGTGACTAAGGATAGGAAAATCCGTCCTATGATCCGCCAGAGCCGGAGGGATCTACCCAAGGACATCACAAATAGTTAGTATTAGAAGTCCTTAGGTATGATTGAAAAAAGGAGTAATGTGAGAAAGGAGAAAGAAGGGGTTGAAGAATTAAAAAGAACTGTAATGAAAAAGGGTGAAAAGAAATAGCCCTCCATAATCAACCATAGGGCAGAAACCGGGTTCAATACGTATGCTACTGGTTGTCACTTAGATGACGCCGGTATTGAAGACAAAGAAGTCATGGACCCAGTGACGCACTGCACTAAACCTTCTACCCACTCAATTCCTCTTAAAAGGATTTGTTTCATTCTTACTGGGAACCCTACATAATCTATCGACTTTCTCTTAGGGATCATTGGTATTGAAGAAGGAGACCCTCTCCCTAGTCTCCGCTCAGGAAAATCAAAATGCACTATTGAGTCTAGAGCCACGAGATTCATCAAAATATCTCATAGGAACACTTGACATGACATCGCTTGTTGTTCATCAATAAGGACACAAGTGATATATTCTAGAGTCCCACGCAGATCTTAGCAACTGCCGTAACATTTATGAGAAGTTTCACATCCGTGATCTTCAATGATTGAATGGAAACTCTGCCGGGGTCAGCGTTAAGCCACGGCGGTCACCGGTAACTCCCGTGGATTACGCTTAGTGTGTCTCAAATGGTCTACATCGCGGGGTGATACTGGTATACCTCAACACTCACCGAATCAGAGGTGTACTTTGGTACATCGCGTTATCCCACTTGTGGGACTCCGGATCGAGAACGGCCTTTGTGATAATTAGAGACGTGTTTTCACACTATCTTCATAACACACTCGAAATTCAAACTTATGGCCTGGATTATTTCTAACACATGTTTTATGTTTTCTTCTTATGGATGCTCGCGGGAGGAAGAGATCGTGCAGATTCTCCACATGCTCATACCAACAACACATGAAAGTTCTCGTCAAAATCAAAGGCAACACAAAGTTAAAGATGATTCTTCGTCAATGTCAAAGAATCTACAGAGTATAAAGACTCGAGAACTACGTCATTGGCAATTAAAAGTCAAATAGAAGTGTGAGCATGGTGGAGAATGACGTGGAGACACCTAACCAACGAAGTTGACAACGGCAGACAACCACATTAATTGATCACAAAGCATGAAGGAACAAAGAATCAAGACTATTCTATATCTACACGCAAAGTTCAAGCTCAAGGAAAGTAAAGACCTAATCAAGTGGAGCATCTTTTGAATGACCACCCTTAGGGGAGATTGTTAGCCGTAACATTTTATCGAGTGATGGTCATTTACTTTTAGGAACTTTGTAACGTGTGTTAGATATCGTGCTAGAATAGTCAACGGGCTCGTGGATTGGGCTAAGCTAAATGGTTAATCGTTTAGTTAAGCTAGCCTTGTATAAGTTCATGTAACCCAATCTATGTCCAAGCCCATCTCACGGCCCATGGCCAAGCCTTAGGGCATTATGTTACTTCTACTATAAATACCCCTCAAAGTCTCATTTGAGGGGTGTGCTTGAGTGTGTGTGTGTGTGTTTTTCCTTTGATATAACATCTCTTGTTCATATTTCTCTCTACACACATATACGCATAACAAATATCAAGTCACCATCTTTCTCATCTTTCCATCTTTGTTTCTTGTTTCTTCTATGCATAACGTGGGTGTTTGTGTTCGTGTTTTACGTGTTTGGTTAGCTTGGTAAAGTGATAAGGTTGATATATTTAAGGTCCTACAAAAGGCAAGAGACAATGGGGTTCAACACTACAAGATGTATAACTATATTAAAGTCAAGATTTTATATCTATTTATCTACTTGCCCAACTTCACTTTCCCCGTTTTAGTGATTGCCTCACCTATACTCTATATTTGACCATGCTAGACTTCCATAATCATTTCCTTGATATTGCTATTGGATGATTATTACATTTGTGTTTGGGGTGAAATTTTGAACTTTTAGTAACTGAAATAGCATAAAGAAATTGGAGCAGCTTCATTTATGAAGAATAATGTAGAACATGTTTGGTATTTCTTTTTGGGTAAAGGGTTACCCTGGTAAAATATATTAAAACTAAAAAGTTTAGTACAATGGAGTGTGGCTAAAGTATTACATTAACCTCAAGCCCGCGCTTGATAAACAAAATAAACCAAATTAAGTCTTTGAGACTCAACTACTCGACTTAGCATCAACCATTGTAAATAAAATGCAGTATCAATATTACCATCACAGGGAATAACATTCTTGATGATGTAGTATTCGATATAATAAAGACAACGTCCCGATTCTGTATGATCAGAATAAGTTTCGTTTTCCAAATCTTGGCCTATAACTTGTGAAAGGAAGATTAAAAAGGGACTATATGTTCTTACTATGCAAGTTGGTGCGTCCGTCTTTTGTGCTTGAATAAACAAGTAAAACCAGTACTTCTTTTTGGTGTACCGATTCACACTCTAAATGTTTTGTTCCCAGTCAACTTCATTAGAAGAGGAGAAATTGCAGAGCGCCAGGTTTTGTTCCGAGTTGACTTCACTGGAAGAGAAGAACTTGCAGAGCACCAGGATTAGCTTCTGCTTTTGGTTTTAGATATTCTTTATGATTCAAAAAGAAGCATTGTATGGTATTGATAATTTTTGCTTGCCTGTTCCCAAGTCATGCTATGGAATTTCCACTGCATCAGAAATAAGCATTGTATTTAAAGTTGCAAATGCACATTGTACTGCCAAAAGTTTCCCTTTGTTGCAATTGCAGAGCAGCTTTGTGTATGACACTACCATTACTGTGACTTTACCAAGCCTTAAACCACATGTGTTTAATGAGAATGTTTCTCATAGTAAATATGTGAAAACCACTTAAATATGTCAAAGCATTGGGTTGAAACACTGTTTTTATTTGCTGGTATGTTTATGCAGAATGTTTTGGACAAATTTGTTATCGTTAAAAACTTGGATGCTTTCGATGTTAGTATTATGTGCGAGCTTAATTCGCGATTTGGGTGCTCGGGATTACATAATTGGCCTTTATTTTTGTACTCAAGGTGATTTTATCGCATTTTTTAAATTATTTTCTTTGTTTTAAGTTACTTTCTAATTAATCTCGGTTGATTCATAAGCTTCAAAGAGTTATTCGCTTTGTGTAGGGTATTTACAACCCATACTGTTGGTCAAGGTATCTTTAAATATATGGAATACGACATTCAATGCACAAATATATCCATACAATCAAATGGGTCAACTACTCCAATTTATCGGGTTTTACACCTTTGCGAGTTATATGTTGCACCGTCAGCAGTTGTTCAATTTAATCGGCCGATTCTAAATGAAATAACTACTTCCATTCCGACAATTCAAGCACCATATTCAGAGTGCGTTTTGTTCCTATAGCTCGATGAGCGGGAGCATTCACTTGGAAGCACAATGACATACGTATAAGGAATGAAGTGAGATATTTTTTTCCTGTATTCTCTATATCTTGATTCCATGTTTCAGAAACTTGACCACGATACATTAAAATTTTTAGACCAAATGATTGGAGATTAAAAGAAAGTATTAGTCCACTTGATTAATAAAAGGATAGCGACACACGATTGTTTGAAATTGTCATACTTAGAATGTTTCAACAATATAAAAACCTTTGAGTCGCTATTAGTTGAACTCAATCAAAAACTCTTCAAGCTTCTATAACCGAATATGACAATGATTATATTTTTGCGTATCACATACACCAGTGATTATTTGCAAGACATGTATGATTTAGCTAGCAGTTAATATTATAGAAAAGGGTTATGCCTATGTTGATAACCAAGTTTATATTTTCGTTATTGGTCAGTTACATCTTCTGATTTTATCTCCATGGAATCATTGCATGATTTTTTTGTGTGAGTAGAATGGTGATGAAATAAAGGAGTATAGAGAGAAAAAGATGAACAACCCCCGGAGAGATAGGCCAAACGCAGAATCACTTAAACTTTTTAATTATATGAAGGAGGTAGGTTTGATAAGGGAGAAGGCACACTTCGCATGAAACAAGACATGCAGAGCGACAATAGTAATTTGTACGACCTCATTGCGTATAGGATCAAGGCAAATAGTAGATTTAATTCAGTATTAAGGTTTTGTAACTTACATGACATGTCATTTTTTAAGCCACGTCGTCATTTTTTAAAACCACATCATCACTTAAGATGTCCACCTCACCAACAATTTTTGCCACGTCACCATATTAAACCACATCATCACTTAAGATGTCCACCTCACCAACAATATTTTTGATGGGTAAAGTCCCAGATAGATTATATGAGCCTAGAAAGATTATAGATGTCCTGTGTAATCACAAAACAACTAAGGAGAACCTTTGCAAGAAATGTACTTACGCGGAAAATAAATACAAGACTTAAGAAGACGATAACCACAATAACTTGATCCTCTATGGATCTATATTAATTCACTATTAATGTTATCAAAGACGTACATAAAACCCTAGCCGCATGTTTCTTTTATAGTACAAGAAACCCTAACTATGCAGCTTGTTAAGCACACAAAAGATATGCTCTATCTATTCCTATTTTAACTCAAGCATATCACAACTAATAAACTAAGAAAACAAAAACGACATATCCGTAGAAACATATCTATCATAGGAAATTGCACACCAGCAGAAACCTTACTATCAGCGGAAACAAAATAACTATCAGTAGGAACCCTATCAGCGGGAACCAATTGTTTAACATAATTCCTAACAATCCTCCCCTAAACTTGAATTTGACTTCGTTAACTTCAAGTTTCCAAATAGATCTTTAGCAAACAAGAGGATTGAGCAAAGCAGCAACTGAAACCATAAGTAAACCCAGCAGAACACCTAGAACCACCAGATCAGCAATGAAGTCCAAGATCCTATCAACAACTCCTAGAGAGGTAGTCATCAGGAACCAACAGCATCATTAACCAAAGTAGATTTGATAAGCCTTTACCAAGTAGCTACTCACTCTTGGGCTAGCTAGTTCTTGAGTAGAATTATGTCATCACCCTGGTGAACTAATAACCAGTCCAACACTTAGAACATGAATCAATGGTATGTTGGAGTACCCTAATGGTTTTTGGCAAACCATCACAGCCATCAACGGATTTGACGTGTCTTTACCTGAAGCCGTGTAACTCAGGACTAGTCATGGTGTTCCACAGCCTTTACCACCAACCATGAACTTGTGGGCTAGCCAACTCTTCATCTATGAGGACATGGTGAGTTGAGCACCATACAACTTATTGGAAAGTTGGCAACCATCCAACGGATTTGACATCTCTTTACCAAAGCCGTTTGCTCATGGAGTAGCCAATGTTTGGTGTGTGAGACCAGGGTACATTGATAACCCTCTGATTTTTAGCAAAACAAAGACTATCATCAACAGATTTGAGAATACTTACTAGAGTCAGCCCCCATAGCAAGTTAACTCTTTTCATAGAGACATGGTGAGTTAAGAACCACATGAAACACACAGTAACATGATCCTCAAAAAAAATGAAAATTAGAAACACATATACAAGTTTTTTTTTTTTTTTTTTTTTTTTAACCAATAAAATATAAGAAAGAAAACATATACTAAAAGAAGAAAATATACAAAAATTTACATACACCTATCAGGTAGAAGAATCAGCAGATGCAGCAAGTAGTTTATCCTTAATCCTCTTGATAAGCTGCTCTGCATTTGTCATATCATTCCCAACTTGAGCAGTAGAAAAGGCTAACTTATGAGATAACATTTGCTCCATTAACCTCCCATAGAGTGGATAATCCAAGTCAGTAAACATATAAAGATACACCCCCTCCCAGGTCTGCACCACATGAACAACTAATAAAGGGTAAAATGTCCACTGATAAACTTGCCATTCATGCTGACCCTCCCAAACTCTAACACCTTTTCTATCCTGAGAGACTGAATCAAATAAAACCTGAAGATCCCCAAGCAAAAATAACCCAGCCTCAGAAGCATCATGAGACTTAAAGTAAGTAGAGACCATTTCATACAACCTAAGGAGATCACCTCTATCCAAAAAGTTTAGAATTTCTGTAAGAAATGTAAAATTTCTAACTGTCCCATCCTCCCTATGTACAGAGTTGAAATGTCCCAAACCACCAAGTCACGTAGGAGTTAGCTCCCATTTGACCATCCTGGACCAAACCACTAATTCCTCATCCATATCGGCCTCTTCAAATTCTTGAATGAAAGCACTTTACGAGGCTTGAAGATCAATAGACCTAGTCTTCCTTTTATTAGTAAGAATCTTCTTTCAACCACCGGTGTGGAAGAAGGAGAGGAGACATGGGAGTCTTGAACACTAGAAGCGAGGCAATGAAGATGGAGTAGAAGGTATCTCACTATCGTGAGTAAGCCTAGGAGGCTCGAAGAAACCAAGCTATTGTGCATATTTGGAACCTCAGTTGTCTGACTTGCTGAAACATCCTTTGTCTCAGATGAATGTACATTAGAAGGTATCTCAAGAGTCATATCAGGCTCTTCAGCAGAATGACCACCATCAGAGGTATCAGTGAACTTCAACCTCTTTATCTCAGCACCTTCCAAAAAGGGTGTATGTCTCTTCATCCTTTGATAAGGATTTATGCCATCCTTCTTCAACCTATCCATAATTATATTATACTCTCATATCAAAACTTCATCAGAGAAAGACCCCATCCAGTGGAATACATAGCAGAGCTCATGTTCTTTACCATCTCCCTCATATTTAATCTCTGTTGAGCCTGAGAAGGAGGTTTGTCCCGTTTTGCTTGAGTTTTCATTCTGCGTGACCTTCTTTCTTTGATCTACCAATGCCCTTATATCATTGACATAGTTGTCAGAAGTAAAGCACCTCCTAAAATAGATTGGGCAAGACTTGGATTTCTAGAAACATCATTACCAAGCTGATTCCAAGTCTCATCTGTGAATCCCATAGCCAAAGTATTTAACTCTTTCATTCTCTCAGGTGTGATCTCAGGAGCTGATTCAACCAAGAATTCTGCATTAAAGGTAGCCTGAGCTTGTTCTGCAACTCTTCTATCATTCATTGAAATCTCATGCAGTTTGAATAACCTTTCCTATTCAGCCTTATCAACACCAAGATCCACTTCTCCTTCTACAACCATTGCACCTTTTCCTTTATCATCGTAGAAAATGAGACAAAAACTCATCTGCGGCATTGTCGGCCATTGAATCGAAGGAATAGACTTATCGACATAATGTGTAGACTCCTTTTCTTCCACATGCTTCGGTATCACTAGTAGTAACAGCATCGGAGCAATAACATCCTCATCAGCAGCACTAGATGATTCACCAGCATCCACTAACCCAGTCTGGAGAGTCATCTTACTAAGATAACTCCTCTTTTTCCTCTGTCTCCTCTGAAACACTTTTACTTGTGGAGCAATAGAAGGTTGAGTTTCTCCAAGAGACACATATGCTAGAACATGAAGCTTATCCAAATCTTTATTAACCCTCTCATGTCTCTGTTCCTCCTCATCATCAAACACCACAAATCTAGTCCTCCTCTGGCCGAACCTCACCTCCAAATCTGTCACTCTCTGTAATAACTTCATCATTTCACCACCTAAAGTGTTTTTAGTCTCCTTCAGCTCTTCCCGTGTTTCCTTAAGCTGGAGCTCCAAAGTATCAACCTTTTTAGCATACTTGTGGAGCAAACTAGGCATATTCATTAGCATAGTAGGATCCTCAGCTTCACCAGCAGGAATACCTGTGGTTTGAGGAGCTTCATTGGACCTAGGAGGAGACACAATAAAATCATCACCAAAAGTGGTGTCTTCCTCAAAATGTTGTCTAGGTGGACTATGTGGCTGACCACAAGAAGGAGTAGGAGTAACCTCAGTCTCAACAGGAGTTTGGTCCTGTGAGGTAGAGGCAATCACTGGCTCCTCAATAGCAACAGACCTTGGTGAAGGTGGGGCATTAAGGTGAGGTGAAGGTGAATGTTGTGGGTCAGAGGGGCAATCGATGCGAGGCATCGGCTGCAACATTGACACCGAGCAACATGGTTGGTAGTAAGGGTGCATGTTCTCCAAGTAAAACCGGTTTCATTATAGCAAACAACTTGACAGTTAATTTAGTAATGAGCCTAGGAGTTTTGTCAGAGGTTTCAATGCTTAATATCATTTGTAAGAATCTAGGATACATTAGAAATTTATGCTTGGTATCCTTCACATTTTTAAGCATTTCCTCAAAAATATATTTTGAAAAATTATATTGTCTCCCATGGGCCAAACATATAATAGCATTTGCAATAGAACTGGAGAACTGATCCCAACCACCAGATTTGGGACTAAGGCATTGAAGCAGGGTATGGACTAAGAACCTCCACTTAGGGCAAAATTTATTTTTATACCAAATTATTTTGCCATCAAAAGGATACCCTAAGCTGGTCAGTCCAGAGATGAGTTCCTTTCTATCATTCTCAAAGAGACCATCTGCATCATCAAACTGTAACTGAGTCCTAATGAGAGACTCAGTTATCACATACTCTCTTCCATCAATGGTGGCCACAATCTCCTTGGCAGAGCCAGTGAGAGATCGCTCTTGAGCTGTGGCCTAAAATTATTTGACAAGAGAGTCATAAAAAATTTATGAAGAGTGAGTAAGAGCATACCTGATCTTGGAGCGCAAGAGAAAATTGACATTTGAGTCATACAAGTTGCTCCTTTGGTGTGATCCAAAATGCGCTTTGTTATGATCAACTTTGTACTCGGCGGTGCCATGGATATTGATTGAGAAGATGAGCAAGATTTAAATTAAGAGGGAATTGGGATGAGGGTTTCTTCTGATTGACTATTTAAATGAGTTTCCCAAAATAGTTGTTTAAATTGACATAAGATTCGCAAAAAAATCTTTGACCAATTTTGACTTAAAATAACCGCGAAATTAAATCCCCAAATTATATCAAAATCAACAGCAATGAAAAGTCAACCAGCGGAAACCAATCAGTCAATCGGAGGAAACCAATTAACTTTTGTCCGTAGTAACAAATCAAAGCTATCCGCAGAATCCACAGCGCATCAGAGGAATCCAAGACAATATCGGTGAATGAGAAGAGAAGAGAATCAAATCTTTGACCCATAATGATTACTTTAACTGTCTCCACTCGTAACTTTTAGCGATCCAAATTCCAACCATCAATATTTACTAACCAAGATTCCAAAACCCCTATAAAACCAACCCCACAATAGAATCATACACATAAACCTCATAACCTAAGCACAAAAACCAAAACATATAACCATGAGCAATTCTCCCAATCACCCAATTGACCTATCATCATCGGATAGTGAACCACCTTGGTTGAACTATTTCCTCACGGAGCTTCCAATAGCATCACCTACATCTCAAGAGAGCCTCCCGCCAGATCACCATTTTACTACACAACTTCGAAGAAGATCTCCCACCCTCCTCCTCGAATGAGGTTGAAGTCTCCAGTAGAGCTCAAAGATATGAAGGAGGACTCGATGATGAGGTGAATGATCCAACCTCAGCCTCACAACACGGGTCCATGATAGTTGCTCCTCAGTGTGCTACCACCAAGTGCTCCAATTCCAGACCCCGACCCTCCACATCCAATCCCACGGAAGAACCACCGCGATGGGTCTTCTTGCACGCCCGGTGTGGGAATGGATGGATAGGAAGGAAGAGAGCATCACAGGATGCCTCAGTGGGGAAACATAAGGCCAGAGAGGAGGCCTTGAAGAAAGAAGCTTTGGTTTGAAGAGGGGTGAAAGGAATGAAGGGATGTAGAGTCTTGGTCTTGTTTGTCATGTTCGATTATACGTAATGGTATCACTGCATCTGAGAATGCAGTTTGTTTAATGAATAAAAGCTTGTTTCTCTTGTCTTAGACATCTGATTCCCATGATTGTGTGTTTGAAACTTGATCTGCAAGATGGTTAGTGGAACACAAAGTATACAAAAAAAAATATACAGATATATACATAAAATCAAAAATTATATACAGAAATATACAAAACATATACATCAATAAGACCTCCCCTTAAACTAGAATCCTCCCCTTAGACACAATCCTCCCCTCAGACACAACAATCAGGGGTTGATCATGCCTATATTGACAATCAAATATTGAAATATGGGTCCATCAAAAGCTTTTATTAACAAATCAGCTACATTTTCATCTGTATGAACTTTAACCACTTGAATAAGGTGTTTTCATTAGCATCTCTGATGAAGTGGTGTCTAATTTCTATGTGCTTAGTCCTTTGATGAAAAACAGGATTTTTGACAATACATATTGTACTTTGGTTATCTATAAAGATTTTAGTGTTCATAAAATTGAACCCATAATCCAATAATTGGTTTTAAATCCAAAGTACCTGACCACAACAACTAGCAGCAGTAACATATTAAACTTGTGAAGATGTAGCCACTATGGTCACTTCTTGCATTGCCAAGAAATCAATCTCCTTCCCAAGAACCCGACAACCCCAGGTTGTAGATTTGCGATCAAAATTAACACTAGCATAGTCACTATCACTATACGCTTCCAACTTAAATGGAGATTCCCTAGGATACCAAAGGCCCAATTTTGGTTGGCCCATACTTGAAAATCTTCTTGACTGCAGTCAAATGAGAAGTCAAAGGTGTGACTTGATGCCTAGAACAAGCACTGACTGCAAACATGATGTCAGGCCTAGAAGCAGTCAAATACATGAGAGACCCAATCATTGATCTGTAGAGATGCACATTAATAGCAGGATGCGGGTCATTGTTTGACTTAGCCTTAGAGTCTCATATGGTGTAGTAGCGATCTAACAAGTTCCATATCAAACTTCTTGAGGATATCATGCACATACTTTTTCTTGATGAATGAAAATACCATCTGATTTCTACTGCACTTGTAAGCCCAAAAAGAAAGTAAGCTCACCCATGGCACTCATCTCAAACTCACTTTTCATCAAATCTTCAAATTCTCGCACGACCAGCTTCTTTGGTAGAACCAAAGATAATATCATCCACATATACTTGCACAAGAATGATATCCTTGGTGCTCTTCTTGATAAAGAGAGTCTTATCAATAGCACCTCTTATATAACCATGTTTGATAGAGGAATGAAGAAAGCCTAGCATACCAAGCCCTAGGTGCCTGATGTAATCCATATAGTGCCTTAACCACCTTGTAGACCATATCTGGATGATGAGGGTCCACAAATCCTTTAGGCTGAGTGATATACACTTCTTCCTCAATCTCACCATACAAAAATGCACTCTTCACATCCATCTGATAGACCATAAATCCCATGTATGAGGCAAAAGCCAAGAAAAGTCTTATGGCTTCTACTCTTGCAACAGGAGCAAAAACCTCATCATAATCAATACCCTCCTCTTGTCTGTGACCCTGAGCCACCAACCTAGCCTTATTCCATACCACAATACCTCTTGCATCCCTTTTACATTTGAGAATCCACTTAGTTCCAATAGCATATTTACCAGGAGGCAAATCAACAAGTTCCCATACATTTTGATTAAAAAATTATTACATCTCCTCTTGCATAGCAGCTACCCAATCCTCATCACCTAGTGCCTGTGAAATACTAGTAGGTTCAACATGAGATAAGAAACAAGCAAATAGACAATGTTGATAGTCTATATGATTGGTCCTGTGTTGAACCCTTATGTAGCTGAGAAAAGCAGATTCACCAAATGATGTCTTCTTGACCCTGCTTCTAGTTTGAACAGTGGAAGTAGTGTTAATACAAATAAACCGTAAAACCGTTTATTAATATTTTGTGATCTCTTTGTGTTTTGTTGATAACAAATATAATGTTATCTTAAGTACAATTATAAAGGATACATGTTAGTTTTGTAAAGCATTTACATATAACCATTTAAATACAAAAATGTAGTAATTAAGCATTTGTTGTAATAGTTTATTAGGATGGGTAAATATCATAACCCATGGATCTTAACCCATACCCAAAGAGACTTGATACAATGTATACTTAGATACATTGAATCTAGATATAACCCATGGACCAACCATTTATAATTTTTTACACATAACTACATACACATTTTTAAAGAAAATCTCCTTTCAAAATGTTTTCTAAAAAGAATGATACCTTCCGTATCAATTTCACAAAAGCAATTTCTCACGTCTAGGACAAATCACTTTTCATTATTAATACAAAGTAAAACCGTTTTCATTGCATCTCATATCTTTTGAATGCTAAAGGAACATATAACTAATATGTGTTTGGTACATTCATTTAAGCAAAATGAATTAGGAGCATTGATAACACAATACTACGTACTTATGTACCAAATGTGTGTTTTCGGGTTATCTCAATTAGGATTTATTTTCTCTAGTTATTTTCCTTTTCTTTTTAGAGGTCGAGAAACCGCAACTCCAAATAGTTTGCATATAGGCACACAATAGGCAAAAATGTTTCCAAAAGAAAATTTTGTCTTTGAATCACGAGGACCACGGATCCCGGCCTTCATCTTTGGGCGGATCCCTCGAGGAAGGATCCGTGGGATCCGTGTAAGCAAGTCGCTTCAACTTCTATTTTTCACTTTGGATGAAAAATCCACATTTGCTTCATTTTGGGAGTATGCTCTTTAATGCTCTCACACCCCAAATTACTGCTTTTGCGTGAATGGAATTCACGGGATTGATTGTCATAGCATCACAATCACAGTTATATTGAGCGACCTAAAGTGTCGTTTGGAAAATACATCGCTTGATTTAATAAAAACATTCGAGTTACAAAGATAGGTCCCAAATGAAAGTTACTATGTGCGGAAAGTAAGTTTGGTACAAGTCAAACGATGTTTTTAAAGTGTATAAATCCCATGTGAGGCAGCGTCACACCGCGACTCTATGATATGTCCACATGCATGCCATGAAGTGAATGCCTTAGTTACCTGAAAATACATTGCTAAAAGTGTCAACACAATGGTTGAGTGAGTTCATAGAGTTTATGTAAATGTTAATCGACTACCACAAGTATAAATTATGTATGACAATGATGTCACAAAAATGATACAATTGCTTAAGCACATGACACGAAGCTTGATCGATTATGATGTTAAGCCCCAGCAGTGTTTTGCCAAACAACTCAAATAATGATTATGAAATGAAATGCATCCGTCCGGTTGGAATCCGCCAACCGGATGGAGGTGTCACTCGATAGATCTATCCACTCACCCACGCTTCTATGAAATTAACGGTTCATGTTTAGCGGCAATGAGGTAACAAGCAATGTAATGAATTTGATATACTTGGCATCGTAATAAAATGATGTGCAATGTATTCTCCCGTAGGTTTGAAATAAAGTATAAACTTGAAATATGAGGCTATGAAAACTCACCTGTTGCAATGATTATGATGACAAAAGTGGATACACTGAAATGTAGCGTGATTCTCGAAACTGACCTATTATGAATGATATGATATGTAATAAGTCATGATGTAATGCTATGCATGCAATTCGGATGATATTTATACCACTTATGAATTTTTGAAAATAATACTTTTAATTCGAAAAAAAATCTTTTAACGTCTTGACCATTTTAAATTACTTTACGTGTATTTATGTTGAAATGATATCCGACGATAATCATATAGTGATTTATTAAGAGAATATAACTTTTAAATCGTAAAATAATGTCATTGAAATTTCCATGAAAGTGACTAAACGGCCTCTAAAAGCTAGTCGTAAAATGGTGTCGTCGGCGTTAGGAAACAAACTCAACGGTTTTTGGAAGCTCGTATCATTATCTCAAAGTTTTAGTGTTTAAGTTTCCATCCTAAAGGTCTCGAACATAAAGAAAATAGAGGTTAAGTATGTTACTTATGTCCCAAAATATAGTTTAAGGATGGTTTTCGGCAAAGTTTGAGTAAGCGTATTTAATTCATTACAACTCCGCTAAACAAGCAATCGGTCATTTTGGAAAATATACTTGGCGAACTTACTTTTACTAGAAGACATCACTTTATAAAAATTTCTAAATCAATGTTAAAAACAACCTTCAACTTGGTCTCTAGTTTTGCCGTAAAACTTGCCTATTAGAAATTATATAGTTTTTCTTATATAATAAAGTTACGACAACTTTTTGTAAACGTGTATAATTTAATCGTTACAAATCCGTTTTCTACGTTTTAAAGGTCCTTAGCTTTGTATCAAAGTATACTAACATATTTTTGACAAGTCGACATAATTTACAACGCCCAAGCTTCATTTTTGACTCGTACAAAATAAACAATACATGCTAAAATTTCCAGAAAATTATAGTTTTCGTCGCCAACTTGAAAAATTCATAACTTCTTCGTTATAGCTCCGTTTTAATCCGTTCAAGCGGCCACGGTTTCGTTTTAAAGTATATTTTCTAAATATCTAGGCCAAAAATTTTTATCTACTGTCGGATTTTCCAGATTTTTAAAATAAGGACAGACCCTTTTGCAAACTTGTCGAAATGAGTTTTTCTCGCGCCAAACCTATTCTAACCCATTCAAAACAACTCCGAAAAGAAAAGGACCTAAGTTGAAAAACCCTAAAACTCTCTCTTGTGTGGGCGATTTTCTGCCTCCCCTTCCTCACAAATTCCGACCTTAATTCTGCCCATCTAATACGTGTTTCTTTTAATCCTTCATTAGGATTAACTGAGTTTGCATGTAGATCAGATTTGTGAGGTTTGGGGAGTCGGTTTTTCTTTGCATCAATCCTTTAATCGCCCATTGAATAAACCCTAAATCCCTTTTCGGTTCTCTCTTTTGGAAATCGTTAAGGTTTATGTTTTCTAATCCTAAACCGACTTCTCTAATCGGTGGTTATTATTTTTTAGGGTTTATATTGATCGATCGTTCACAGATCTTCCCTTAATGGCGGTTTAGTTTTAAACCGTTCTAATTATATCTGGAACGATTGTTTGGGTCTTATTGCAATATCCTTCTCGTCGGTTGTGTGGTGCTATGATTTTTTAATGGTCGAAACCTTTTCTAGGGTTTTTACTAATTGCCGGTTAGGGCATGGATAATGCCATGGTATTATCTTTATTCGATTGTGATGGTGGTGCATATATCGAGTTTATCATTGCATGGAGCCTTGTTTGGGTTTCGTATTATTATCTTTGGTATATGGTATTTTTGGATGGGGCATAACGATATACAAAACCTTTTTAGGGTTTTGTATCTGATTATGGACGTAGTAATCAAAACTTTTGGTTTTGATTCCTTATTGGTTAGTGCTATTCTTTGGTAATGATGATGAGTGCCTTGTGGTTATTACATGATCCTTAGCGTGTTGTGCGGCAACTGTTTGTGCTATTATGGTTGTTAGTATGATATAAGTGGGTTTTTGAGAGAGATGTAAGTCAAGTTTGAAGGTAATCTTGTTCAAAAACCTCTCATCTGTTTGAAGGCCGTTAATTGATTCATATTTTGGTTAGCCTTGTGAGACGTGCTATTCGAATCATCATGGACATTTACATTGGTCTTGGGTTCGTATTAGCTGGAAGTTAGGGTTGTTACCTATGATTATGTTATATGCTCGTTATCACATTGGGGTTTGGTTTAGCATCTCAACGGACACATTTGGAGCGCTAGCTGCTCTATCCGTGGTTTTAGAGTCTTCCACCAATTGTGTGCGAAATTTGTGAACTGATTCTTCTTTGCTGATTACATGATCATGGAGTTGAAGTGCGTTGGGTTTATACGTATTTGTTGGTTTTCTTATTGGTGTTCTGGTTTGCATCTCAACATACACCTTTGGAGCGAGTTTGTGCTTGCTGCTCTATCCGTGGTTTTAGAGTCCTTCACCAACCGTTGTGTGAAACTTGTGAACTGTACTTCAATTGGATGACCAAGATATTGTATATTTGGGCGACGCTGGAAGTTTGGACTACTATGGTGAATTGAAGATTCAAGTATGCATTTATTTTTATTCTTTTTATCGTTGTAGTCTGATGTTTAGTTATAAGTGTGGTGTCACTCTTTATATTGTAAGTTATAGGAATGATGTTGCATTCCTATAGGAGAGAGTCATTAGTGTCCTAAGGGAGTGAGATGAGGATTCACCTCATCCTTTGTACTTCAATGTTTTGGCGTAATATATTTACAGGGTGAATTAACCCTTTAACCAAAAAAAAAAAAAAAAAAAAAAAAAAAACTCAAGCTATTCTAATCCTACTATACACCTTCTTGGGGTGTCATGGTTTCCTAGGCATCACCAAAAGTGATGTGTTTCAAGATTAATTATAGGATGAAATATATATATATATATATATATATATATATATATATATATATATATATATATATATATATATATATATATATATATATATAACATAAAACCTTAAGTGGTATAGACATCTATATAATTTGCATGTTTTTCTTGAATATGATAAAATGAACATAGAAATGAATATGAAAAATAATGATATGTATGAAATGCTTACTAGTAATTGATGAGGTGATATGAGAACAAAGGATTTTCTAATCACCCAAGGTTTATATTGCAAAACCTTAAACAAAGAGTGATACTAGTGTGTTAAATAACTTTGTCTTGAAAATTTTATGATGATCCTCCTTCTTGGTCTTGTGGCTGCCGGTTTTAGAGAGAAAAGAGAAAGATAGATTGATCTTTTACTTTGCAAATGAATGAGGTGAAATGTGTTAAGTTTAATTAGTATAATACCATATACTATGAAATATTTTGCAAGAGTAGTGAATCACCCAAATGACTCACCCCCTTGTCGACAAGGGGGTGTTATCATTTACTTTGATGTATTTTTTTTTTTAAATATGTATAAGTGTAATTAGATGTAAGCTACTTGAAGACTTGTGGTAAATTGTGTACACATTTGAATATTTAGGGTAGCGTTAGATAAAAATAAATTTTAACGGGTCAAGATAAAATATATTAAGGTCATAAAATTATAAAAATACATTTCTTGCAAAATTTGGTGAAATAATAATAATCGTGTAGTTTTAAGAAAACCGTCGTAATTATATAAATATAACAATTTATATACAAAATAAATTTAAAACAGGGTAAACTCATAATATTATTTTATAAACTTAATATGAGTATAAAATATATCGGGATAATATTTGGAAGTAATGGATCAATTGTTCAAAATAATTAATCACGCGATAACGTTTATTTAATATGAAAATTATCGTTTAATGTAAAATGAAAAACCATGCATGAACTAATATGATGATAATGATGCTAATGAAATGTAGACTAAACTTAGTCTATATGAAATATCCTCGATGATTGGTTCATGAATTCACGAATAAACCATTAAGGTTCTGCGAATTTGATACTAAGTAAACCTAGTTTACGATAAATGATGAAATAGTGAAACTTGAGAAATGACACGAAATTGCGAGTTGTCACATTCGCCCATCAAAAAGGAATTCATCCACGAATTGAGTTCGTTAGTCTATCGAATTTTGAGTTTGTGATGAATAACGAGGAGAAGACATGAAGAGGTGTCGTTACGGTTATCGGTGGTTGAGAGCGTACAAAACATCGTAGTAAAGAAAATATTGGATGAATATCTTGATGAGCATCACTTGACTTTGGAATATGTGAACATTTTGCTTGCACTAAGATTTATAAATAATCGCTCCCAACATAACATGATCCCTCGAATTAGACATAGTTAGCTAGGCTATGTATAATTAAGGAACGATGATGTGACGTTCGGTTTAGTTGTTATAACTCTCAATATTTACAAAGATTTAAGCGTGTCGTTAAAATGATAGTTAAAGTAAAAAATTAAAATTCTCGTAAGTAATAACAAATCGGAAAGAAAATAAAGTACGATAGATGAGAATATTTTACAACAGTGGTTTATCAAAAGTAGTACATCTTTAAGCTATAAAGTTTGGATATGATGGAAGACATAAACTTAGTGCGACATAATACATAAGGAAAATAAAACTGTTAATTTCTAATCTTCTTGATCTTTCGCGTTGTTGATACCGGATGAGCTTCTCCTCCTTCTAATATATATGTTTTCCATGAGTTCCTTCAACTTGTTAACCTTGGTTAGGGGACATTGGTTACGATAGTGTCCTTGCTCCCACATCCGAAACATGTAATTATAGCTTTACCTCTACAATCCTGGCGAGGTGTCACGATTTTTGGCACTTGTGGCACTTGGCGAGGCAGGACCCGAGTGATGAAACTTACATCGATTACATAGTGGTTGAGTTCCAACATATCCTTTTCCTTTAGGTCCTTGGCAAGGTGTCCCACTTTTGTGACTAAAGCATATACCATGGACCATCATGATGTAGCGTGCATTGGTGGCATCGTGGTAAGTTTCGATATAAGTTCTTTCCTTTGTTGGTGCAGCAACATAAACCACAATGACTTCTTGTCTTCTATTCATTGTTGGTGATGGTTAGTGTTACGGCTTTGGTTGTTGTTATAACCTCCACGGTCATTTTCTCCTTTCCTTTTGTTGTTGTTAGCTTGGTTGTCGCGGTTGTTGTTGTTGTTGTTATTGTCGATAAAGTTTTCCTCTTCACAACTTGAGCCATGAGTACTTGATGGTCTCTTCAATTGTTTGTGAATCGAAAGAGGTTACATCTCCTTGAATGCATTTGGAAGTCCTCAATGAAACCTTCGGTAGTTTCTCATTGTCCAAAACCATAGATGGACATAAAGCGACCAACTCTTGAAACCTTCGATGTAGATCTCGATGTCATAACCAACGGTCCCAACCCAAGAAATTCCATCTCCAATTTCTTCACCTCGGTGTCTGGACAATACTTCTTAGTCAACAACCTCTTGAATTGATCCATGAGGAGCTTGTAAGCATTTTCCATACCAATAGGCTGTGCATAATAATTCCACCATAACATTGCCTCATCCAAGAGTGTACTAGTAGCGAATTTCACCTTGCGGTCATCCGGCAATCGCATAGAAGAAATAATGACTCGATCTTTTCCAACCAACGGATCATAGCAATGGCTCATACATGCCTCCGAACTTGAGGATCACCGCTCTTAAAGTCCATGTATGTACCATTTGAACTCGAGAACCTCCTGCGGCTCTGTAGTAGTAGCAAGTCTAGTAGCCCGATGTGACCCATGGTCTCAACAATGGCGTATTCTGGATTGCCCGTTCTTTCTCTAGTGCCCTAGCTATACTATCCTCTATATACTTTTGGATAGCGGCTTGTGTCATAGGCGATGGAGCTCTCTTGACGCCATAACTCTTCAAAATAAGAGGAAAAATAAGGCGTAAAAGGTCCTATGATAAAAAATAAACAGCTCTAAAGGGATGTGATATGAGATAATAAATTTAAGGTTATGTTTCAAAATGAATGATGGATTCCAAAAGATGGGTTATGAGATGTCGTAAATGCTTCAAATGTACGATGGTTTAGTGACAATGTGTGAATAACGTGTAACTCGACATGTTAGTGGTGAAACAAAGGGTGAGAGTGACTTCACCTACTTAGAGGTTTTGTCTCGGCATTCGACATTATCGGTGATGAATCGGTGATATTAAAATTGTGATAGGAAATGACAAGGCATTCTCCACGTTAGAATCTAAAGAAAGGATAATGGAATGGGTATTTGAAGGCATCCATGTGACAATCGATTTGAAATGAAAGTAAATAACTCAAATATGTAACGATAAACCGCATGTAAAGTGAATATGCACTAATGATGAAATGATGAGATGCTATGATGATGTAGTTATAGTCTAGGGTCAATGATGCAACCTAGTTCTCTATAACTTGAAGCTCGATGTAATCATCACACCCCAAATTACTGCTTTGCGGTGAATGGAATTCACGGGATTATTTGTCATAGCATCACAATCAGATTATATTGAGCGACCTAAAGTGTCGTTTGGAAAATACATCGCTTGATTTAATAAAAACATTCGAGAGTTACAAAGATAGGTCCCAAATAAAAGTTACTATGTGCGGAAAGTAAGTTTGGTACAAGTCAAACGATGTTTTTAAAGTGTGAAAATCCCATGTGAGACGCGTCGTCACCGCGACTCTATGATATGTTCACATGCATGCCATGAAGTGAATGCCTTAGTTACACGAAAATACATTGCTAAAGTGTCAACACAATGGTTGAGTGAGTTCATAGAGTTTATGTAAATGCTAATCGACTACCACAAGTATAAATTATGTATGACAATGATGTCACAAAATGATATAATTGCTTAAGCACATGACACGAAGCTTGATCGATTATGATGTTAAGCCCAAGCAGTGTTTTGCCAAACAACTCAAATAATGATTATGAAATGAAATGCATCCGTCCGGTTGGAATCCGCCAACCCGGATGGAGGTGTCACCGATAGATCTATCCACTCCCACGCTTCTATGAAATTAACGGTTCATGTTTATGAAATGGGGACATTTAATCGCAATGAGGTAACTTAAACAATGTAATGAATTTGATATACTTGGCATCGTAATAAAATGATGTGCAATGTATTCTCCCCGTAGGTTTGAAATAAAGTATAAACTTGAAATATGGGGCTATGAAAACTCACTGTTGCAATGATTATGATGACAAAAGTGGATACACCAAATGTAGCATGATTCTCAAACCGACCTATTATGAATGATATGATATGTAATAAGTCATGATGTAATGCTATGCATGCAATTGGGATGATATTTATACCACTTATGAATTTTTGAAAATAATACTTTTCGTCGAAAAAAATCTTTTAACGTCTTGACCATTTTAAATTACTTTACGTGTATTTATGTTGAAATGATATCCGACGATAATCATATAGTGATTTATTAAGAGAATATAACTTTTAAATCAAAATAATGTCATTGAAATTTCCATGAAAGTGACTAAAACGGCCTCTAAAAGCTAGTCGTAAAATGGTGTACGTCGAGCGTTAGGAAACAAACTCAACGGTTTTGGAAGCTCGTATCATTATCTCAAAGTTTTAGTGTTTAAGTTTCCATCCTAAAGGTCTCGAACATAAAGAAAATAGAGGTTAAGTATGGTACTTATGTCCCAAAATATAGTTTAAGGATGGTTTTCGGCAAAGTTTGAGTAAGCGTATTTAATTCATTACAACTCCGCTAAACAAACAGTCGGTCATTTTGGAAAATATACTTGGCGAACTTACTTTTCACTAGAAGACATCAATTTATAAAAGTTCTAAATCAATGTTAAAACAACCTTCAACTTGGTCTCTAGTTTTGCCGTAAAACTTGCCTATTAGAAATTATATAGTTTTCTTATATAATAAAGTTCGACAACTTTTGTAAACGTATAATTTAATCGTTACAAATCCGTTTTCTCGTTTAAAGGTCCTTAGCTTTGTATCAAAGTATACTAACATATTTTTGACAAGTCGACATAATTTACAATGCCCAAGCTTCATTTTTGACTCGCATAAAAATAAACAATACATGCTGAAATTTCGAAAAATTATAGTTTTCTTCGCCAACTTGAAAAATTCATAACTTCTTCGTTATAGCTCCGTTTAATCCGTTCAAGCGGCCACGGTTTCGTTTTAAGTATATTTTCTAAATATCTAGGCCAAAATTTTTATCTACTGTCGGATTTTCCAGATTTTTAAAATAAGGACAGACCCTTTTGCAAATTTGTCGAAATGAGTTTTTCTCGCCAAACCTATTCTAACCCATTCAAAACAACTCCGAAGCTATTCTAATCCTACCATACACCTTCTTAGGGTGTCATGGTTTCCTAGGCATCACCAAAAGTGATGTGTTTCAAGGATTAATTATAGGATGAAATATATATATATATAACACTTAAAACCTTAAGAAGTGGTATAAACATCTATATAATTTGCATGTTTTTCTTGAATATGATAAAAATGAACATAGAAATGAATATGAAAAATAATGATATGTATGAAATGCTTACTAGTAATTGATGAGGTGATATGAGAACAAAGAATTTTTCCTAATCACCCAAGGTTTATATTGCAAAACCTTAAACAAAGAGTGATACTAGTGTGTTAAATAACTTTGTCTTGAAAATTTTATGATGATCCTCCTTCTTGGTCTTGTGGCTGCGGTTTTAGAGAGAAAGAGAAAGATAGATTGATCTTTTACTTTGCAAATGAATGAGGTGAAATGTGTTAAGTTTAATTAGTATAATACCATATAATGAAATATTTTGCAAGTAGTGAATCACCTAATGACTCACCCTTGTCGACAAGGGGTGTTATCATTACTTTGATGTATTTTTTTAAATATGTATAAGTGTAATTAGATGTAAGCTACTTGAAGACTTGTGGTAAATTGTGTACACATTTGAATATTTAGGGTAGCGTTAGATAAAAATAAATTTTAACGGGTCAAGATAAAATATATTAAGGTCATAAAATTATAAAAATACATTTCTTGCAAAATTTGAGTGAAATAATAATAATCGTGTAGTTTTAAGAAAACCGTCGTAATTATATAAATATAACAATTTATATACAAAATAAATTTAAAACACTTGGGTAAACTCATAATATTATTTTATAAACTTAATATGAGTATAAAAATATATCGGATAATTTTGGAAGTAATGGATCAATTGTTCAAAATAATTAATCACGCGATAACGTTTATTTAATATGAAAATTATACGTTTAATGTAAAATGCAAAACCATGCATGAACTAATATGATAATAATGATGCTAATGAAATGTAGACTAAACTTAGTCTATATGAAATATCCTCGATGATTGGTTCATGAATTCACAGCTAAACCATTAAGGTTACGCGAATTTGATACTCGTAAACCTAGTTTACGATAAATGATGAAATAGTGAAACTTGAGAAATGACCTGAAATTGCGAGTTGTCACAAATGCTTGTGTTCTCATGATCACATGCCTTGAATTCATATCTAATTATTAGATTTTAATCCACATTTTTGGTCAAGCATTCATTACAATGTGTTGTTTTTCTATATATATAACTCCCAAATGCTTGCATACTCCATCTCCTTCTCACAAACACTTCATCATGTCATCCAAAAACCCTTTGGAGAATCATTTAGTACAAACAATCATGATATCCAAACCTTTGTACTTCCACCATCCAAAATACAACAATCAAATGCTAGGATATCCGCACGGATTAGTATCCCATCTTGTTGTTTAGCAAACCAACCTCAAATGATTCATCCTCAACAAATAACTCACCACTAGATGCTTCCATTATAGCACCACCCTCATCACCAACAAGTACACCAACTTCATCACCACCTAAAATAACTCTTTTGGAACTCCTTAAGACTCGACAAGATGTAATCAACCTAAAGAAAAAATTAGTCTTTCAACACCCCCACATCTCCAAATACTTTATTTCAAGATCTTGAAACATCACCACCATTAGCTCTATCACATCACAAGAACATCTAGGTTCTTTTCCACCACCATTACTAACATTCCGGATATTGATCCATATTTTCCTATTCTTCCACCACAACTTCCGCATTACAAATCAAATCAACCGGAAACCTTCCACACTCATCACCCATCATTTACATTGTGAACATTGCCAATCCACTAGGAAATTGCAATAGAAGTTAGGGAAGAAATCGTTTCATACTCAACCTCATCCTTGATCGCATCAATACCATTACTCATCAAAACCTCCATCCATAACCTTATGCAAGCATGGAAGGAATCACTACTACTACTTTTCTACTTTTAAGTATTACTTTTGAAGTCATTTTTCAAGAACAAGTCTTGTTCTTATTTTTAAATGTGTGTAAGTGGCATACATACCACTACAATTTGTTGTTTTATTACAAGGCCTTGTTTACATACCTTGGCTCCCAATCTTGATTCTCGGAAACCACAAGATTATATAAGCATGTTACTAACCTTTCTTTTTGTAGGATTTTTTTTTATTGTTCTTCACTTGGCGCCCAAACAAGGGAGCTACCGTCGAGGGGAGTTACAAGTTTGTTTATTTCTTCCAAGGGTTAACTTTTTGTTTCGACAAAAAGGGGGAGAAGAAGTAAAACTTAGGGGTTTCAAAACTTAGGGCTTTCAAAACTTACATCTATTCTTAAGTTTTACTCATCATAACATTATGTTTTGTCATCAACAAAAGGGGAGATTGTTAATACAAATAAACCGTAAAACCGTTTATTAATATTTCATCTCTCTTTGTGTTTTGTTGATAACAAATATAATGTTATCTTAAGTACAATTATAAAGGATACATGTTAGTTTTGTAAAGCATTTACATATAACCATTTAAATACAAAATGTAGTAATTAAGCATTTGTTGTAATAGTTTATTAGGATGGTAAATATCATAACCCAGATCTTAACCCATACCCAAAGAGACTTGATACAATGTATACTTAGATACATTGAATCTAGATATAACCATGGACCAACCCATGACCCATAACCAAAAACCCATGGGCAAAGAGGCGTTCCACGGATCCCTAGGATTACACTAGGCGGATCCCTTGTGGAAGGATCCGTGGGAACGATGAAGAAACTTGCCTATAAATAGAGAGCCATTTCTTCATTCTAACTCACCCTCTTCTTACTAAATCTCATACACTCTCATTGTCTTCTAACATATAGATCACTTGATCTAGAGTTGTTCTTCTTTCTTTCTATTTGTGATTCTCATATAGGTCCTTCTCTTGGCGAGATCACGATCATTCTACAAGTCATCCAAGCAAGGGGTCCTTGATTGATTTGTCACTCCATAATATTTACATGGCGAAGATCTTGTATTTCATATTTCACATATTTGTTGTGTAATAGTTGTGTTGGTTTGGTCCACGTGCTACGGACTCGGTATCTAGCTTTGTACGGAAAAAGTGTAAGCAACGTTGTTGGGAATTATGTGAAGTAGGATTTATGTCATTCTGCGAAGGTTTCTCTGAAGTAAAGCGATTCTGTTGAAGAAGTGATTCTCTTGAAGAGTACAAGCGTTGCCGTGTTCTTTTGAAGGGTGAAAGTGACTAGGATCGTGTCGCTATATGCATTAAATGCTAACTCTCCATATTCTTGTAATGCCCAAGGTTGCATGGGTATAATTGTACTGCTCAATATAGTTTAGTGTATTAGTCATTAAATGCATGCTTGCATGTTTAGTCGATTGGGTTGTATTAGATTAGGGTTCCTTGTCTATAAAAGGAACCATATAGTTTGTAATAGATAACTAACTCATTCGAAACATAGAGTTTCAGTGAATAAAAAGATCCATAGAGGATCTAAGTGTTCTTAGTTATAACAACTTGTATTTACTTTCCGCAATAGAATACCAGTGTTAGAGGCGTCTATTAGTTTGCTTATGTATGCAACACTAACGATCATGAGTGCTAAAGATGCATCAAGGTCCGAGAGTTTACAACAAGTGGTATCGAGCCTCGGGAGAGTCTCTCGATCGAGAACCTTATATACCTCACCCCATACAACCAAGAACATATTTACCATGCCCGCGATGATGAATGAAGTCACTAACACCAAAAACAACACCACTGTATGCAACAACTTAGTCTCTCAACAATGTGGTAAGTTTCCTTACCTAAAGAGGAAGAGTATGATATGTGGACCATGAAGATGCGGCTGGATCTCCAATATTGATTGGAATCTATGGGAGATTGTGAAGAATGGTACAGTTTGAGAAGACCATCCAGATCTTGATGGTAAGTTTACCATTGCTCCTCCCAAGCTATTTGAAGAGATTCTTGCGATGCGGAGGGAGCACAAAGTAAGAACCATCCTTCTTGATCTATTCACGAAGATCACTTAGGTGATTTTCACCACATAGTTGATGCAAAGGACATCACGGATGGCTCGAAAGTTAGGTTTGGTGGGAATGAAGAGTCCGGGAGGATGAGGAAGTCTATCTTGAGACAACACTTCCAAGAGTTCAATATCTACGAAGAAGAAGGTATCCACAAGGGATCGATAGGTTTCTGAATCTCGAGTCGACTTAACGGTGAATGCAAAGCGACAATGATGATTGCAACTCAAAGTTCACGAGATCCTTGCCTCCATCATGGTTACATGTCGGTATAGCCCTTAAAGCTAAAGGTGGGCTAGACATGCTCACTTTGATGAGCTATACAACAAACTCGAGATCTCTTGAACACGATGTCGGATCTCCCTACCGTGCATCCTCTTTGGTCATTCGGCCTTTGTTGGGACATCCCACTCCAATATGATGATGCATGCTTCAAGTCCATCTTATTTGCCATCATCATCTTATCGTCCCACCCATCGCATCCTCGAAGCCAACTGGCGATGTATTAGAGGATGTGCTTCATTCATTGTTCTTGATTATGATACTCGGTGACATCTTGTTTATAAGATTTTGACCGGTGGACCCTCTTGAGATGGAGGAGATGAAGCTAAAATGGCGGTGGCCATGCTTTCGATGAATATCAAGAGGTTTGAGGAGAAGGGGAAGGAAGTTTGGGTTCGAGGAAAGGATCCACTTCGTTTGGCGGGAGAAAGGTCAAGTGTTTCTCTTGTCACGGATGGGTCATTTCTCTAGGGAGTGCAAAACGGAGGAAGAGTGGAGAGGAGCTAGCTACCACTCATATCGGCGAGAATCGGAAGGAGCTAGCACTTGACTCTAGTCACCATGGATGAGCAGGTCAGTGGGCTGCTCATGAACATGTGTTGAGGAAGGCGCGTCTGAGAGAAGCTGGATTGTTGGCGGATGCACTTGGGAAGATAGGCATGATCGGTTTGCCTTCATGGGACTTTCTCGGTACCTGGCTGTATATTTGGTTGTAGTGAAAGATACGGAACTGAAGAAGCTTATGATACTATGAAACCTAAATACAATGAATGCTATGTTGATAATGAAGCTTATAAACTCTCGTTAAAAACATTAGAAAGACAAAAGGTTTGGTTTGGAAGAATCGGATAGCTTATGAAGAAAAGATTAAGGTGCTTCAATTTGATCTAGATATTGCTAATATTAACCTTAGCCGACTTGAAAAGAAAAAGGCGATACTATCAATGAGAATCTAGAGCTTAAAGAGAAACTTGCGAGAGAAATAGCTAGACAAAAACAATGGTTGATATCTGGTGACAATCTAGCAAGAGAACTCTATAATAGTCAATCTGTGAACTCAGGAATAGGCTTAGGTTTTTAGAAGTATGTAGGATTGGAAGCTAGGCACGATGGGCGTAAATCTACACCTGCATGCTTAGAACACTATAGAAAGGAAGGTGATTTACATGCTGTCCCTGGACCTATTAGAGGTGAATTCATGCCCACTGACCTGTCTGTTACTATTGACTTTGATGGATCACACCATTTGTATGGCAGAAAGTCACATGACTTACCAGACTTAGATGCTTCATCTTATGACTTGTGTCTCTCTCTCAGCGGTGACAATTCATTGGATCAGGGTCTTACGCTAATTGTGATTCAAGTGAGAAGTCGGACCCTCCAAGCCCTCACACCGAGCCTACTCCCAAGCTCGCACCAAATCTATCACAAGCCTTCTAGGATAGCTATTTGAAGTGTCCACTTCAAGCTGTTTCTCCGAAGACTTGTCTTTTCAATCTTTGAATAATTTATCTGTTAAAAACAATTCCTTTAATGTTTCTTGTTTAAGTACTTCTACATGTAATCGAACATCTTCTTTGTTGAATACATCTTCCAAAAGGAAGACATGTTTTGTGTGTGGAAGTAAAATTCATCTTATTAAGGATTGTGATTTTTATGAGCAAAGATTGGGTGTTTGTGCTAATCAGCAGAAACCAAGACCAGTGTGGACCAATGTTAACAATATTCCACCTTATGTCCCACAAGCTAGAACTAACTCTCCTTGGAGGAGATCAGCAGATAGACCTTATGTGCAACCTACTAGCCCATATTTTAATCATGGTTATTGGCCTGCATATGTTGACTCTAGGAAAAATGGGAAAGGATGTTGGGCACTCTTGACAAATCTGTCAAAACTTGATGAGTTGTTCTTGGAAGGATAAAGGACCAAATTTTCTTTGAAACCCAAGAACAATGGTGGATCTTTCTCTTCCCTTAATTGCAAGTTTAAGGGGCATATGCCTCGAGGGAGGCATATGCCTCGAGGAGGATTTCATAGTAAACTTTGTGTATATGTTGTTTGCTAACACTGTTTGTTCATAGTTTTATACATTTTGTCTCTTTTTTTGTCCTTGTGTTTCTCTCGAATTTGTTTTGAGAATGCCCTGTTCAGTTATAACTCCTCAAGTGTGGTCCTTTGGTATATGATCTAGTAAGCTCAAAGCTTGTTTCCTCTGAAAGCTTGGTAATGGAGTGAGCAATTGGTTTCCATTGAAGATAAAGTACTGAAGACAAGTATTGAAGTTAAAATTGTTCATTCATTCATTCAAATTGACTTCGACTTCGACTTACAATCAACTTCAATGCATCTACAAGAAAAGAGCTATTCTACTTATCCTAATCTAGTACATATCATCTATTCCAACATCTAACATGATGTTGGATATGCATGATCGCTCACATCTTTCACACTAGATGCTGGATATGCGTTCGTGAAGTCTTGCATAACCACCCATTCGTTCTATCTCAATGGATGGAGATGCATAACTTCTATAACGAGGATGCTAAGGATCAAAATGGAAAGGATGGATTGATGCAAATCGTGATGATGAAGAAAAATAATATGCCCTTTGTGCTTCATCTATTGATTTCAACCAAAATGCAATCAATCCACCATCTATAAGCATTTCCTCTATCGATGTGTTGATGCACCAAAACACAGTGCGAAAGACCGAGAACCACCCTCATCCTTAGGGAGTGGTGGATTGCAGCTCGTGGTCTTCGTGGAGGCTGAGGTGTTGGAGGTTGGGAGTAAGATGTTCTCTCCTTACGGAGTCATCGAATCATCAACGGGAAGGAAGGCTCATTCACAACAGCAGGAGGCTCCTTCACTCTCTTTGAAGTTGCTTCCTCATCGAGTCTTCATAAGGTGATACATAAGAACTTAAAGATGAGTTGTCTTCTCCACCGCCTGGACTGCTTGCCAAATAATTCTTCTTCCACCTCTCAAGGCCCGCTTATGGAGGTTTCATTGTCATCGATGAAAGGATGATTGGGTTGGAACTACTCATGGTTGATTGTGATTAATTTTGGGACATTGAAGAAACTAGGGTTTGTTATGATATTTGGGGATCTTTGTTGAAGTGTTATGTGTGCTTTGGGATCATTTAATAGACGGTTCGAGGTTGATGGGAATTAATGCGAGTGGTTGCACACGGTAACACTCTAGAATATTACCGAAGATATTTTTATCTTTGATGGTTCTCTTGAGTATATAACTTGCATGATTGACCATCTGTATACTCTTCAAGCGTTACACTTTCTTTGGTCAAGTTGAAATACTGCGTAAGCTACAGTCAACCAAATGGTCTAATTCTTTTGACTATAACTTGGGCAACAACTACCACTCCACCATTCACTTTCTTCCACTTCAAATCAAACCAATTCCCTCTCCTTCATCCAATAACACTTCAGTACGAGCATCATAACCCTAAGATCTCAAATCATCACATGGCACTTGAATTTAAGAAGGATCACAACAAAGTTGTTTTTCTAGGAAAAGCTAAAGATGATGATTTGTATGAACCAATGGTGGAATTCTTAAAAAGGTCCAAGATTTGCTATGCTCTAACACATTCTCCGAATGCAATATATGAATCTCTTATTACTCGAGTTTTGGGCATACGCTTCAAAGCGTAGTGAAACGAGATTGTGGCTACGATTGACTTTAAGGCATGTGGTTACGGAAGAGATGATAAGGAGGAAGCTTCGCTTGGAAGATCTTGATGGAGTATATCACTCTAAGCAGATGGAGGTGCTTCTTGGTGAGAACGATTGGCTATCGAGGTGCGAGGAGGTGACATTTGGTGAAGAAGCATCTTTGCCCAATGTGGAGGTTCTTGATTCACACGTTGCTACGATTGCATAAGCAATAAGTCGGGAGGATGGGACGATTCTCTACCCAAATGGGATGTGGTATTGTGTGTCTTTCCCGAGGATAACTTATTCTCTAAGTTTATTTTTGAAAACATGATTGAGAATATTCAAAGGAAAAGAATAAGTTTTAATGTACCCTAGGTTTACGCAATGATTTTAGACACCTCTACCCAAGTCCAATCCTTTTTATGCCGTAGGAGCTCTGTCGATAAACTTTTGCCTCTATGAGAACTAATTTTGAGGGGCATTATCCTTGACGGAAGCTATGTTGCCTCAAGGCAATGTGGCACGATGAGGAGAATGTTGCCAACATCCCACTCTCTTCACCTATTCTCACTGATGACAATCCATCGATCAATATTGATGAGGGCCCTCCTTCTGTTTGAAGCTTCTCATGTTGCTCTGGAGCAGCCTCCACCAACACCAACTCGGCACATTGTCCTAGTCCACCACGTGCACATGATCCTCTTGATGATTTTGAATCACATCTAAACAGGATGACCACACCTAGTCCTCCAAGGGTTTTGTTGATGAGGTACCTCCTAATGTTGAGAATGACCATGTTTCCTTTGAAAGGTCCAATGAAGCTCCATTACCGCGAGCAATCGGTGGTGGGCCGAGACCCCATTACTCACATCTGTGTATGATCTTGTGAGCAGTATGTCTGGTGAGGTGTCGATCGAAAAAGGAACTTGCGGTGACCAAGTCTACTCTTGGTAGTAAGATTGAAGATCTCTGAGTAAAGTTAAGGACCTGAAACGAGACTTGAAAAAAACAAAAGGAAGTTTGTGGTTTCTTCGAGGAGGAAGAAGATGAACCTCGGTATGGTCTCTTGATATGTTAGATGTGTCTCTTAATGATCCTTCATCGGTAATTCAGAATCTTCAAAGGAAAAGGAACATGTTCTTTACAAAAGGAGAAAGAGATCTTACTTGAATAAAGCAACTCTGAAGTATCCAAGGAACGGTATGTCAAAGTGCATCTGCGATACCCCGATGGAGGATGTTGCTCTTGAACTTGGTGGGTCTTGATCATACAAAAACTTTCGGTGTCCTCTCTGTGAAGCACCCACAACATGTTTTCTTGAAAAGAGACTTGGGTGTTTCTCTTGAGATTCTGTTATCGATATTCTTGATGATGATTGTGCTAAGGAGGCTGCGATAAAGGAAAAGGTTCTGGTGAAGATGAGCTTGGTCGGACTTGGTAAGTGAAGAGGAAAGGCGAGAACAAGGCGAGAATACTTGCTGAGTGTAATGAGAGAAAGATGAAGAAGCGGCTAAGCGACTTCTTTGCTCTCCCTACGTCGATTTACCTCACGAAGAAAGAAAAAGGAGCTCGATGAAATGCGTACTAAGCTTCACACTCATTGGGATACTTACACCGAGCAAGTCATAGCAAACCCTTCACTTGCTCGAGTATATTAGGTGCGAGACTTCCACGGTGGAAATTTTGTGGATTTGATGATGGCTCGTGGAAGACAAATGAAGAAAGAAGCGGTGAAAAGAGGAGAGCCATCAAAGCTCAAAGGAATAAAGATAGACCTCTACTAAAGGCGAAATGAGGCTTGTGGTGAAAACCGAGCTCATCTGTATAACTACGGGTTGTCAATGAAGCAAGTCAAGGCTTTCCCGATCATATTTTGATTATAAATATAATCAAATCATGAAGTATTCTTCTTATGCACTTCAAGCTTAAAGAGGATTGTTGGTATTTGGTGCCCTAAGGCTAAGAGGACAAAGACAATTTGAGATTGTGGACAATTTGATGATATGTCATGTTCCTCCAAAGTCTCTACTGAAGCTACCATAGAGACTACACACTCATCTGAAGCAAATCAATCTGCTGAACCTCATGGGATTTCCTCTGAAGCAATAGTCATGTCCTCTTCCACCCTAACTAGAGCATCTGCTGAGACAAAAAAAGATATTTTGGATAGGAAAGATAACAAGGTTCTTTCTGCTGAACCATCTATGGTTTCTGCTGAAACTCCTACAGAGATTGCTAGCTCACACGACACAACTTCATCTATTGAACCCAGTTGCCATTTCTTGAAGTACCTAATGTACCAGCTCCACTCCATCCGTGGCATCTGTTTGCTCGGAAGGCGATATAGCAAATATAAAACAAGGAAGGCTAGAAACATGCTAGTAAGAATGAATGCCATTCGTGAAGATACACCATCTTTAGGAATCTATAAGCGGGAAGAAGGAAGAATAGGATGGCCAAAATCACTACCACGGATCTTGAGGTGATGGCGCAACATTCATTATAGAAGGTTCGCTTACGATTTTCTGAGGAGATCAAAATGTCTTTGGTAAATTGGACTCGAAGCATGATGAGATGAATGTCATTCATCGAAAGGATGAAACTTCAATGGAATTCACCTTTTGAAGGAAATACTCCACTTGGTAGACATGGCGATTTGCTTACCTCTGTACTCTCTAGTTACCGACCATTCTTGCAACATTGCACCACAAGGTTACAGGATGTTCTTACTAGGGATCTTCAAGTCTGTTTAACTCTCATTCTCCCGATAGTAGAGGACATTCCATTTGGGAGAACTCACATTTATGGCGTTGTGTCCTAGAGACTCTATCCTCTCCCTCGTGTGCATGTGCTTGAGACTAAGGGTGGAATCACGATGCATGTTTTTGAAAGAAAGTATCCATTGCCCAAGAGACTTATGGAAGGATCTTGTGTCGGTTGGAAATTCCTCCAGGATCCGGTGGAAATGAAAGACGGATCTTGAACATTGGTTGGTTTAATCAAGACTCAACACATAAAGCTGTAGTGCATCTTCATCATGAATGTGGTAATATATATTGTATTTTGTAATTTGTACTGATTTTATTGTTATGTTGTTTGATTTGTTTGTTTGTTAGTTTCTTAGTTAAAAAAAAAAAAAAAAAAAAAAAAAAAAAAAAAAAACTTTCATTTGCATTTTGTTGCACTTTTGATGGTTTTAACTCACGGATATACCTTGTGTGTATCAAAGAGTTAGCTAGTCCAAAGGTACATCTTTGGTAAAGCACGTCAAATCATTGATAAATTTGTAATGATTTGCTCAAAATCATAGGGTCTGCAACCACCCATGCTTAATTGTTGAGTGTTGTATGGTCATCAATTCACCATGGTCTATTCCTTTGGAATCCAAGAATTGGCTAGCCCACAAGTATATGGCTTGTGGTAAAGGCAACTATATCCATGTTGGTTATCAATTCACCAATTCTAAAATTGACTAGTCACGAGCAAGCGGCTACTGGTAAACAAGTCAAATCCGTTTATATAGTTCTTGGTTTGCTCATAAATCGAGATGGTTATCAATGTACCATAGTTTTAGGACTTAAACATCTGGCTACTCCGGTAGTGATGGCTATTGGTAAAGACATCAAATCCATTATTTTCAATGATTCACCTCTCACGGGAGTTAACACACTGGATGTGATGAGAATAGATTGCAACCGAATAAGTATTGATGTACATTATGTCTTTTGTTCTTGCAAAGACACAGGTTTCAAAGTTGATCATCATAGAGATGAGTTTATCATTGGTTTTTTGCTCTTGATATGAGAAAACAATCCTCTAATCTTGAAGTCTCAAAAGATCTTTCAAGGTCGAGCTGGAACTTAACCAGTCAAATTCCGGTTTAGGGAGGATTGTTGGAATTATGTGAAGTAGGATTCTGCATCATTCTTTGAAGGTTTCTGCGAAGTAGAAGCAGATTACTGTTGAAGAAGTGATTCTCTTGAAAGTACAAGCGTTGCCGTATTCTTCTTTGAAGGGTGAAAGTGACTAGGATCGACATCGCTATATGCATTAAATGCTAACTCTCATATTCTTGTGCGCCCAAGGTTGCATGGGTATAATTGTACTGCTCAATATAGTTTAGTGTATTAGTCATTAAATGCATGCTTGCATGTTTAGTCGATTGGGTTGTATTAGATTAGGGTTCCTTGTCTATAAAAGGAACCATATAGTTTGTAATAGATAACTAACTCATTGAAACATAGAGTTTGAGTGAATAAAAGATCATAGAGAATCTAAGTGTTCTTAGTTATAACAACTTGTATTTACTTTCCTTAATAGAATCACGAGTGTTAGAGGCGTCTATTAGTTTGCTTATGATTACATATGCAACACTAGCGATCCACGAGTGCTAAAGATGCGTCAAGGTGCGAGTTTACAACAAGCGTTGTGAAGGCTTCTCCGCCAAGTGAAGGAGTTTGTTGACATAGTGCTTGAACTCTCGAGTAGGTGACTCGGGGTGGAGTAGGGCAAGGAAGATGTCCTTGTAGCGAACCACTATAAATCGGTTGTGTCATTTCTATCCCTTATCTTTATTTATTTGCTTGCATTATCATTAGATCTATACGTTCTCAACATCCATACGATTTCACATAATATCGAATATAAAGTTTTTGAAATCAACTTAAAATCGGCAAAACTATTCAACCCCCCCCCCCTTCTAGTTTTCTACAAGTAGGATCACCAATAATAAGGGATTGTGGATGAACTGTGTTAATCCTCTTTATGACATTAGGACTAACATCCACAGATGCGGCCAGATTATTAAGTGTTGCTCCAAAGTCATCATCATAAGAAGAAGAGTCAAAAATGTCTGTTCTTGACTGATGATGAATGCCATCCAATTCAGAGGTAGAGTGTTATGAATTGGCTAAATCAAATGGAGTGGCAAATCTGATGGGAGTCTCAGCGGCAACTGCATCAGCAGCAACGCCTTTATCAGCAGGAGCAATCTCATTACCAGGGGAAACAGATACATTGCCAGTGGCATCAAAGTTCCTGCGGGCCTCATCAGTGGCCTGTTTTAAAACTTCCTCTGTTTCCTTGGAGAATTCATAACCAAACTTTTCAGCATCTTCTTTAGCTGCATGTTATTGGCATTGGAGCTTCACAAGTTCTTCTGCAAACCCCATATCACTAGAAGGCACATCATGAGCATTTGAGTTCTTGGTACGAAAAGTGGTTGGGGAAAAGAGAACAAGTATAACTTGTTCCTTGATTCTGAATCGACTTATCATCGAAGAACACCGCAATGTTAGTGGAAGCCTCTGGTGGTTCTGCGGAAATGTTAGATTATAACGATTATAACCAAATGGTCGGTTAGATAATCGAATCAAGTACCATTCTTGACTGCACCTTGAACATTGAGATTGTCCTCCATAAATGGAGATTGAGTCTCTTCAACCCTCTTTCTAGAGAGATTATATACTACGTAAGCTTTACTATGAAATGAATAGCCTACTACATATCCTTCATTCGCTTTCCCATCAAACTTGCCCAACGATCACTAGTATTGAGGATTACTGTTTTCCCCATCAAGCAAGCATGGATCTTGTTGCTTGATAAGGGTTCATTTTTCCTTCGTGAACTCCATTTTGTTGTGGAGTCTGGCATGCTATAGTCCTTTTAATCCCTTTGTACAGAGATCTATCAATTTAGCATTCTTGAACTATGTCCCATTATCACACATAATTGCTTTAACCTTCTTGTTCAACTGATTCTCCACCAGGGTAATAAAATCTTGAAGAATCTGGAATGTTTCATCTTTAGTCCCCAAAAAGAATGCCCAGCTATATCGACTATAATCATCAGTCACCACCAAACAATAGTAGTTATGATCAATGCTTCTGATAGATGTAGGACCAAAAAGATCCATGTGTAGAAGCTGCAAAGGCTCGAAGATAGTCTTTGAGGCGATGTGGGCCTTATATGAAGCCTTGTGTTGCTTTCCCTTGTTGCGAGCCCACAGGTTGTGCTCATTGGTAGGAACTTTGGAAGCGGGTCCATTAACTAATCCAAGTTTAGCTAGCTTGTTGATTGTTTTGAAGTTCACATGAGCCATTCTTCTATGCCATTTATTAGATTCATCCAAAGATGCTTTGGCACGCAAACAAGCTAAATCTCGGTAATTGAGACATCATGAGATTGAATGTGTAAAGATTGTGTTTCCTTGGTACCTTGAACAACTTGAGCTGTCATCGGTGGTTGAAATCTTTAGAAATAACCGGACATTGATGTCGATGAATAGCACAAAGTTTTTCTTGTCACAAATTTGGGACAGAAAATAGATTGAAATTTCTCAATGCCTCACGTAATACACATTCTCAAAGTCCGGTTGAGCAGTCCTAATAGTACCCTTCCACCGTGATTTTCCATCTCCTCCTCCAAAGGTAACAATGTACCTCATGAATACCTTACAAATCATGAAGCTTTGTCTACTCCCACATCATACTTCTAGAACAACCACTATCTACAATACCTAAATCTTTATTGGAAGAGGATCATCCTACACAAAAGAATATACAACAACATTAGTTTTCATGGAGACCCAGTCATCTTGACTTGGGCACATATGTGGATCTTATTTGATAAACACAGCAGATTGATGAGATCCACTATTGTTCTTGGACATCTACATATAAGATGGTCTTTTGGTTTCAAAAACAACATCTTGAGGCTTAAAAGTTGATGTCCTCCATGCCCCACTTTGATGTAAAAAGTCGTTATTATGAGCTGTAATCATTTTGAAAATAAGAGCATGTGGAGTGCATTTCAAAGGTCTATTGACATTTCTTCTCAATGAAAGAAGATGGCTGTGACAAGCCGGTCTACCAGCAAAATTGATTCTGCTGGTCCGCATGTATGTTCCATTGGGAACAAATGGAGGTATGTTGGCCACATCATTCCATACATTGTTATATCTATGTTGATTAGTGCACATATTCATCTTTTTCTCATAATAATCACAATCTTTGATAAGATGAAAACACTCCCACAAACAAAACATGATTTCTTCTTAAATTGCTTGTTCAAAACTGGAACAGTCTTATCACAAACAAAATTATTCAAACCACAACCAAAATTAGAATTGTTTTTAACAAATTCAACAGAACTAGAAATGTTTCTAGAAAAAGCTGTCTTTGAAAAAGATTCTTTAACAGCAGCTCTTGGGGCTTGAGGAACTTGTAAAGGCTTAGGAGAGGCAGACTTTAAGGACTCTTCATTTGAATCACAGCTGGCATATTCTTTAGATTGAGTCTGAAGTCACGGAAGAACAAAGAGACAAATGTGTTAGACTCCTTTGCCGGTGTACGATAAGTCATTAGACTTTTGACCATAAGACATATGTGATTCATCGAGTCGGGAGTCTGGATTGGGTGACAACAATACCATTAATAGAAGAAGGAACATTATGCATTTCACCTTGTTTTAAAGTTTTCTATATTTTCTTCTTCTTCATCTGTGACAAGATTAAAAACACTATATTCATTGGGGTCATACACCTCATACGGGTGATATAGTCCTTGAAGCCCAATCCATTTTGTTTTAACAGACATAGAGCTATTCCACAATTTATCTAAGTTTTTAGCATGTTCTTGCCATTGTTTATGCCTAGCCACCTCTGAATCTAAATCAGCTTTAAGACCTTCCTTTTTAGCAACAACCTTTACATATTCTTTCTTATTAAATTTTAATTTATTTGTTGTGTTATCTAAATCTCTTTGCAAAACATTTATTTTCTCCTCAAGAGCCATTTGGTTTTGATCATACCAGGCCTTTTGTTTTTCTAAAGCTTTAACTGTTTTCTTATAGGCCTGGACTTGTATAAACAACTCTTTTTTTATCATTAACATTATCAAACTCACACTTAAGAGCATCATATTGAGTCTGCAACCAAATATACAAGCTGTGTACACGAAGTGATGCCCATCATTGCAATTTCTCCGGTGATGTGACAATCGGTCCAACAGGCTCTTCATCCTCACCATCATTCATGATCATCGATCAACTCTGTTCTCCGGTGTGACATGGTCGTAGGCTTCACCTCCTCGGCTTCCTTGAGCTTGTATGCATTATATTTTCTTGTCACCTCCTTCACATTAGGACATTCTCTCATAAAGTGACAAAGTTGGTTGCATTCAAAGCATCTGATCTTCTTTGTTGGGTTTTAGGTTCCTTGGATTTGATGAGACAAAATAAATACAAGAATGAAACAAAGGGACTTAAAGTGAACAAAGAAGATTTATTATTTAGTCCTTAGTAGTATTTTTGTAAACCCTAATCCTCTAGTATATAAAGGGACATGGGGTGTAGGTTTTAAATAAGTCTTCCATTATGTAGTCGACTAAAGGTGTGTGTGTTTCTAGGCGTCAAGTCCTCTAAGTGGGCGCCTAGGATTTGTGTAGTTTAGCCTTAGGATCTTTGATCCTGTTACAAGTTAAGTGTAACCGTATTATTTTGATCAAATAATATTTGAGGCTTGGAGTGATTATTATGAAAACCTTGTGTCAACAACTATGATTTGTTTTATTCCGCTGCATGTACAAGTTTATTATCATCGTTATTGTTAACCCAGAGGCTCAAAAGCGATCTCAAGGTCATATCAAACTCCACGGTTGGTATCGGAGATTGGGGAGCTCGTTACCTAGGGATTCACAAGGTTTTATTAATCGAAGAATGGCGAAAGAAGAAAAAATTCAAGTTGAAATTTTTCTTATATGTTTCTGACCTTGTTTTGTGATCATAACTTTTAGATTAACGTTGGATCGTGATGAAATTTTGATGGAGGCGTTCTCTATATATTCATCTAACTTTTCACAGAAGGATTTTCGATCTGAGCTTCGGTAAAGTTATTCATTGTCGAGTTGGGTCTTGAAGGGTTTTCATAAAGCGGTTTAATAATTGAATTTTGGGTTTCATGCATATTCAACTTCTTGAATTTGTGTTACTTGTTCTAATTCTTGATGGAGGTTGTTTATAGATTGTGTGGTGTTTATGATTCATGGTTAGAAGCGGCTTTCCTAGTGTTTCTGAAACCACTTCTAGTGTTTTACGAAACCGCGATAGTGTATTCTGAAACCACTTCTAGTGTTTTTACGAAACCGCGATAGTGTATTCTTGAAACCAGCGATAGTGTATTCTCGAAACCGCGATAGTGTTTTTGAAACCACTTCTAGTGTTTTTCGAAACCACTTCTGAGTGTTTTCTTAAACCACTTCTAGTGTTTTTACGAAACCACTTCTGGTGTTTTGAAACCACTTCTAGTGTTTTTGAAACCACTCCTAGTGTTTTCTCGAAACCCTTTGCTAGTGTTATCTCGATTCCCTTCTTTGGTGTTTCTTGCGTTATTCGTTTACTGGCGATGAGGTTTTGGAATTGAGGCATACATGTTTTTAGTGCTTGAGATTTTTGGTGACACATACATGGGATTTTGGTTCGCACACACAAGAAGATTGGTATTTGTTCTTAAAGGTTTTAAAAGCTCGTTTTGGTTTTATTGAAGAATTGATTACGAAGGAGTTATTTATCACTTATTTGAAGGTGAAGTGGAATTACTTGTATCGTGTTTATCATATCTTAAAAGTATCATACACCTTTTAAGATAACTTTTCGTCTTAAAGGATGTTGGCGAAGACTTGCAAAATCTAGTTTTCATAGGTTAAGGGTAGATGGATGAAGACCTAGTTAACTATCACTTGAAGGAGTTACATTGTAGTGCTCGATGTCTCATTGAAGATGAGGATTTTGTCAAGAGATTGCGGTCTACTTATATGGTGTTAGTATAAGTTTGGAGTCACGTGGATAAACAAGACATAAGATACAAGTTTGGGTTATTTTACTTCTTCATCAAATTCGTTATACTAGTTTTCTTCTGAAGTGATCATTACATAGAGCTTCTTGATTTGAAGAATCATTTTCATGCACCACTCAAGGGAAGTTTCTAATGTTTACATTCTATTTGTTGATAACAAAAGGGAAGAGATATTGAGTGCGATGGCATGGATTAAGGGAAGACAAAGGAAGACAAGAATGTTTCATTCACGGAGATGTTTACATCTCAACCGCTACCGTCTAGGGAAGTTAGTACACGACTTTGTTTGTTTTGTCATCATCAAATAGGGAAGATTGTTGGGTTTTAGGTTCCTTGGATTTGATGAGACAAAATAAATACAAGAATGAAACAAAGGGACTTAAAGTGAAAGAGATGAAACCTACAAAAGATGGAAGGACTTGCTTGCAAAAGAAGATTTATTATTTAGTCCTTCAGAGTATTTTGTAAACCCTAATCCTCTAGTATATAAAGAGGACATGGGGTGTAGGTTTTAAATACAAGTCTTCCATTATGTAGTCGACTAAAGGTGTGTGTGTTTCTAGGCGTCAAGTCCTCTAAGTGGACGCCTAGGATTTGTGTAGTTTAGCCTTAAGGATCTTTGATCCCTGTTACAAGTTAAGTGTAACCGTATTATTTTGATCAAATAATATTTGAGGCTTGGAGTGATTATTATGAAAAACCTTGTGTCAACAACTATGATTTGTTTTATTCCGCTGCATGTACAAGCTTATTATCATCGTTATTGTTAACCCTAGAGGCTCAAAACGATCTCAAGGAGTCATATCAAACTCCACATTCTTCCTATCAAACCTAGCTGATTCTCTTCCTTTGTAGCCAAACTTCCTCCTAGAGCCTTCTTCAAACCTCTTGACTTTCACAGCAAGCATGGCCATCTGCCACTTAAGATCCATCTCCTCCATATCCCATTTATCCACTTGTTCAAAGTCTTCATAGGTCAACTGCTGTTGATCTTCAGATTCAGAAACAAATGAGTAGAGCACATCTTCTATCACTGAATTAGACTTTGATTTTCTTGTAGAAGATTTGTGTGTTACGGATGTCACCGATGAAGAAGTGGGACTATCAAGATATGTTATCATTGTGTTTCCACCGTAGCACCAACAAAGGCAAGAGTGTGATGGAGCTTGAGAAAAGTAGAGTGACCTTGATGTCAAGCTCAAGAGACTTGACTTGTTGTATAGATCATCAAAGCTTATGTAGTCAAGGCCCCTTTGCCTTGAGAGTAAGGGACACCGATTCCAAGAAGGAGGTAGAGCACGAAGGAACTTGAGATTACATTCCTCAAGATCGTGTTTAGATTTTAACCGATTAAAATCGGCCGAGGATCTTTTGAAACCCGTCATAGCCCTTATGGACACCCTCTTCTTCGAGATAGAGAACTCTGGCTTTGTTTGAGCATGGACTTCCTCATTTTCTTGGACTCATCGTTTCCACCAAACCTTGCTTTTATTCCTCTCCAACTGTCTTGCATCATCCGGATGATAGAAATCGCTCATGTGCTCATCTGGAAGAGCTTGTAGCAAAGTAGTCCTTGCCTTGGTTTCCTTTGACAATGATCTGTTCATAGCTTGTTGTGGGTGGAAGAATTATAACTTTTCCTTCGAATCTCTTCCAAGAGCCTTCTTCATCGCTTCCTTTAAGGATGATTTGCCAGAGATTGACATCCATGTTGGAGATATAGTTTTCCATCTTCATGGCCCATATCTCATATTCATCCTTCTTAAGGTATGGGAATTTAGCATTAGTGTTGGACATGGTGACCACTTGCTGAATGGAAGACTGGGTGTTAGACCGGTTGTTTGATGACTCAGACTGATCATCACTCTCAGCATCAGAATGTTTTGGTGATGACATGTTATGGTTTTTTTTTTAAGAAGAAAAAGACTGTCTTCTTAGAAAGATTCTCACGAGGCTCTGATACCACTTGATGGGTAAAGTCCCAGATAGATCTTATGAGCCTAGAAAGATTATAGTTGTCCTGTGTAATCACAAAACCACTAAGGAGAACCTTTGCAAGAATTGTACTTACACGGAAAATAAATACAAGACTTAAGAAGACGATAACCACAATAACTTGATCCTCTATGGATCTATATTAATTCACTATTAATGTTATCAAAGACGTACATAAAACCCTAGCCGCATGTTTCTTTTATAGTACAAGAAACCCTAACTATGCAGCTTGCTAAGCACACAAAAGATATGCTCTATCTATTCCTATTTTAACTCAAGCATATCACAACTAATAAACTAAGAAAACGGAAACGACATATCCATAGAAACATATCTATCATAGGAAACTGCACACTATCAGCAGAAACCTTACTATCAGCGGAAACAAAATAACTATCAGTAGGAACCCTATCATCGAGAACCAATTGTTTTACATAATTCCTAACAATTTCCCACGTCATTATTCCACATAGGCATTTTTTTGACAAGTCATATGGATGAATTTTTAAAATTCGGAATAAAAATAGCAAATACCAGGATTCGAACCTGGGATGGTAAGCTCAAAGGTGTTAACATCTCAACCACTAGAGCATTACCAAGTTTGTGATAAATTTGACAAACTAAAATACAAAACAACTAAATCCAACCTATACACCATATTTACAAAATATTTAACCTAATTTGACACTTTATATACTAAAATATATACTCCATCCATAACTTGTCACCAATACAAATATTTTATGAAATTTGTTCATTCGTGTATCAATAGTTTGTATAGCATGTGTATATTAAATGAGGTAATTATTTACTTCACCATCATTGCGTTATTAGTGTTAAAAATCCACAGATCCGTAAGTTGAGTATCAATTATTTGTTTCTGTATCGAAGTTAAAATAATGGAGTGTATCAAAATTAGTTTCAGTCATGAATGATCGAGTAGTTGCAAGTGAGTCATTGTTGATTAATGGTGTGTATTAACTTTGTTTTTCATTATCTGGCTAGAGTAATCTTAGCCCACAATTTAATTGACATACTTTTTTTTTCTTTCATATTATTATGTGTATATAAAAAAACACTATGTTTTACGATACATATTTTTGATTAAAGTTTAGTGATATATCTCATGGAAGATCATTCCTGCACCATTCATTCCCTCCTAAATTCCGAAAACCCTAACTTCTGTGTGCTTCATCATCTTTTGGCTTATGTTACAATAAATAAAATAGTAATTAATAGAAGTTGCTATTTTTTGTCCATTTGATTTATGTTTTTCTTGTTACAGACATTGAGATATGTATGTTTGAATTCTTAATAAGAATCCATGTGAGCATCTGTAAGGTAACTACGGATACAAGCCGACATAGTGTGCTTTCTATATATTCAGATTCCATGGTGAGCTTTCATGCATGCATCTAATCTTTATTTTGTGAGCTGTCTACATATTAGTAGGTGATTATGTCTCTTTTTTTCAAAACCCTCATGATTTTATGTTCGTTTATTTTGCAAAACTATGGTGGAGGCATTTGGTGAGGTTTGGTGGGACAAAAAACAAAGTACGTCTCTTTTTCTCAAAACCCTAATGATCTTATGTTGGTTTTTTTTAGTTGAAGAACTATGGTGGACGCTTTTAGTGTGGTTTGGCTAGGAAAAAATATAATGCTATGTCTCTTTTCCTCAAAACCCTAATGATATGTTGATTATGTTAGAGTTGATATCATAGCTAAGGTGATTGGGCATTTAGAAATCATGTAACTTGTGCATTACTATATGAGAAAACACCAGCACGCCGTGAACTTGCGTTCATAAGGTAGTTGAACCATGGCAGGCTCAAGTATTGCGAGTAGCCACAAAAATAATCATGCGTATCATCACTTTAAATATGGAGATTTTTAAAAGAGGTGAATGTGAGCATAGAGCCTAAGTGTAGTTTAATGGGTTAAGGAGTGTAATTTATTAGGTTATTGACGTTTAATTTTCATAGGACACAAACCAAAGTAAAGAAAAAAAGTTCATAACCCAACTACCGAACAAAATTATGATAAAGAGATATGAAACATGTATTTGGGATATATTTAAAGGATCATGATTAATAATCATAAGATACAAATACAATAAGTTATCGAATAACCATTTTTTTGTTGAGTTCATTATTCACTATATAAGTGTATTATAAAATTTATTCTCATGCCTTTGCCTTTGCCCGTTAGGAAAGTAAATTATGTAGATAAAAATTAATAAAATACTAACTTATAAAAATAAAAACGATATATATATATATGTATATATATATATATATATATATATATATATATATTATGGTAACATCAATTATAGTGGTAAATTGTTTAATTTAACTTTTAATTACTAAAACCTAAAATAAAACCACAAGTCATACCCGTCCATCGGATGGGTTTGATATATATATATATATATATATATATATATATATATATATATATATATATATATATATATATATATATATATATATATATATATATATATATATATATATATATATATATATATATATATATATATATATATATATATATATATATATATATATATATATATATATATATATATATATATATATATATATTGTAGGGTTATTTTCAGAAAAAAAAATGCGAGAACTGTGAGAACCAATCTCCACCATTAAATATTTGATCAATGGCTAAAATTGTTTGTGGCATTTCTGTAAATTAAACATTTGTTGATGAATGTTTTATATCTAAACAAGGGGTAAAAATGGGAATTGAGAATAACTCATTGATTAATAACCGTCCGACCTAATTTTCATTTTATTATTAAAATTATCAAACTGGCGTGACTAACATGTTGTCACTTTTTTCGAATCAATATCTGATGATTCCATACGCAAATGCACACTTTAGTTAAAGGTAGTCATCATTTAATTAATTAGATTTCTTTTATTGAATTGTTAAATTGTTTTATGTCTTTCATCTTGGATTGATTTTAATAAATCAAGATCAGTGCACCTTTTCTCAGTTATAAACATTTGCAAACGTTTAGTCATTTTTCTAAGTTATCTTTTTTTTATTGGTTTTGAAACCCTTAATTTAATCTATTTTAATTTCTTCGTAGTCGACCAAATCGTATTCATTTGATTATCGAAATCGTTTTTTATTTCAATAATAATTTTTTTCTTTCATCTGTTGGTTCGTTTTTAGTTATATATAGGTTAGACCAATTTTGAATGCGTTTAGTTATCTTTTAAATGACTATATTACCAGGTTACATTGATGTATGGTTTGTGTGGAAAACTAGAAGGGGGGGTTGAATAGTTTTACCAATTAAAACTTCCTTTTAAACTATGTAGATCGACTTATGTCAATCTATTTGGTTGTGTGTGTTGGATGTTGATAGACAAGCATATAAAGATATGTAATGAAAAGATAAGAGTAAGAAGCACAAAACCACAACGCGAGTATTTATAGTGATTCGCACAAGGAAGGTCAAAACCACAACGCGAGTATTTATAGTGGTTCGCCACAAGGACACCTTCCTTACCCTACTCCACTCCCGAGTCACCTACTCGAGTTTGTAAACACTACACCAATCTCCTTATGGCGGAGAAGCCTTCACAACGCCGCTTAACCTTTTTCCTAGACAAAGCAAATACCGAAGTTCTTTCACACCAAGGCGAACCACACCCAACACAACGTCGCCTACCCTTTATACGGTGCTAGGCTAACCACCGAGTTCTTTCACACCTTAGAGAACTAATCCTATCACAACGTCGCTTACCCTTTATTAGGTACTAGGCTAAGCACCTAGTTCCATTGCAATGGAGGAACTACTACCACACTACACCAACGACTAATCCCAAAGGAGATCTACCTTTACAACATCATCAAGGACATCAATATCCTTGGATCTAATGCTAGTCTATCTAGTACATCGAAACACACCATATCGAATGTACATCTAAGGCACCTTTCACTAATGCCTTTGACTAGATCTACAAGACACCTTTCACTAATGTCTTGTGTCTTCACTTCGAAGCACGTTTAACTAATGCTTCAAGTCTTGACTTCTAAGCACATTTTACTAATGCTTCTTGTCTTGACTTCTAAGCACCTACCACAAGTGCTTATCCTATAGATGATAGATACCCTTCACTAATATCTTCGTCTTGACACTTGAGACATCTTTCACTAATGTCTTCAACACTACACTTCTTTGAAGAAAGAAAGAGATCATCAACAAGAGGACTTCAATAGCCTTGATGATGAGGAAGCATGACAACTCATGGACTTGAGCTTGCTCGACTTCAAAGGTGGTGATCTTGCCTTTAAGAGAACCTAGAAGATCACACAAAACAAAACTACAAACATGGATCTCTTGAATCTAAGGTTAGTGAGATTTAACTCGTGGGAGAAAGTGTATTGGAAAAGGGTGAGATATAATGAAGAAATGGCTCACTATTTATAGAGGAAAAATCCTCTGCTTCCCAATCCCACGGATCCCTACCACAAGGGATCCGTCTAGCGTTAAGCTAGAGATCCATGGAACGCTCCTCTTTGCCCATGGGTATTTTGGTTATGGGTCATGGGTCATGGGTCATGGGTTGAACCATGGATCTTTGGCTAGATACAATGTATCTTTGAGTGCAATGCACTTAGTCACTTGGGTATGGGTTGATCCATGGGTTTATGGATATCGTCCATGTATGATATAAGCATGATGTCATGCAATGGGTTATGGGTCAAGATCCATAGGTTATGGGCTTTGGGTTGTACCCAACTACATTCAATGTATTTGCCCAATGGGTTGTGATACTTAAGTTTTTACCCATTTATAATACCCAATATACTACATACTAGTTATGTGTATATTTTACCCAAATATGTAAACACTAGTTGTTGTACATATGTATTATTAAATCATAAAATCACTTATACTTGTTTTAGTGTTTTATGTGAAAATGTGAATATCTTAGAAACTATTAGTTCAAACCATTTACGTATTTTATTTGTTTCATAACATGATTTTACGCTTGTTATCGACAAAACATTAGAAGATCGTAAAATATAAATAAACGCTTTTACGGGTTATTTGTATTAACAATCTCCCTTTTGTTGATGACAAAACATAAAATTATTTTAAGGAAAAGCTAAAATTGTAAACATTTGAATTTAGTTTTTACTTTCTTCTCCCTTTTGTCAAAACAAAAGTGTTTGAAGAAAAGCAACACATCGCTTTTAAGAAAAAAAACATGTGAAAGAAATAAAAGTAAAAGAAATAGAGCAAGTTAACGGAAAGGATCTCGTCATATTCTGATGAGTCCATCCCTGTAAGGCGCCAAGAAACTAATTCTAATCTAGTTCATTTGCAACTAACTTTTGCAAAAGATTACGCCTATGTGACGGTGTGCCCCTAGATGATTGCAATTTTTGCAACGGAAGTCATGAAATATAAATCTAAGGTTGCAAGTAATTTTGCAACGTATTATTTTGACACCAAGCTCCCCCTAGCTTTAGGGTGTCAAATTCTTCATGTGTTAATTGAATAACTTCAAAACAAGGGTTAGAAAACAAGTATAATTTACAATTTCCTGCAAATGTGGTTCAAGTTAGTAGGAGAAACATTTCCTGTTTCACGGGTCCCACGGTTCCCTCTTAGTAGGGATCCGTCTAGGCAATTCTAAGGGATCCGTCTGGCTGATGACTAAAATCAGCAAAGGTGATATAACAAGTAATGTTATCACATAAATGAGATATGGATACATATGCTCAGAAAAATAACAAGTAGCATGTAATTCCATTTAATAAAACAAGAGTTATGATATACATGACTCTAAAAATAAGAAAATAGACAATACATGACTAGGAATTTCTAGACCGCTAACGCTGATGCTAGGACACCACTAAAATCTTCTAGCTCAAGTTTTGTTTAGGTTTGATCTCGTCGAACGCTCGAGGAGATGATAGAACATGAAACGTTGATCTTCTCGCACTTCATGTATCAAACTTTCAACATGTTGACAATGATAGCAATCTTTGTCATGGCTAGGTAGTGGTGGTGGAGGAAATGAAATGGCTTGATGTGAAGGATCAAGTGAAGCGGCTTCATGAGCTTCAAACGATGGAGGATTGGTGGAGGTGCATTTGAGAATGCCTCACCAAGAATGATGGTGGTGGTAAAGAAGTGTCGACTTCCATATGGTCGGGTGGTTGACTTTGATGATTTCTCATAATCCAAATAGGATTATATGATGGAGATGGCGAAAAGGAAGCCGAGCAAGTGTTGACTCAACACCTTGATTTTGAACCATTATTCCTCCTAATGAGGAGAATGTTGTCATGGAAGCGGATGAGACGGCCTAGGAGGCAAGTCCTCTAAATTGTAGAGGTGTGGTGATGATAGTGGGGATGTAAATGAAATAGCTCTAGGAACCAATGGTGATGGTTTAGTGGAGATGATATTGCTTGGCCTAGGAGGTATGGTGGTGTTAGGCATTGGTAGTTTTGTGGGTACTATCCTTTTGGGAATTGGTTTGATTGGATGATGAAGAATTCTATCATTTGTAGGCTCGACGGGAGATGATTCGGTTGAGGAGATTTCGTATAACACGAGCCTTTTCATGGGTGGTTCTTTGGTGGATAAGTTACTACTTGGGGTTTTCCTCATGATGAGATGATTTCAAGAGCTGAAAGTTAGAGTGAGAGTGATGACTATGGAGGTCCTAACAAAGTGGTTTATAAAACCAAGAGAATTGGCAAATGCATTTAAGCCTTAAGCCACTAGGATTCATTGGAATGTGATGATTTACATGCACAAGAGTCAACTTCAGAGGTTGCAGTGATCTAGGAACTCATTTAAGATGAGATGGAGTGTTTGAGTTAGGAAGATGAGTTGAAATGATTGTTTTAGCAAGATTTGACCTATACTGTCATCCAGATCCCACGGTTTCCTCCTCGTAGGATCCGTCTAGGCTAATCCTAGGGATCCCGCTATCGCCACTATGAAAGAGTGGAAATGATGTTTCTAAAATCTAAGACCTATAACATCTTGAGTGTTTTCTAAAATCTAAGACCTATAACATCTTGAGTGTTTCAGTCTTCCTAAGTGTCTTAAATGAAGGGGTGCTTAAGTACTTGAAGGTGGTGAGTGATGTAGCTAATGATTGTCTTTTATGGAAGGATTTGGAACTTTCATGAGTACCAATGAAAGAGCAAGGATGACACTAAAGATGAGAGTGTCAATTCAAGCTAAATGATCCTAGAGATCAGGTTGTGACTTAGGATTGTGTTTTGGAAAATATCCTAAAGGTTTTGAGATGGGAAAACTAGGATTTGATCAACTTTGATCAATTTTGTGGTGAGGATGATTTATGATCAACTTAGCCATAATCGAAGATTTCTCGACTAGATCCGAGGGATCAAGTAGAAAAATGAAGTGTGAGTTTGAGAGCGGAAGAGTAATGGATTAGCAATGAAACGATAGATCTACAAGCCGCCTTAGAATGCGATCTAGGTGAGTTATGTGTAGGAAGAATCTACTTATCTTGATAAGGACTTAATTTTGCCTTAAGACACTATGTTTAACTTAATGTGAAATGTTCTAAGGATGTGTTTGAATTACAATGCTTGCAATTGCATTTTCTGTTTGCCGGATCCCACGGTTCCCTAGGTGTAAGGATCCGTTTAGTACAAAATTTGGGATCCGTCCATCTGCTAGACAAAACCTTTACTAAAGGTATGCAATGATCTTGACAATGCATTATATCCCTAGGTTGATTTAAAGAGGTTCTAACACCAAGATATCAAATGTAAGATGTTTTATTTCATGAAGAAAATAGGATTACATTGATAAAGCATGAATAGAATAGAATTGATCCTATTTAAATTACTACTAAGTTCCTTGAGTGTTATCGCTAGATGGATCATCAAATGGTTGATGAGTGTTGGCGGATTCGTGAATGAAGAACGCCTTCATGAGGGAAATGTTCAATGTTCCATCATCTTGTTCACAAGTACGCATAACGGACTTTGAAATTGAGGATGAAAATGCATGACATTATGATAGAGGCGTCAAGAACATTCCATAGGAATGAGTTTATTCTTGAGCCTTGAAGATTTGCACCGCCTTCATGAAGAAGTAGGCGAGATTGTATGGTTGTTGTGTTAGCAAACAAGACAACATGTGAGCACAACAAGCGGAAGGATTTCGATTTCCCTAAGACTCCAAACATTTTCACGAGGATGAGAGCAAGAGGCTTGTATTCTTCTGATATCCCGTGTATGGATAATGTTGGGATTGAGGATGAGGTTTGCATATCATGCTAATCAAGTCTTCGGGAAGGTATGCAGAGCAAGATGGGTTGTTTTCTTCACGAAAGTTGAAGAGAGAATCAAGAGACCAATCTTTGGTGAAGGCACATTGTCCATGATTTGGAATTCGAGGATGTGAGCAAAATGCCCAAGGGTTAAAGTGAACTTTGGTTTTTGATATAAAACCAAAGAGATAAAGAACGATCCTCGTTACGAACGAGTTCGACTTAACGAAGAATTCCAATACAAACCTTGGACATATTTTCTCGTTAATTTCGAGAAGACATTCCAATCCTATGGTTCGAAGGAGGTATTGATACCTTCTTCGAATTGTAGAGAGGTGTCTCAATACGTCCTTCCCGGAAGCGACGGGTTTCGAGATTATTGAACCCACTGACATGATTGCCGTGGGTGTTGGGCTCAAGAGAGATGTTCGGAGTATAGACGCTAGAGAATGAAAAATCAAACTCATATACATGCGACATAGCGAAACCTATAGAAGATGAGTTAAAGGAAATAGATGTTTTGAGATTAACCAATGATTATCTAACGCTTTTACTAGATATTTATTAACAATGGTTTTAACACTCCAACTACTTAAGGTTTTGATTTTCTAGTGGATTATTACTTTTAGAAAGATAGTGGTTTTTAATCTTGCATGAAAACTATTTTTCCAAGAATACGGATCCCACGGTTCCTTTACAAAAGGGATCCGCTAGTATATCTTCCGGATCCGTGGATCTATAGTAGCGTAAATGATTTGATAAAAGCATAGGTTTTACGCTTTTATACCACCTAAGTATGTTTTATCCTATATTTTCTTTTAGCATGCATACATGACCTCTAATGTATCACGAAAAAATATAAACCATATAAATCAAAAGAAATGATAAACACATAATAGTAACCTAGAAAAACTAGGTTAATAATATTGCATTTCAATACTAAGGATGATACAAAGGATTGGGTATATAACCCCAATATAGATTAACAACACAAAGTAAATGTCTTCATATGTGAACTTCATCATAGGGAACACAAGTGCGATGAGTGTTAGGGCGATGAGTACGAGTGCGATGTAAACCATGTTGTCGACTGGATCTTCTTTGTTTCGATTGAGATGGAATGAGGAGGAAGATGAAGTTTTTGAATGAGAGGAAATTTTGAAATTGGAAGATTTGAAAAGTGAAGGTTTGATGAGATGGTCGACGGTGGAGTTTTTATAGGAAGGAGGAATTTTTGAAATTGCTTTTTGTTTTATTATTGGATAAAAACAAAACAAAAGTTTTATATACCACGACTTTAGACGAGAAATAAAACACTTATGTGAGAAAAAGGCTTCCTAATGAAGCTTCATGTAAAACATGTAATTGCACAAAAGATAATCATATAAATACCTAAATAGGTATACTTAATTATCAAGCAAAGTAAAAGAAAATCATACCTCTAGCGACTTAGGAATGTCTTTACAAATGACACAAAGAAATGTCACTTAGACTATTCCCGCTCCTTTAAGGCTTAAGATACCTTCTTAAGGAAGCTATTCTTGTTACCAAGCGACTCCTAAAGCTTGGTGGTATGAGCTTTGACTAATCAACATGATAAAGAAGATTAGTGGAATTAAATGAAAAATAAATATGAAAATTTTGTTATCAAATCAACATCCAAACATATAGTTTTAAAAGACATGGTGTTTGTTTTTATGAAAACCTTCTTTGTAGTTTTCAATTAACCATGGATCGTATCAAGTTTTTAAAGTACAATATACTTCAAGAAACTTGGTAACGAAGCTCGATGCCAATTGTGGAAAACTAGAAGGGGTTGAATAGTTTTACCAATTAAAACTTCCTTTTAAACTATTTAGATCGACTTATGTCAATCTATTTGGTTGTGTGTGTTGGATGTTGATAGACAAGCATATAAAGATATGTAATGAAAAGATAAGAGTAAGAAGCACAAACCACAACGCGAGTATTTATACTGGTTCGGCCACAAGGACACCTTCCTTGCCTACTCCACTCCCCGAGTCACCTACTCGAGAGTTTGTAAACACTACACCAATCTCCTTATGGCGGAGAAGCCTTCACAACGCCGCTTAACCTTTTTCCGGACAAAGCTAAATACCGAAGTTCTTTCACACCAAGGCGAACCACACCTAACACAACGTCGCCTACCCTTTATACTTGCTAGGCTAACCACCTAGTTCTTTCACACCTTAGAGAACTAATCCTATCACAACGTCGCCTACCCTTTATTAGGTACTAGGCTAAGCACCTAGTTCCATTGCAATGGAGGAACTACTACCACACTACACCAACGACTAATCCCAAAGGAGATCTACCCTTTACAACATCATCAAGGACATCAATATCCTTGATCTAATGTTAGTCTATCTAGTACATCGAAACACACCATATCGAATGTACATCTAAGGCACCTTTCACTAATGCCTTTGACTAGATCTACAAGACACCTTTCACTAATGTCTTGTGTCTTCACTCAAGCACGCTTAACTAATGCTTCAAGTCTTGACTTCAAGCACCTTTCACTAATGCTTGTCTTGACTTCTAAGCACCTACCACAAGTGCTTATCCTATAGATGATAGATAGATACCCTTCACTAATATCTTCGCCTTGACACTGAGACATCTTTCACTAATGTCTTCAACACTACACTTCTTTGAAGAAAGAAAGAGATCATCAACAAGAGGACTTCAATAGCCTTGATGATGAGGAAGCATGACAACTCATGGACTTGAGCTTGCTCGACTTCAAAGGTGGTGATCTTGCCTTTAAGAGGAACCTAGAAGATCACACAAAAACAAAACTACAAACATGGATCTCTTGGATCTAAGGTTAGTGAGATTTAACTCAGGGGAGAAAGTGTATTGGAAAACGGGTGAGATATAATGAAGAAATGGCTCACTATTTATAGAGGAAAATCCCACTGCTTCCCGGATCCCACGGATCCCTACCACGCGGATCCGCTCTAGCGTTGTTGTGGGATCCGTGGAACGCCCTCTTGCCCATGGGTATTTTGGTTATGGGTCATGGGTCGTGGGTTGAACCATGGATCTTTGGCTAGATACAATGTATCTTTGAGTGCAATGCACTTAGTCACTGGTATGGGTTGATCCAAGGGTTTATGGATATTGTCCATTTATGATATAAGCATGATGTCATGCAATGGGTTATGGGTCAAGATCCATGGGTTATGGGCTTTGGGTTGTACCCAACTACATTCAATGTATTTGCCCAATGGGTTGTGATACTTAAGTTTCTACCCATTTATAATACCCAATATACTACATACTAGTTATGTGTATATTTTACCCAAATATGTAAACACTAGTTGTTGTACATATGTATTACTAAATCAAAAAATCACTTATACTTGTTTTAGTGTTTTATGTGAAAATGTGAATATGTTAGAAACTATTAGTTCAAACCATTTACGTATTTTATTTGTTTCGTTAACATGATTTTACGTTTGTTATCGACAAAACATTAGAAGATCGTAAAATATAAATAAACATTTTTACGGTTTATTTGTATTAACAATTTGGTTCCTTTTTAAATTTATAGATTGGACCAATTTGCATCAAGTTAATCAATGGTGGTTGAACATAACATTTATAATAACTTTTTTCAGTGGTGATTTCAAAATACTTTTTTTGTCTGTTGGTTCGTTTATTCCAGTGGTGATATCATTAATAATTTGGTTTACTTCTCTAGATCCAATGGTCATCCATTAAAAAACATCGCTAATCTCTTTGGATATAGCAAGCATCAACGAGTATGGGAAATTGAATGCTCAAGATTTGTTTGTTGATTTTTGCGATTCCATCTCAATCTAATAGCTACAAAGTCTGGTTTAATTCGATTTTGTTTTTTGTTTGTGTAGATGAAATCTAATTCTGTTCTTCAATTTCTTGAAGTAAATTATTTGTTCTTTAACCAATGTTTTAGATCTATTAGAAAAGTAATAAAATCTATAATAGTTTGTTTCAAGATATGGGTTTTTACATATGTTTTTTGGTTCTTGAATTGTTTAATGTATAAAAGATCATCCACCAGTAATCATCTTTAAAAAGTTAGAACAAGAAACAAATAGACACTTCCTCGACAAGAATCTTAATTATGCACCTTTGTTTAAGCTACATTTGTTTGCTTGTTTGTTTACCAAAAATAGCTTATGAGTTGAGTGCATATGTGTTATGCTATATTGTGCATATATGTTATATTAGTTTATTTACTAAGAATAGCTTAGAGTAAGTGTGTATATGTGTTCTGCTATATTATGAATAAGAGTGAATATGTGTTATGCTATATTTTGCATATATGTTATGTTAGTTTATTTATCAAGAGTGCATATGTGTTTTAGAGTGCACTTGTTACTAATTTATATATATATAATAATCGAAGGGTGCATATGTGTTTTAGAGTGTGTGTTTATAGTTGGTATATGTGTGCATGGGTGTTTTAAGTTTTGTGCACATATGTTTTTATAGTTGGTATCAATAACAAGTGTGTCGAAAACTTTATTACAAGATCTGATTCATAATTTTTTCGTATTATTGTTGTGAACTAATATTGGTTGCAAATATCCAGGTTTATGTTCAAGACGAAGAATACAAATGCACTGAAAATGATAGAGACGAAGAATGTACATGTGCATTGTACATGTGAATACGACGAAAAGTTTACACGCATGTGCATATATGCAAAATGATCAAGATAATCAAGGATACGTGAATACGCCAGTACACTAAGACGATGTTGCAAAACATGGTGTTTACATGTGCATCCTTAATTAAATTTGTTTTTTTCTATTAATTAAACATTTGTAATGAAGTAGAAATTTTAGCGTGTATTAGATTTTGTAAATCATTAGCTTGTGCAATTTTGAGTTATTAACAAAATTTTGTTATTTGTATACATATTTATGTAATATTTTTAGAAATACATGTGCAAATACAAAACACCTATGTATAAACAAAAACACCATCGTTACATAATGCAAAACACATGTGCACATAATGTTTTAATAAACAAATATAATGCAAAACAAAAAAAAAAAAAAAAAAAAAAAAAAAAAAAACAAAAAACAACAAAACAAAAAACAAAAAATCCTGAATTTAGGGAACTAAAAACTTTTTTGTAAAACAAAAATCAAAATAAAATAAAATAATATTTTACCATTATACCCTTTTAAATTATATAATAAAATTTAATATCCAAAAATCTAATTGGTTGTTGCTAGTTCTTGGTATACTATACAACTTGTTTTAAATGCTTGAATTTTTTAAATGCTACTACTTTGTTATCGGGAGTTTACTATCCTACAAGTTGTTTAGTTTTAAACCAACTTTATTTAATGACTTCAAAATTAGACGAGTTTGAATCAAAAGCGATTTATTTGAAACAATGGTGAAACCAATGAAAGAAAAGTTTAAAAATATTTTAAAGAATTGCCTTTTGTTATACCTTGTGTCGCTTAAACCCGGGTTCTAAACCGAACCAGCTTGAGACTTTCATCTTTAACATTGATTATGAGTTGTGTTCCACCCAAGATGACCCAACAATGTTTCTCATCAATGTGCTCTCTATAACAATGCTTTTGACAAAATGTTTCAAAATTATTTAACAAAATATGGCTCAAGTTCTTCACATACTCATACTATGCATCAAGAGGCGGTTCGAGTTCTCATGGTAATAACGAGAAAATTCAATGTATAATCTTTGAAGAAGTGAGAATACAAACGAGCTCGAGGTAACATCCCTAGTAGCGAGCTCATAAGGTACCAATGATCCCATTTTTTTTTCTCAAACGACCATTGAAGAGTTTGAGAATTTGGATATTGGGGTCGGTAGAAAGAACGGAATCCCAAATTCTGCTCACCGCTATGGCCCGTGACCTACTAACGGTCCAAGAAAGTACTAGATTTGTAATCGCTTTTTCTAGTGGGATGGTTATATCATCGAGAAGAACAAACTCAATATGGAGGCGGTGGAAACTTGCATTTGTTTGAAAGATCACCGATAGCATGGAAAGGATTCAACATATATCACCACCGGTCGACTTGGAACGGGTTGAAGAAGAAATACACGCGAAGAAATAACGCTTGGTATGTCCCAACCCCTTGATGAAGAAAAAAGACACTACAACCAAGACGATTAATTTTCACCGACCGACCCGAGCTATCCAAAAGGTAGTTGCCCCGGGATTAGTCTCATCGAATGTCGAGTTGGAAACCTGTATACCATAAAAATAAAAATTAGGACTAAGACCGGACGAAGATGAAGACGTTATGTATTCCTTTACGTATTCAAGAAGACAATGTATTCCATTTATGTATTTAAGAAACAATTTGATGTTTAAATATGTTTAGTATTTGTCTTTTGTTATGTACTTATATTCTTATTAGTTCGAATACAAAATTACTTCAAACAATTTGGCCAACCCAACCCATCGTGACAAAAAAAATGAATTCAAAATTTTGATACCCTCAAACCGGTTTTGAAATAGTTTAAACCGTTGTTGTAAAAATTGCCCAGCGGCCGACATCCTCCTGCATAATCGCCGACGGTCACTAAGCGCCAGGATTTATCATAATCGGCATATTTAATCGGTTTGGTCAAAGATCGCTTAAAATCATTCAACAAAATCGCTAAAATCGGATAAAAGCGCTTAAAAATCGGTCAACAAATTGATTAATCGGACAAAATCGGTTAAAGATCGATTCAAAATGGTCAATAAACCGAGTAATATCTATATTTGAATTTAACCTTGAAGTATTATGTATTACTAGGCGAGCACCGCATAGCAACAAAGGTTGGGATATGAAAGTGTCGAATGCTTAAAGTGTCAAGATTAATCAAAGTATCGCTAAATGATAAAGTCAAAGTATCGATATGAAGTCAAAGTACCGCAAGAACAAAGAACTCAGATTATTCGCTTATAGAAAGTCTTGTGATTCTAGAATATTCTATGTTAGATTACTTGACGACAAGGATACAAATTGTAAACCGACTAGGTATCCTTGAGCCTATAAAAGGACCCTAGATTGGCATAAGATGTACGTGATTTTATTAGAGTTTTAGAGAGAAGTTCGATATTATTAGAGTTGTTAAAGATCCGCATAATAAGCGTAGTTATAGTTATTAATAAAATCGCTCTAAGTAAAAGTTATTCTTCTTAACTTTGTTAAGTAAATTCGTGATACTTAATAGAGTTTGCTCAAGATTTCGTTAATAACTTAGGATTTATCCGAGGTTATTAAACCCAACAAGCTATTTAAGTTAGTTTGGTTAGAGTACATCGATCCAACAAGTGGTATCGAGCTTGTGTGAAACTCGACTAAGAAGAAACCCTAAAACCCAAAGATGTCGATCGATTGCTCCACCACCTTCCATCACCTCAATGAGGATTCCCGCCATCAAGAAGGCGAATACGATCTATGGTGTATGAAGATGAGGCAAGACATTGCCATTACGCACCATGCTCTATGGAATGTAATTGTCAATGGTAATGAAGTAGTTCCGAAAATTGTAGACATTCTCGGACAACCTAAAGCACCTAAGGCGCCCTACTTGCAAAGAACCTTAAGGAATCAAGAGAAGGCACTCAATATTCTCTTGTTCGCCATTCCGTATGGTCATCTTCTAAAATTTCATGATGCTAAAGATGCTAAGCCTCTGGCGCTCTCAAGACCGATTTGGAGGAATGAAGCTTCTAAGAAGATGCATTGTAAATCAAGCAATCAGCTTGAAACTTTCACCGTGGGTGAAAGAGAGAGTCTTGATGCAAGATATGATAGGTTTCAAAATCTTCTCAATATGTTGGAGCTATACAAGGCGTAAGTTTCATTGAAGATGCAAATCAAGTTTCTATGAGTTTGCCATCTACATGGCATGTGATTGCTATAATGATCGAGGATAACCCGGTTTGATGTCATGGACTTTGATGATCTCTATAATCATCTCAAGGTATATTAGCATGAGATGAATGGTCAACCAAGTTCTAAGTCTCACAAGATACTTTTCTATCATCTCGAAAGAGGGGCGATTTCCACTAAAAGTATCGCTTCTCCAACTCAAAGCATCGCGACTCAAGTACTATCTCGATGTCGCTCCCACCTATGCTCAAGAAACCCCACCACCTACTACTATGCATTCGATGAAGTTGTGTGCTCTTCTTTGCTCAAAGAAGCTAGTTTACCGTAGTTTATGAAGAAGATCTCTCCAGATTGATGAGGATGCTTTAGAAGAGATTGATATCGGTGGCAAGTTGCTTTGATCAACGCAAGGATCAAGAAGTACATGAAGAAAACCGAAAGAGCATTGATTTCAAACCAAAACAGGGATAACTTTTGACAAATCCAAAATTGAATGCTTCAATTGTCAAAAGACCGGACATTTTGCAAGGAGTGCAGTTTGCTAATTATCAAGCAAACAGATGACAGAGAAACCAAAGTTAGAGCTAAAAGAAATCCCCATTATCAAACAAAGGCTTTGGTTGCTCAAGAGAATTTGTCGAAGTTGACCGGAGTGAAGAGTTTGATGATGAACCGTTGACTTATTGAATGGTAGCGAGGGAAGAAGTGGACCGAGCAATCGCTTTTTATGAGGAAGTTGATCATGCCGCTTTGGAACTGGAGATGGGTACGGAGGATTTGATTGGAGCTTGGAGTGTGAAGATGATCCTGCTTACTTGCAATGGTAGCTACTTCACCAAGTTCAACCCTATCTCCGAGGTATGCTCAAATTGTCATGATTTCTATCAAAAACCGCTAAATAATTATGTGTATGAAAGAGATAATTGTGTTAAGGCTAGGTTCGAGGTAGCAGGTTATCAAACAACCTTAGAGTCAATGGAAGCTAAAATATTAACACATGAAAATAATGAAATGGCTTAATGAAAAATATGAACAATGTGATTACCAGCTAAAACTTAGTGAATGGAAACTAAACTCAGAAATTGTTGAAATTGAGAAACTCACTAAGGAGAGAGATGATTTGTTAGCAAAGTTTGATGCCCGGAAAGAATCGTCTGTCACATGTTACTTATGTTCAAAAAAGAGAAGAGCATACATTAGAACTCGGCTTAGGTTTTGGTATGGATTTTGATAACATAGAAGAAAACACATCTAGTGATAAGGATGAAGGTGATTTTGAGGATGTAACCACTAGTGATGATGAACTCATTAATTATGTAGACACATCTAGTAATGAGGGTTCAATTAGTGAATCACCTCCTAAGTATAAGAAAGACAAAGGTTATCATGTTGTTCCACATCCAGTTGGTAGTCATCAACCCATAAGACCTGATGTTTCACGTTTTGGTGTAGACAGTCTAGAGTTTAGGAAGAAGCTTATTGGTCAATCTAGGTCTGAAACCCCAAAAGAAACCGTTGAAACAAATTTTCAAAGTCAAGCAGTACCTTCTACTCAAAGCATCGCCCACAAGCAAGATTTCAGAAAACCTTTTCAAAACAAGATCGCTAAACCTTCTTGGGATAATTTTGGTCAACACAGATTTAATCATTCACCTAGAAGGCACAATAGTTTTGGTCATAGACATAGGAGAAGTCACGCTGGAGTATGGGTGAAAACTATGTTTTGTGTGTTTTAGTCCTACTCATTTAATTAAGGATTGTAAACATCACTCGTAATACCTTAGGAAATTTTCAAAGAATAGGTCCGCCAACCGTAAACCTAGAGAGAACAAACCATTTGGAATAATTTTAATAGGGTCAATCACAAGAATTTCTCACCGCACCATAGGTACCCCACCAAAGAAGACCTTTTTCTAAACCCACAAGACCTTCACAAGCGCACCTTCTCAAAGTATCGTCACCAAACCAAGGTAATCGTGAATATCACTTGAACAGAAATCCTAGGAGATCTCATTACTATCAACCTAGAAGGTATTACAATTCACATAGGGATCTAGATCACAGAACCAAGTGTTAAACCGAATGGGTTAAGAGGAAAGTACCGAGGACAAAAAGTACTTTCAACAAAAAGTGAATCGATGTTTTCATAATACAAGAAAAGAGAATGATTTTTCAAAAGAGAGTTCTATTGAAAATCCGTAAAGTTTTGACTATCCACATGCTAAAAATCAAAAGATAATTCGGATCATGTTTTGAAAACAAAGGAAATTACATACTCAAAGAATTTGAGTTTGTAACTCCACAAGGAACACAAGTCAAGAATGGCTTGGGTTCCTAAAAGAAACTAACTCTCTAAATCTTTGTGTATGGCAACCCGTAAGAGGAGCTTAAAGATCATTTAATTGTAGATAGCGGTTGCTCGAAGTATGACAGAGACAAGGATATTCTGTTCGATTTTAGATCTATTAGTGGAGGAAGAGTTGCATTTGGGAATGATCCCAATGGAGGAAGGATTACCGAAAGGAACTATCAAAGCGTATGATAGATTTTGAGAATGTTAGATATGTGAAGGAGTTGAAGTTCAACTTGTTATCGGCCTCTCAAATCGGACAAAAAGCATCATGTGTTATTCATCGACACATAATGTCTCATCCTTTCCTCTCAATTCAAGCTCGTTGATGATAACTTGGTAGTTCTCGAGTACCAAGAACCAATGATGTGTATAGTCTAGACATGAAGAGTCTTTACTTTATGGTAGAGCCACTTGTTTAGTGGCAAAAGCAACAATCAAGAAGCACATCGGTGGCATAGAAGATTGGGACATGTAAATTTCAAGAATATCAACAAACCGGTCAAAGGCAATTTAGTTAGAGGTTTACCTTCAAAGACTTACAAGAATGATCACCCTGCTTAGCATGTGAAGGGTAACAACACAAAGCTTCATGCAAGAAGCTTGAGGAGAGGACAATTAGAGAACCTTTGGAGTTATTACATATGGATCTGCTTGGTCCTCTCTCGGCAAGTATAAACAAGAAAAAGTATTGCTTAGTCATTATGTATGATTGCAGTAGATTCAATTGGGTATGTTTCTTGGGATTTAAAGATGATACTTTTGATGCTATTCGAGACACTAATAATAGCATTGAACCCGGTTCTTTTTCTATGCTCTGTATCACATTGGGTTGTTAGTTTAGCATTTCAACGCACAATTTTGGAGCGAGTTTTATGCTTGTCGCTTCTATCCGTGGTTTTAGAGTCTTCCATCAATCGTTGCGAAATTTGTGAACCGACTTTTTGCCGATTACATGATCATGGAGTTGATATGCGTTGGTTTTATACGTATTTGTTGGGTTTTCTTATTGGTGTTCGCTTTGCATCTCAACATACACCTTTGAGCGAGTTCGAGCTTGTCGCCTATCCGTGGTTTTAGAGTCCCCACCAACGGTTGTGTGAAACTTGTGGATGATGACTTGATTGAGGACCCCGATATTGTATATTTGGACGACGATGGAAGTTTGGACTACTATGGTGATTTGAAGATTCAAGTATTTTTACTTGAAGTGCATGTAGTTTTATTCTTTTATCATTGTAGTCTCGATGTTTAGTTATAAGTGTGGTATGTCACACTTATATTGTCGCTATAGGAATGATGTGCATTCCTATAGAAGAGTCTCGTAAGTGTCCCAAGGGATCGAGATGAGGATTCACCCTCATCCTTTGTACTTCAATGTTTTTGGCGTAATATACTTTACCGGGTGAATTAACCCTTTTACCCAAAAAAAAAAAAGACACTAATAATAGCACTTGAAACCAATTGAGACTCAAGGTCGAGGTATTAGATGTGACAATGGAACCGAATTCAAGAACAAGCTTATGGATGAATTTTGTGCTAACAAAGGAATCAAAAGGGAGTTCAAGATTGCAAGAACACCACAAAGAATGGTGTTGCAGAGGAAGAATAGGACTTTGATTGAAGCAGCCGAACTATGCTTGCGATTCACAACTACCTATTCGGGCCTGGGTCAAGTCAAGTAATGCTTGCTATGTACTTAACAGAGTATCACCACAAAACCACGATGAAGACACCTTATGAGTTGTCGATGGGCAACAAACCCAACATTCGCTTTATGAAGCCTTTTGGATGCCCTCTCACTATTTTAAACACGCTTGATAACTGGGAAAGTTTGATGGCAAGTCGAAGAAGGATATTTATTGGGTTATTGTACCAACAAAAGGGATTTAGAGTGTACAATGTAGTCACTAAGAAGATTCAAGATTGTCTTCATGTTGAGTTTTAGAAGATCAAGACAATCGGAAGGGTAAAGGTCCCGATTGGATGTTTGATCTTGAAGTTTTAACTCCTTCTATGAATTATGTACTTGTCGAGAAGAAAATCAATCTGTATATGATGGAGAAGATTCACGATGTTGTTCATGGAGTTCACATTCGACCGATCTCGCTCTCGATAAAGATCCAAAGCAAAGTATCGATGCTCCAAAGCAAAGTCTCGATGCACCAGCAGCAATCGAGATATACCAAAATCTTCACTATCTCGTTGAGGATCAAGATATTCAAGAGACACTTAATCGATGCTTTTACAACATGTAATGGCACATTCCTTTTCGATGAACAAAGAAAAGCTTATGAAGAAGCAAAGAAAAGACTAACTTCAAGAATACTCTTACGCTTCTTTGACAAGATTTTCGACCAAAGTATCGATGCACCATTGATGATTTTAGATGATTTAGATGATCCTACTATGCCCGGTTTAGAAGAAACTGATGATGAGTTTGAAGATGAAGGTATTTTCTCATATTCCAATGAAGATGTTGATTTAACTAACTTGGATGATGTGTATGGAGTTCCACGCCTCCAATCTTAAGAATTCATAAGAATCATCCTCCGATCAAATCATTGGTCCTTCTACTGGAGTGATGACAAGACACAAAGCTAAGAGTTTTACTAAATCTCATAATGCTTTACTTAGCTTTGTCTATAAACGTAACATGTTGAATCATAAGGACCATCAAACATGTCTGCTTACTTGCTTTATTTCTCAAGAGGAACCCAAGAATATTGCTCAATCATTGACAAAAGAAAGTTGGGTTGAAGCTATGCAAGAAGAATTGTTACAATTCAAACTTCAAGAAGTTTGGGTATTATGTGATCTTCCGGATGGAAAGAAAGTTATTGGAACCGATGGGTTTTCGAGTCAAGAGAGATGAAAGAGGTAATGTTATCAAGAACAAGGCAAGGTTAGTAGCTCAAGGCTACGACAAGAAGAAGGTGTAGATTATGATGAAGTATTTGCTCACAGCAAGGATTGAAGCTATTCGAATATTTCTTGCATTTGCTTCATATATGGGATTTCAAGTCTACCAGATGGATGTCAAGAGTGCTTTTCTCTATGGCACTATCACAGAAGAAGTTTATGTAAAACAACCTCCTGGTTTTGAAGATCCTAAACATCCTAACAAAGTCTACAAGGTGGTTAAGGCTCTTTATGGCCTTCATCAGGCACCTAGAGCTTGGTATGAGAGGCTCTCCACATTCTTATTACAACATGGTTATAGAAGGGAGCTATTGACAAGACTTTTTTCATCAAAAGAGACAAGAAGGATATCATGTTAGTTCAAGTCTATGTTGATGATATCATCTTTGGAGCTACCAAATGCCTATGGTTAAGGAGTTTGAGCAAATGATGCGAAAGAATTTCAAATGAGTTCAATGGGTGAGTTAAATTTCTTTTGGGACTTCAAGTTAAGCGACCAAAGGAAGGAATTTTCATAAGTCAAGACAAGTATGTATCCGACATACTTAAGAAGTTTAATTTTGAAGACATGAAGTCCATCACTACACCTATTAAATCAATTAATTCATTGGGCAAGGATGAAGATGGACACCCAGTTGAAGTCAAGTTATATAGATCAATGATTGGTTGTCTTATGTATCTTATCGCATCTAGGCCCGATATCATGTTTGCGCTTGTTTATGTGCAAGATATCAAGTTTCACCAAAGATTTCTCATATGAATGCAAAGAAGAGAATTTTCGTTATTTGAAACAACAACCTAAGTTAGGGTTGTGGTATCCTGTGGATTCACCTTTTCACTGGAGGCTTTTTCGGATAGTGATTATGCAGTGATAATTATGACGAAGATCAACAACGGTGGATGCCAACATCTTGGAAGAAGATTAGTTTCATGGCGGTGTAAAAGAAACCATTGCAAAGAACATCATCTACCAAGTTGAATATGTGGTCGCGCAAGTTGTTGTGGACAAGTTCGTGGATGCGTAATCAACTCTTGGATTATGGGTTCAATTTTGAGAATACTCATATCAATATTGATAATGAGAGTACTATATGTATTGTGAAGAATCCACTATCATTCCAAGACCAAGCACATTCAGATTAGGCATCACTTTATCGAGATTGCTATGAGCACGTGCTCATTAATGTGGTCAAGGTTCACACGGATGATAATGTAGTGACTTACTCACCAAAGGCTTTGATGTTTCAAGATTTAATCACTGGTGGTAAGCATTGGCATGATTAACTCTCGAGCTACATTTAAGGGAGGAATATTAGTATTAGTATAGTCCTGCATTGTTTGAGGGAGGATATTTGAAAAGTAATCGCTTTTTATGAAAATACCGCTTGGAAAGTACCGCTGGGAAAGTCTTGCACACGTGGAAAGTAATCGCTTGTCTTATTGAAGCACTTGCTCCAACGGTAATATTGAGGGTAATTCTACTAACGGTAACTTTGTTATTATGGGTGTGATTTTCAAATCTCATCTATAAATAACTACTTTCCGATTTTCCCTCTCATCTTGATATTCTCATATCTTTTCCATATTTCTCTCATCAACTCTTTATTATTCGATTATATCTTTAATTGTGCTTACATACTCAACCATGGCGAATCGTCCTACTGTTTCAAAGCACAACATGGTGGCGAATTTAGATAAGACTGAAGATAATGAGGCTTTTCATGATATTATTGATTATCTCACTAGGTCGCCAATCAGTTATGCTCTTTCAGTGGAGCCGGATATTATTGAACCTTGGATTCAAGAATTTTGGGCTACTGCTAGGGAAAATATGGATAATGATGAATTTTATATTAGGGCTACAGTTGTTGGAAGAACTGTGAAGATTATTGAAGCATCTATTCGAGAAGACTTATTGTTTAATGATGAAGAAGGGCTATTCGCTTTGATAAGCGCTTGATTTGGGAAACTTTGGGCACCTTGGTTATGAAGGGTCTTTAACAGAACAAACATTCAGGAAACAACCATTTTGTCCTCAATGGAAGTTTTTAGTACATGTGTTGCTACATTGTATTAGTGCTAAAAGTACTTCATGGGAGCAATTTGGATCAAATATAGCATCTTCTATGGTGGGATTGGCTACAGAACGTGTTTTCAATTTTTCAAGGCTTATTCTAGATGGCATGCTTTCTCACATCTCTCATGGTTCAAAGTGGTTAATGTATCCTAGGTTTATACAAGTTTTCTTGAACAAACAACTTGCTGATGTACCAAAGCCTACAAATTTACTTCATGTTATTGTACAACAAGCAAAGATTTTTACCTTTATTGCGAGAAGAAGTGATCTATTCAGAGGTCCAGATACGCCTTTAACTACTTCTATGATGGAAGTTGTTCAAGTTGTTAGAGCTGATGTTGAAGATAATGAAGAAAGTGAAGGTACTACACCGCAAGTCATCGCATCCGCAAGCACCGGTTCTCCAAGTGTTGCATCTGCAGAGGGTACGCATCTCAAGGTACCGCTTCCCAAGTCTTGAAATTCAAAAGATGTTGCAGTTCACCTTCTCCATCTCCACAACAACTGCTTCTGCTTTCTCAACCGAGGAACATTCACCAATTCAAGGAGATGATTCGCATACTATATCACCGAATGTTTAACATTGATAATTATGTTTTGACAAGGGAGTTAGTCAAATTGAAAAAGACTACTGAGGCTCAAGCAAAACAGATTAAGAGGTTGAAGCTCAAGTATAAAAGGTTAAAGAATTTTGTTATGCCTTTTATCAAACGTTATCGCTTATGGGTTAAGGAAGAAAACAAGCGCCGAAGGCAGTTTAAGAAGAAAACCAAAGGTACAAAGGTTCACAAACAATATTCTGTCCAATTGGGGAGGAATTTAGAAGAAAAGAATTTGAAAGAAGATGTTGTTAGGAGGAAGAACCTCAAAGCATCAAGAGCATGTTATCATTGAAAGTATCAAGAAGAAAGGTCCAAGTTCAAGGTCTTGAACAACAAAGTCTCGCTTTCTTGGAACTCACAGACAAGAATTGGTTACACCAAGAGTATTAGATTTTGAAGAGGAAGTCGGTCCTTCAACCATCGTGTTAGAAGAAGAAGTCGGTCCTCAATAACCGCCATACCGTAAGAAACCGATATACCCAAACCTGTAAGAACTGCAAGTGATGATGAACTTATTGCAACTATATTGCATGATTTATCAAAGCCAAGGGCTGTTACTATTTCTGAAGTTGCAGAGGAACAATCAAAATCTTCTCAACCTGCTATTGATCCTAAGGATAAAGGAAAAGGTGTTTTGGTAGAAGTAAAGAAGAAGAAACCAACTTTAGCACAATTAAGAGCTGCTCAAGATGCTTTGAATGAACAAGCGACTAGAAAGATTCAAGAAGAATTAAATGCTAAAGATAGAGAAGATAAGGAAGTCAAGAAGCTCGTAATAGAGAAGCAAATAAGAAGTTTCAAGAGGAATTGAATGTCAAGCTAGTGAACAATTAGAGTCACTGTTCTCGCTTTCTTTTATGCCTAGAAACCAAATCTTGCTAAAGAAAGGAATGCAATGATGGCTTATTTGAAAAGTCGAGGATATAAAGGATTGCGTGTCAAGCATGTTGATATGAAAAGATTATATGATGCCGAGACGTAAGCTTATAAGAAGGATGTTGCAAGTATCAAAGATTATAAAGATGAAGCTACTTGGACCAAGCGAAAAGAAAGAAAAGTTTAAAAGAAAAGGAAAACGAAGTTGAAGATAAACAGCTTTCAAAGAAATAAAAAGTAGAGTTAAGATCTCAAACTAGGGATGAATTAAGAAATTATCTCGTAATAGTAGATTTTGAATATTCCGAGAAGATGTTGACATGAAGATGAACAGATCTCGATTATTGTTTTTGAAGTTGTGGAATCTAAAGATGGAAGTTATCCGATGTTTCATAGAAGATGAAAGCTCAGAGTGTTCAATGACTATGGGATTTATTGCATATCATAGATAGAGTGGATCTATTCTATTTATATCATGTGGTGAAAGAATATTTTGAACATCATCCATCGAAGGAATTTGTTTAGTTTTACTTGGAGATCTCACAACCGCATGGGAAACGAAGAATAGAGCGTTGATGAAATTTGGAAGAATCAAGAGAACGGGAAATTGTTTGTCGGAGATTTTTGAAGAATATGGAGTTCATGTTCTAGAGCCGAAACCGGTACAATGATTCATATGTTTGCAGATAGAAGATATCCTCTTCTTGTCGATCTTATGAGGAGGATGCTAGAGCATGGAATGGAAGTTGAAGAAGACAATGAAATTGCTTGTATGGTCATCAATTTGTTTATCAACCGGACTACTATTGCCGATGATAATGAATAACCGGTATGTGACTTAATTGAATAAATTATTTTTGATAAATCAAGATTTTATTCAAAGTATCGATGATCAAACAAGATTTTAATCAAAGTATCGCTTGCGACTTTTAACCGCTTAAGTGATTTTGAAGAAAACTTTGTTAAGTAACAAATATTTTGAAACAAAGGTTGAATAAATGGTTTTGAGATGATAATATCAATAGGTTATCAATCCACCATGGTTACAAAAGGATTGACTAATCCATGAGCAAACGGCTCGTAAAGATATATCAAACCGCTTTTAGTTGACAACTTGCTAATAAGTTGGATGGTAATCAACTCACCATATCGATAATGTGAAGAGTTGGCTAGCCCACAAGAAAATGGCTTGTGGTAAAGGCCGTGGAAAACCATTATATGGTAATTAGTTCACCATGATGAAAGAACTAACTAGTCCGTATGGCGACTTTTGGTAAAGACAAATCAAATCATTGATAGTCGATGATTTGCTAAAAATCATATGGTTATCAGGTGTACCATGGTCTTACACACCAAAACATTTGGCTACTCCAGAGTTAATGGCTTTGGTAAAGAGATCTAAATCCATTAAATTTTCAATGATTCACCTCTCGGAGGAGTTAACACACCGAAGTGATGAGAATAGTTTGCAACTTAAACCGAATTAATGTACAAATTTTCATATGTTCTTTGTGTTCTTTGAAAAATGGAGCTTCTTTGGATGATGTCAGAAAAGAATAATTCTAGAGATACTTTGACTATGCACGTAAATTACAAAGATACAATCCGAGACAAAGACATAATCTTTTCTTAAAGATGAAGTCGATAAAGATAATTACAAAGGAACTTGAAGTCAAACAAGTAGAAATCAAGTTAGGGAGGATTGTTGGGATATGAAAGTCTTGAATAGCTTAAAGTGTCAAGATTAATCAAAGTATCGCTAAATGATAAAGTCAAATCGCGCATATGAAGTCAAAGCACTGCAAGAACAAAGAACTGTATTATTCGTTTATAGAAAGTCTTGTAATTCTAGAATATTCTATGTTAGATTACTTTACGTACAAGGATACAAATTGTAAAAACCCTAGCTGTTTCTCTCTCTAGGTTGGTGATTTTTGGCCTCCACAATCCACACAAATATGATCTAATTCTTTCCATCTAATTTCGTTTTTCTTTAATCCTTCTTTGGATTACTGATTTACGTTTAAGAATTGATTTGTGTTGGGTTGTGGGGTCGTTTTCTTCCTTGTTTACATTACTTTATCGCCGCCTAAAAACGAATCCCTCAATTTAATATTCACCTCCTACGATTCTGATAATTTAAATATTTGCTTATTGGTTTTATATTATCGTGGGTCCATTGCCTTTGTTGATTCGTTTTTTGCATTGCAATGGTTTGATTGCTGATTGGTCAAACAGCAGATCGTGGGTCGGTTCTTTTTCTTTATTTGTACGCAAGTGGTAATTTGTTACTACTTCCATAATATAATCGATCTACCTACTTGGATGTGTGGTTTTTGAATTCTTTAACGCAATCAAACCCTTTCCAAGGGTTTTGTTTTCACGACTTGCAGGTAACCTAATTTGGGTTTATAATCGCATGCATGTTCTATTATCAGATGCTAGTTCTTGTATGTGGGTTTTATGAGAGAATTGGTAAGTCAAGTTTGTAGGGTATTCTTGTTCAAAAACCCTATATCGTGTTTCATGGACCGTTCTAATGGCGCTCATACTAATAGTCTTGGTTGGTTCGATTTAAAGTTAGGGTTTTATGCAACCCTAGTATTCGCTTACGACCGGTGTTGGATTAATTGACATTAACGTGTGATCATCGGGTTTCGGTTTCTCGGTTATTGATTGGGTAAGTTGCATGTTGGTCATGATGATGTGAATCTTCTTTGTATACGCTTGGCTATCATTCATACATGGATGGTATACTTTTTGGTGGTCGTTTGAAGATCCCATTCACACAAAGCATGACCAGTTTCACTGGATGTTAAAGTTTAGGGCGCCTTTAACGCATTGGTCTTTCATCTGTGAATGTTTGCTATATGGTGCTTTATGAAGGTTCGCATAATGTAAGTCAAGTTAGTGAGGTTCTTGTTCAAAACCCTACTTTGTGATATCACAAACTGATTATGGACATTCGATTTAGCTTCTGGTCTTGTGATGTCAACTATTGATGGTTAGGGTTATGGTTAACCCTATTATTATCGTTGCTTATGTATGTTAGGGTTTGTTTAAACCCTATTGGTCGTTTATGGGGATTCGTGTTTGTAATACAATGTGTGGTAAATGATACAAGGAATCTGCCATAATTTTACGTGGGGCTTCTTTGTGAGTGCATGTGTATTAAAGGGTTGGTGTGTTGTTGTTGTTGATGTATTTCACCTTTATGTGCTCATGAGAGGGTAGTCTTCGGAGCTTCTTCGAGTTGTTTTGAAGACGGTCCAAGAGGGACCGTGGCTTGTGATGATCCATGAGAGTGTAAGTTGGAGGATTCCCATAATACGGGCTTCTTGACATATTATTCGCGGATTTTTCATGGAAGTTAAGGTGGACCGCCATAGTGATTTTGAAGGCTCAAGTGCTTTTCTTGAGTAGTATTGTAATGTTTATGTACTTTTGTCATTATTGGTAGGTTCATTTTAGTTAGTTATAGGAATGGTGTGTCATTCTTATATTAGAGTCTGTAAGTGTCCTAAGGGACTGAGATGAGGATTTCACCTCATCCTATGTACCTCAACGTTTTTTGGAGTAATGAATTTTACCGGGTGAATTAACCCTTTACCCAAAAAAAAAAAAAAAAAAAAAAAGATAGAAATTGTAAACCGACTAGGGTATCCTTGAGCCTATAAAAGGACCCCTAGATTGGCATAAGATGTACGTGATTTTATTAGAGTTTTAGAGAAGTTTGATATTATTAGAGTTGTTAAAGATCCGCATAATAAGCGAGTTAGAGTTATTAATAAAATCGTTCTAAGTAAAAGTTATTCTTCTTAGCTTTGTTAAGTAAATTCCGCATACTTAATAGAGTTTGCTCAGTGTTTCTCTGTTAATAACTTAGGATTTATCCGAGGTTATTAAACCTTAACAAGCTATTTAAGTTAGTTTGGTTAGAGTACATCGATCCAACAAACAGAAATTCTGAGCGACAAACAATTAACGATATGTGATATTGTAGTAAGTTTTTCGTGTAATATTCAAAATAAAACGTGAAAAATATCAAAATGTAATTGCAAACGATTTTAACATGCGATAATTTAACTTAAGAAAAAAAATTAATAAAATAAGCACTAATAATAGGACATAATCTTAAAACAACTTTTATTACTTTGACTTTTCATTCTAAAACAAAAAATATAAATGTATTACTAAGTTTTCATAAGTAATTTCAAAGTTGCAGATTTGAATAAGAAACTTAATTGGCATTTAATATTTTAACGATTTGCCTAAACTAATCCACTATCATTAAAGATTAAAGATTTACCGTATAGAAATTCAGTTTTTCACATTCTAAGTTTTTGTGTTTTTGCTTTATAGTATAGATGTTTATATTTGAACCCTTTAAATATTTAAACTTGTATGCACTATGCTTATCTCATACAATATAATATAAGATGTAACACCCCCAAAATTTCACAGCGGAAGCGTTCGGGTCATGGGGTGCTACTAAATCAATATACACAACACAAGGTAGCAAAGAATGAAAATTCAATTCCATTTTCAAAATATGGATTTAATTTAATAAGTAGTTTTACATCATTGTTTCAAAGTGCGGAAGTAAAGCCCATAAAAATATATGTTGTCCCATTAAAATTTGTATTAGAATGGAAACACTTCGGATGCCAGTCTTCAATGAATGCCTTTGTCATTGCCCACGCCAATAAGTAAACCTGAGAAAAACATGCTAAAATGTCAACACAAAGGTTGGTGAGTTCATAGGTTTAATTTAAAACATTTAAGTTGGACCATAATTGCGCATATAAGCATCTCCGTGAATGATACTATATGCAGTAAAAATCTATTATGCTAGTACCAAGCTCATGCAACCGAAACTACGACAGTGTGCATGCATCTAGAAGCATGATAAATAAAGGCCCGGCAAGTGTATTTCCAGTACACTTGTAATCGATATGATATACGTTCGACGTTTGCCTATCCGGTCAAACTCGAACGGGGGTGTCATCCCCAATAGATCTATTCATAACAATCGCGCTCCCCCAAAGGGAACTAACGGTAGCATAGTGGGATTCAAGGTGGCTTCACATAATAGTGTAATCAAATTCAGGTCCGAAAAGGGTTTTGCATGTTTCTCACCCCATAGTTTTATAAAACAAGTAATAAGAGTAAAAGTGGGGCTATAAACTCACCTTAGCGGTTTGATGAACAAAGCACAAAGAGATCGAGTGTGATATAGCGTGGCTCCTACCCGGAACCTAAGAATGAGATGGCAAGACTCGGTTTGCGGTTTGTGTACTCACGACTCAAGTGTGTGAATAAATTTAAGTGTTTTACAAGTGTTCGTGTTTAATGTTGCTTGTGTGGCAAATGTTTAAAGTTCAAAATAAAATGTTTTCAAATGTTATGCTAAAAGTAAGAGACATATTTGCATGTATTGGCTCTTGGAATAGATGTGGGAAAATGTATACTAAACTTTCAGATAAGAGTCGGCTCAAATATTGGCTCAAGTGTTGGGTTTGTTGGGTTTCGAGATGAGAAAATATATTTATGTTTGTATATATTTTTATAGAAGTTGTGTGTAAGTATTATATTTGGAAAAACACAATATTTATAGTTTACGCGGACGACGTCGTTAAATAAAGCATGTGTTAAATATATTTATGAAAAGTGATAAAGTAATATAAGTTTATCAAACTTATAAGGTTTTAGGGTGAAAAGTGTCAAGTAAACAAATTAGAGGGGTTAAAGTTGTAAAGGTTATTACAAATTTCAAAGACTTATAAAAGTTTTTAAGAAGGTGATAAATTGACTAAAGTGGAAGGGTTGAAAGTGTAAAGCTTAACATAAGTTATACTTATATGAGTTTTGAAGAAATGACATTTGGTGCAAAGTCAAAGGGCTAAATCTGCCAATAAGCGAAACTGGCAAGAGTAACACAAAAAAATAAAAATGAGCAGTGTCGCTGCTAAGGATTGAACTCAAGACCTTTCAATTACACTGACTCGTCCCTCCCAACTGAGCCAAGGGTTCATTTGATGATATATCTTGCAGTTTAGCGTATTTAAGGGGATTCACAACTGTTTATTATTTGTTATGCATGTCCTTTTCAGTATGTCGCATGAGTAAGATTTGTTGTTTCATTTCTTTCTTTTTCTCCAACTGAGTTTGCATGCTTGTCGACTATAACTAGCATCATATGTATTTCAAACTAGTTTTATATACCACACAAGCTTTTACGATACATTATGTTTGTTTAGTTCCGATTTTATGCGTGACATGTGTGAAATGAAAACGAGTTTAGAAGTTTAAAGCACTTCGCGAGCATTACAAAGAAACTAAGTACGAGACTTGAAGCTACTATACACATTGAAATGGGTTGGGAGACTTACGACACCAATAGTGGTGGGAAGAACACGTATGGAAAAGAAATGAGAACCAAGGAACTCGACTAGTAACCGCTTGTTTTCCCAATTATACCCGCCTAGAAACTAAACCGACATGATCGCTTAGCTCATGAAATGAAACACGAAGCCTTGTCTCTCGTTCTTCTTCTCGACAAAGGAACAAAAGAGTAGAATGAGTTTGAGTTTTACTTGGTGTTGCGAGAGTGAAAACAAGAGATGGGTTTGTGATTGATGTGAGAATGTGTGGAACCTCTGGAATTTGTGTGACTTAAATAGGCTAATGAATGGAATGATGGACATAGCCTTCCTTGGTCTCGAATGAATGAAGGAGCCTATTCTTGGCAAGGGTCACTATCCTTCTTCAATCTCTATGATGTGTTGGTTGACCAATTTGATGGTGACTCTTGAATATGTAGGTGAGAATTCGTAGGTCAAGGGGGGCAGTCGACTTGTGTTGGGGAAGGACAATCATTCTTGCACCAATTGAGTAAGCTTGGGAACTCATGGAATAAATCATGTGTGGATCATTATCACAAATAGAATGGTATGTGGGGTTTGATGATTTTGGGAAAAAGAAAAGTGTTTGTGAAAGGGAAAGGTGAGGAAGGCGTGGGGAGCAGAGAAACAAAAGTGAAAGGGACGGTTGGGAAGGGTGGGTGTTTTATTTATTTTGTTTTGTCCTATTATTAATCTCAGATAACTTGTCTGCGTGTGTTGTCCGGTCTCCGTAAAAGCGTACTCTCCGGTGTCCGAAAAATATAAAATTATATTTTTGGAAACGTCTTCAAATATTGTTATAAAATACTATCTTCGGCTTTTCTAGTTTATTTTATATTTTAACCGTAATTGGTCGCGATTATAGATTAAAAGAAAAAAAATCTAGCCACGAAAAATCGTGAGGAAAATTTACGAGTTGTTATAGTACCCACCCTTAAAAGAAACCACGTCCTCGTGGTTTAAGACGCTAGAATCGTCGAGGTCGATACTGAGGGAAGAGATGTGAGCATTTATACCCTTAAAATGTGACATGGAAAAGGGCTAGTCGTTCAAAAGATTTAGTGACAAGAGGCGATAAGTAAATAAAAGATAAAGGATTTATTATGCGGAATATAACGCGGTTTCATAAAAGAGTACAATAGAGTAGCGGTGGCCTGACACGGGTGATCCTGGTTGACTTTCTCCTAGCCATCTTCTTTGATATAAGAAAAGGCGATAATCGAGTTATAGAAGGAGTAGTGACGTATGAGGTTACGAAGGATAGGACATATGAGTGAAATAAGAGGATGTGACCCGATGTAGGTGGTTTAAATATATGTGAAAATAATATAATCAAGTAGTTGTATGTTACATAAAGAAATAACATAGAAGCAATTATGGAAGCATAACATAGTGCGATATTGTAATAGTGGGCATGTTACACAGTTTAACATAGAGGAGTAACAAGTATAAGCATTCATAGTCTACTCTACACTCTCCTTAAGTTAATTATTCCTTAATCTCATTAAGTTTGTTACATCAACATTATTCTCATTTAAACTTGCACCCAATCAAACAAGAACGACCTTAAAGTTTAAATGAGAATGAGCTTATACACATTTAAACTTGCAACCCAATCAAACAAGAACAGTCTTAAAGTTTAAATGTGAGTTAATTAAGAAACTTAATGATTTTGAGAAATAATTAATTTAATTCAAATAGGAGCGTATACGAACCTAAAATACAGCAGTAACATATAGCACGACTACATCGTGCAGCAGTAGGCAAGGCATGGCAGACATTGGCAATTGTGGCGGCGTTGAAGTGTTTTTAAGGAAATGTGGTTATAGTTTAGGTTTTGAAAAATACCTAATTCTTTATAACCTTGGCTCTGATACCAATCTGTAACACCCTCAATTTCACAGCGGAAGCGTTCGGGTCATGGGGTACTACTAAATCAATATACACAACACAAGGTAGCAAAGAATGAAAATTCAATTCCATTTTCAAAATATGGATTTAATTTAAGAAATAGTTTTACATCATTGTTTCAAAGTGCGGAAGTAAAGCCCATAAAAATATATGTTGTCCCATTAAAATTTGTATTAGAATGTTTGGAAACACTTCGGATGCCAGTCTTCAATGAATGCCTTTGCCATTGCTCACGCCAATAAGTAAACCTGAGAAAAACATGCTAAAATGTCAACACAAAGGTTGGTGAGTTCATAGGTTTAATTTAAAACATTCAAGTTGGACCATAGTTGCGCATATAAGCATCTCCGTGAATGATACTATATGCTGTAAAAATCTATTATGCTAGTACCAAGCTCATGCAACCGAAACTACGACAGTGTGCATGCATCTAGAAGCATGATAAATAAAGGCCCGGCAAGTGTATTTCCAGTACACTTGTAATCGATATGATATACGTTCGACGTTTGCCTATCCGGTCAAACTCGAACGGGGGTGTCATCCCCAATAGATCTATTCATAACAATCGCGCTCCCCAAAGGGAACTAACGGTAGCATAGTGGGATTCAAGGTGGCTTCACATAATAGTGTAATCAAATTCAGGTCCGAAAAGGGTTTTGCATGTTTCTCACCCCATAGTTTTATAAAACAAGTAATAAGAGTAAAAGTGGGGCTATAAACTCACCTTAGCAGTTTGATGAACAAAGAGATCGAGTGTGATATAGCAGTGGCTCCTACCCGGAACCTAAGAATGAGATGGCAAGACTCAGTTTGCAGTTTTGTGTACTCACGACTCGAAGTGTGTGAATAAATTTAAGTGTTTTACAAGTGGTCGTGTTTAATGTTGCTTGTGTGGCAAATGTTTAAAGTTCAAAAATAAAATGTTTTCAAATGTTATGCTAAAAGTAAGAGACATATTTGCAAGTATTGGCTCTTGGAATAGATGTGGGAAAATGTATACGAAACTTTCGTATAAGAGTCGGCTCAAATATTGGCTCAAGTGTTGGGTTTGTTGGGTTTCGAGATGAGAAAATATATTTATGTTTGTATATATTTTTATAGAAGTTGTGTGTAAGTATTATATTTGGAAAAACACAATATTTATAGTTTACGCGGACGAGGTCGTTAAATAAAGCATGTGTTAAATATATTTATGAAAAGTGATAAAGTAATATAAGTTTATCAAACTTATAAGGTTTTAGGGTGAAAAGTGTCAAGTGAACAAATTAGAGGGGTTAAAGTTGTAAAGGTTATTACAAATTTCAAAGACTTATAAAAGTTTTTAAGAAGGTGTTAAATTGACTAAAGTGGAAGGGTTGAAAGAGTAAAGCTTAACATAAATTATACTTATATGAGTTTTGAAGAAATGACATTTGGTGTAAAGTCAAAGGGCTAAATCGCCAATAAGCGAACCGGCAAGAGTAACACAAAAAATAAAAATGAGCAGCGTCATTGCTAAGGATTGAACTCAAGACCTTTCGATTACATCGACTCGTCCTCCCAACCGAGCCAAGGGTTCATTTGATGATATATCTTGCGCTTAGCGTATTTAAGGGATTCGCAATCGCTTATTATTTGTTATGTATGTCGCATGAGTAAGATTTGTTGTTTCATATATTTCTTTTCTCCAACTCGGTTTGCATGCATGTCGACTATAACTAGCATCATATGTATTTCAAACTAGTTTTATATACCACACAAGCTTTACGATACATTATGTTTGTTTAGTTCGATTTTATGCGTGACATGTGTGAAATGAAAACGAGTTTAGAAGTTTAAAGCACTTCGCGAGCATTACAAAGAAACTAAGTACGAGACTTGAAGCTACTATACGCATTGAAATGGGTTGGGAGACTTACGACACCAATAGTGGTGGGAAGAACACGTATGGAAAAGAAATGAGAACCAAGGAACTCGACTAGTAACCGCTTGTTTTCCAAATTATACCCGCCTAGAAACTAAACCGACATGATCGCTTAGCTCATGAAATGAAACCCGAAGCCTTGTCTCTCGTCCTTCTTCTTCTCGACAGTGAACAAAAGAGTAGAATGAGTTTGAGTTTTACTTGGTGTTTGATAAGGTTTTAAAAGGTACCTTTTTAAGGGGTCATTTAAGCCCTTATTCGATCACTTCAGATCCGTTATTGCTTAATATCGTTCCTTTTCACTTTTAGGTCTCTTGAAGGCAAAATGCGGAATGATGCTTATTTGACGAAAAGGCGAATATCTGAAGAAAATGGCCAAAGTCGAATCGAGACACTCAAAGTCTTGAAACATAAAGCGACGGCGCCATCAGATATCCGCGACGCCGTCGGTAAGGCATTTTGCGACGGCTCGAGGCGAAATTGCATGTTTTCAAGGGACGACGTCGGTTCTAAAGGAATAGGCCGTCGCTACTCGACGGCCTAGATGCGCCAAGACGGCGTCAGAGTCGAAGGGACGGCGTCATCATAAGGTGTGACGCCGTCGAAGGTTTACATGGCCAAGACGAAACCCTAATGATTTGGCGACACGACGGCCACGAAACATAAGGTGGCGCCGTCGCAGATGTAATCTTATATATAGAATCCGAATTTTCGGTTTTGTGTGTAGTCTTTTGGAGTAAAACCTAAAACCGAACCAAGGCTTTCTTGTGCGAGATTTTAGGGTTCTAAACCCTATTATACATCAAGATAAGTATTTACTTCATTAATTTAATTATGTCTTTGATTATTTGTGTGTATGCTTGCATGTTCTCCATGTCCGCTAATTTATTTGTGTGTTTGCTTAGGGAATATGAAACTTAATTATTGAATATTGATTGGTTGATACTTATCTTAGTTGACTAATGATCTAGAGTCGCTAGATTATTCGTTGTGTACTTAATGCTTGACATTTCTTTGTGAACTTTAGAATATAATTATCTAGGTAATTGTAGAATAAAGTATTCAAGAACAACCGTAGAGTAGGCGTCTATAAATCACTAGAGGATTTGTAAACAAGACCCTTTGGTAATTTCAAAGAGTTAGGAAATAAGCACGCCCTATAGCCTTAGAATCACAACGCAACTAGGAATAAGGACGTGACAAATCAACCATCAATAGGAGATAATTAAGGAGTAGTAAAACCTAAGTAAACACATCTTTAAACTATCATACGAGTACACATCAATTAGACATAGACTATCACAACCTTAGCTTAGATAATTAGATAATAGTAGAGTAATCGGTAGCAATACCAACCCCCAAATCCAATACCCGAGATTCGCACCTTTCCAATTTCTAAAAACATAAAAGATAAAAATAATCTTCCTCAACCTCAACCTTAGCGTAGTAACTTCTCACTAGCATTCCTATTCCCCAGAGAACGATATCAATACCCGTGGCTTACCCTAATTACTACACTACAACGATTAGGTTCACCGCCTAGGTGTTATAAAACTTGCTCAAGAAAAGGAAGTTTCCTGACCCCGAACGACGCGTAGCGTTATCAAGTTTTGGCGCGCGGGAATAGAATAGCTAGTTAGTAGTCCACCTCGCTTAGGTTTCTTTGCTTGATTCCTATCAAGTAAATTTTTCTCATTTTTGGCTTTCTTTAGTCTATCCCCTTCTTCGTGACCTTTGTTCGTAACACCCATCACTTTTCACCATGGAAGGTGATAACCAACCACCAAACTATACTTCACCACAAAACAAATACCCACTGCTGACCCGACCTCTAACCAACTTCGAGCCCGTATCATGAGCGAAATCGAGAGCTTAGGAAATTAAATATGATAATTGAAAATACACTCAAAAGCCCTTAAGGAATCGATCGCCCTTTAGATAGTGATTTGACCACAAGTGATTCGGATGATGATCTAGAGGAAGGAGATTATAAGGTGTTAGAAATTATGGAGGGTGACAAGGAGGAGGAAGAACTTAGGGGTACTTTGACTCATACCCTAAAGGAAAAGAAACCACTTATCACCATAACGTGGTTAATTTTCCAAGACCACCCTTCGAGCCCCGCATAAGGAGGGAAACCCTAAAACATCAAGGTACCGTGTATGATTGGATACTTATATAGGGATCACACCTACATTGACTATAAGGCACCCATGAATGTAATGTCTAGGCTCTATTATAATTGGATCATGAGCAAAAGCTAGAGCCCATGAGGACCCCTTTCGCCCTAGGAAAGCAAGTAACTATGTGGGGAGGATTAAGGATTACATGTGTTCATAGGTAACTTCACATATAGGTGTGATTTCATGATTTTGGAAAACGTTAAGGGCATCATTGATGGGTTTTAGGAGATGTAATCCTTGGGAAACCATTTATAGAAGAATCTAAGATGGTTTATGATAAAGAGGCGGGGATAATTGAGTTCTCAAATGAAGCCGAGAGTGTTAAATATATAATGCCCCATAAAATAAGAATTATGAGGGCATGGATGATTTAGATGTAGATAACATTCCGGCATTCGAGGTTGATTGGAAAACAAAGTCTACTACACCGCTTGTCTTGAACTGGGTCCCGAATATATTCGTGATGAGAGAAGAGTTAAAGAGATCGAATGGGCCCTTAAGATTAAGAAAACGAGAGTAGGACTACGAGTCTAGCTACAAGACTCTTAAATAAAGAAAAGCGCTTGTGGGAGGCAACCCATGCTTAATTGTTTGCTTGTTAGTGTCATATATCTTTTATTAATTGTTTGTCCTCATGTTTGAATTTGTAAAAATGCTTTATTTTGTTTTTAACCTCGCCTTAATTACATATAAAGGTATTTTACATAAAAGATAAGTGTAGGAGGATTACACACGCCATAAGAAACGTGAACATGAGAATAACAATTAACTAAAAGATATATATGTTTGTTTGTTCGAAGTCAAATGCTTGTATCGAGTCATAATGGATGTTTTTGCGAAGTTTTCCAGATTCTAAAGATGTAAATTTTCCGTAATTTTTTCCGTAAAATCGCACCGCTTTTTGTCGATAACTGACGTCAGATTGCAACTGACGGCCGAAGGAATAAAACTTCACTTACTTTTTCTCGTTTTCGAGCTACTTGTAAAATTTTGGAATTTTCCGATCTTAACTTTCAAAACAAATTGTAAACATCCATTCCACAAGCATTATATCCTAGTTTAAATCGAGTCTTATGTATATTATTACCGCCGATTTTACGCCAAGGTTTCGTTTGTTTTCTTCTAGTGTGCGGTTTAGTTTGTCAAGAAGAAGTTACACAAGTTTGGAAGGAGCCTTTCACGCAAAAACTCTTCTTGGAAAAGATTTAACCACCACTTTTACGGATCCTACCGAGCTAATCGGGGAGTATTAGTTTCTTTCGCTTTGAATTACCTTCTATTATCATAACTTTGATACTTTCGGGAACATTGGGGACAATGTTCATTTAAGTGTAGGAGGGAAAATAAACGGAACTTTGAAACTATGCTTATCCTTGACTATTTGCTTTGTCCAAGTGTATTTGTGTAATAAACCATGAGAAAATGTAGGTTAGGGTAATTTTAGCCAAATTTAAAATTTTTTTCATGACATATAAGAGTGGGCCATTAGTCTTAACAAAAGCGTCTCATGGATAGGAAGTTGCATGACTAGCACAAAACCCTTACCACCTAAATTCCACCCAAAATGTGAGGATCGCCTTAGATTAGTAGGAATTAAAGCATTCATCTTTAATGCTTAGAGTGTGAACCGTAGTATATTAGATTCTAGAACTTGTTTTGTGATGCATTCCGAGATCGCTAGTGAGACTACACTTGTGTAGTTAGGAATAACTAAATGATAAGAGGCATTAGGATAAACCCTTGTTTGACACCGTGATATAATTACTTCTTCCATTTCGGTTGAGTAATTCCCCACACCTTTGCGTTGTACTCATCTTTAGTACACGATACCCCTAGTTAACCCCTCGTAGCCTATCCTTTTCGCGGTTCTCGTGATGTTTCGGTTTTCGGAATATCAATGAAGAGCATTGTTTACACCCCACCCCAAATATACACCCAAATCGCCTTAGCCTACCTTTATTGCACTCACTTTTAGTGCAAATTTATGTTATCACCCAAAACCCTTAGTTCAATTATCTGGTTGCTTGCATGAGTTGCTAAGTCGAGTCATATCCTTTGTATACGGTTTTGGGATGATTGGGATTCATGGGAAAAGTTAAAGTTTATGAAATATAGGGAAGAGAACGTTAAACTCAAATTCCCTTTGTTTGCATAATAATGTACTCCAAGTGTTTTGATCTTTTCAATTCGGGTCAAATTAGTGTTAGAGTAATAAAAACTCAAGTGTAGGGATGTGTCTATAAATCCCTATCATTTTGATGTACCGTAGAGGATGGTAGAGTAAAAGTGTATGCACAAAAAAAAAAAAAAAAAAAAAAAAAAAAAAAAAATTCAAAAAAATAGAAAAGAAAAAAAAGTGATTAAAAAAAAAAAAAAAAAAAAAAAAAAAAACCATACGGGCTACCATCCTACATCTATCTTTTAAATTATGTTTGTTTATTTTCGTTGCTTAGAGTTTTAGAGTGTCGAGTCTTGGCTTAGCAACGCCATTCTTCAGATACTTGCAACATAGAGATTTTTGACCATCCACCACTATATAGCCTATCCCACCAAACCCTTCATTTCTTACCGTAAGCCTAACATTACAACCCTTTAAAAGACCTCTTTGATAGTCTTTCCTAGGTGCTTACGCCAAAGCGACGGAGGTTTGATCTATTCTCAAGCCTATGGTAATCTATGTACTAGGACCGGTTAATGAGTGTTTATCTTCCATTTCCGATTTGTTATATTTCATATACACCCGAGAGATGTGAGTATCCAAACACCCCATGCGAGGTGCTAGTATGTAATTCCGTGCTTGTTATGACTTTTATGGGCTTATATGTGTTATGGACCGTTTGAATGGATGCTTCATGACCCCAACTTATAAATTAATTGGCTAAAGCACATTTGCTTGAGGACAAGCAAATACCAAGTGTAGGGATATTTGATAAGGTTTTAAAGGTACCTTTTAAGGGTCATTTAAGCCCTTATTCGATCACTTCAGTATCCGTTATTGCTTAATATCGCTCCTTTTCACTTTTAGGTCTCTTGAAGGCAAAATCTGGAATGATGCTTATTTGACGAAAAGGCGCGAATATACTGAAGAAAATGGCCAAAGTCGTAATCGAGACACTCAAAGTCATTGAAACATAAGGCGATTTGCCACATCAGATATCCGCGACGCCGTCGGTAAGGCATTTTGCGACGGCTCGAGGCGAAATTGCATGTTTTCGCGGACGACGCCGGTTCTAGGAATAGGCCGTCGCTACTCGGGACGGCCTAGATGCGCCAAGACGGCGCTGAGTCAAGGGACGGCGTCACATCATAAGGTGACGCCGTCGAAAGGTTTACGTGGCCAAGACGAAACCCTAATGACGGCGACACGACGGCGTCACGAAACATAAGGTGACGTCGCAGATGTAATCTTATATTTAGAATCCGAATTTTTCGCTTTTGTGTGTAGTCTTTTGGAGTAAAACCTAAAACCGAACCAAGGCTTTCTTGTGCGATTTTAGGGTTCTAAACCCTATTATACATCAAGATAAGTATTTACTTCATTAATTTAATTATGTCTTTGATTATTTGTGTGTATGCTTGCATGTTCTCCATGTCCCGCTAATTTATTTGTGTGTTTGCTTAGGAATATGAAACTTAATTATTGAATATTGATTAGTTGATACTTATCTTAGTTGACTAATGATCTAGAGTCGCTAGATTATTCGTTGTGTACTTAATGCTTGACATTTCTTTGTGAACTTTAGAATATAATTATCTAGGTAATTGTAGAATAAAGTATTCAAGGACAACCGTGAGAGTAGGCGCCTATAAATCACTAGAGGATTTGTAAACAAGACCCTTTGGTAATTTCAAAGAGTTAGGAAATAAGCACGCCCTATAGCCTTAGAATCACAACGCAACTAGGAATAAGGACGTGACAAATCAACCATCAATAGGAGATAATTAAGGAGTAGTAAAACCTAAGTAAACACATCTTTAAACTATCATACGAGTACACATCAATTAGACATAGACTATCACAACCTTAGCTTAGATAATTAGATAATAGTAGAGTAATCGTAGCAATACCAACCCCAAATCCAATACCCGAGATTCGTACCTTTCCAATTTCTAAAAACATAAAAGATAAAAATAATCTTCCTCAACCTCAACCTTAGCGTAGTAACTTCTCACTAGCATTCCTATTCCCTAGAGAACGATATCAATACCGTGGCTTACCCTAATTACTACACTACAACGATTAGGTTCACCGCCTAGGTGTTATAAAACTTGCTCGAAGAAAAGGAAGTTTCCTGACCCGAACGACGCGCAGTAGCGTTATCGTTGTCAGAGAGTGAAAACAAGAGATGGGTTTGTGATTGATGTGAGAATGTGGAACCTCCGGAATTTGTGTGACTTAAATAGGCTAATGAATGGAATGATGGACATAGCCTTCCTTGGTCTCGAATGAATGAAGGAGCCTATTCTTGGCAAGGGTCACTATCCTTCTTCAATCTCTATGATGTGTTGGTTGACCAATTTGATGGTGACTCTTGAATATGTAGGTGAGAATTCGTAGGTCAAGGGGGCAGTCGACTTGTGTTGGGGAAGGACAACCATTCTTGCACCAATTGAGTAAGCTTGGGAACTCATGGAAGAAATCATGTGTGGATTATTATCACAAATAGAATGGTATGTGGGGTTTGATGATTTTGGGAAAAAGAAAAGTGTTTGTAAAAGGGAAAGGTGAGGAAGGCGTGGGGAGCAGAGAAACAAAAGTGAAAGGGACGGTTGGGAAGGGTGGGTGTTTTATTTATCTTGTTTTGTCCTATTATTAATAGTGTATAACATGTCTTCGCGCGTGTGTTGTCGGTCTCCGTAAACGCATCTCGGGTGTCCGAAAAATATAAAATTATATTTTTGGAAACGTCTTCGAAATACTGTTATAAAATACTGTCGTCGGCTTTTCTAGTTTATTTTTATATTTTAACTGTAATTGGTCGCGATTATAGATTAAAAAGAAGAAAAAAAAAATCTAGCCACGAAAAATCAGTAAGAAAATTTACGAGTTGTTATATAAGAGGCACTTTATTTTTCTTACCCACAAATTCATGCTTACCAAGGGATAAATCCCCACCATCCATCTAGTTTGATCTAATGGTGGGGATTAACCTAAGATTTAAAAGGTAAACCAAAGTCCATGTTTTTTTTTCTTGTCTTTTTGTCTTTCTTTTTTTATTCACATATTTTTTGTCATTTTTTAAATTAACGCTTTTTATTAAATTCACGTTTTTTCTAATTAATTCGCTTTTTTTTTTTTTTAAATTGCTTTTTTAAATTCCCTTTTTTATTAATTCCCATTTTTTCATTCGCGTTTTTCTTCGTTTTGTCCGCTTTCATACATTTCATACGTTTCGTCCGCTTTCATACGCCGTCCGCTTTCATCGCTTTTCTTCGTTTCATCAATTTTCATACGCTCATCCATTTTCAAACGTATTTTACGCTTTCATACGCCGTCCGCTTTAATACGATTCGTCCATTTTCACGCCGTCCGCTTTCTTACGTTTTCATCGTTTCGACAATCACAAGTGATATTCGAATATCACTTTTGATATTTTGAATATCACTTATGATTTTCGAATATCACTTTGTGATATTCGGAATATCACTTTGTAATATTATGAATCTCACTTGTGATTTTCTCGATATCACTTTGTGTATTCGAATATCACTTGTGATTTCATGTTACAAAACATTAGTTGAAAATCACTTGTAATATTCAAAAATCACGAATATGTGTTGATCATCTAGATATCACGTAATATCACTTGTGATATTCAGAATATTATTTGTGATACTCAGAATATCACTTGTGATATCACAGAATGTCACTTGTGATATTCAGAGACATATGAAAACGGCCAAAAACATTTAAAACTCGACGAAAACGTATGAAAACGGATGAATATGTATGAACTCTAAACCAAAATTTGACCATTTTCTCTTTATACGTGGTAAATATAAACTTACATATTTTTATAAGTTTCAAAATAAGCAAATTAAGCTTGTGAAACATAAACCGAAATCACATAAGCTCATAAGCAAATAAAATAAGATTAAACAATTACCCCCAAACTATGTAGTTGCTATTCAAATTATATATTTATGATATTCGAATATCACTTGTGATTCCTGATATCACTTTGTGATATTCTCGAACATCACTTTGTGATATTATGAATATTACTTGTGATATCACTTTGTGATATTCGAATATCAATTGTGATTTTGATGTTACAAAACATTAGTTGAAAATCACTCATGATATTTAGAATATCACAGTTATATTCGAATATCACGAATATCACTTGTGATCATCTGAATATCACAGAATATCACATATTATCACCGAATATCACTTGTGATATTCATAAACGTATAAAAACGTCTGAAAACATTTAAAAACGGACGAAAACGTAAGAAAATGGACGAATATGTATGAAAATGGATGAAAACGTATGAAAGCGTAAAAACGAGTATGAAAACAGACGAAAACGTATGAAAACGGACGAAAATGGACGAAAACGTATGAGAATAATGAACAAAAACGTATGAATAATGAACAAAAACGTAAGAAAACGGGCAAAACGTATGAAACGGACGAAAACGTAAGAGAATGGACGAATATGTATGAAAATGGACGAAAACGTATGAAACCGTAAAAACAAGTATGAAAACGGGGGAAAAAGTATGAAAACGGGCGAAAACAGACGAAAACGTATGAAAACAAACGAAAACGTTTGAAAACAGACGAAAACGTATGAAATCGGAAAAAAAAACGCGAATAAAAAAAAGCGTGAATTTAAAAAAAAAAAACGAGAATTTTAAAAAAAACGTTAATTAAAAGAAAAAGACAAAAAAAAATGAATAAAAAAAAAACAAAAGACAAGAAAAAAAACATGGACTTAGGTTTATCTATTAGGTTAATCCCCACCATTAGATTAATCTAGATGGACGGTGAGGATTTGTCCCTTGGTAAGCAAATCTAAAATTACAATTTTTGCATAAAAAATTCAATCCGATTAATCTCCGCTTACCCGATTAATCGCAGCCTCCCTACCCGCATTATTATTAAGACTCAATGATTTTTACAACCTTGGTTTAAACCGATCCCAAACCAGTTATTACTGGTTTGGGTTTTTCTTTGCAAAAACCAGTTTCAAACGAGGCCAGGCAAACCGGTTTTTGACTAGTCAACACGAACCAAGACTGGTTTTTAAACCGGTTTGGTTTTGGAAAAAAACCGGTTTGTGCATGTCTAGTTAAAAGGAGTAATACAAATTCAACATTTTCTCAATGAAATATTAGTAAAATCGTCCAATAAAGAAGATGCATATCATACTTTTTGGCAATCAGGTTGTTAGTATAACCAAACCCTAAAATTTGTACCCCTTTTACTTAAAAGGCATACAACTCTTAAAACCACAAACTAATTTTCAACTCTCAATACAGCAACTCTCTTCTTCTCCTTTAAGGTGACCAGATTAATCGCCAGAAACCAGATGAATACTATATCAGGTTAAGCAGAATCTTTACAACAAAACTGCAGTACATAGAGCGCAGAGTAAACGTGATGCATCTCTGAGTACCAGTTCAAATGTATTAAACTTATCCCTTCTATTCCATAGCTGTGATGAATTTTTGGATCTTGGCTTGTGCTTTCTCTTTCTCATCTGGGCCGTCTAGATCACCAATATTGTCATGATATTCCTATACAATTATTCAATTTAAAAAATTATTACTGGTGGATTGAAAAAGGCAATAAGCTTATAGGAACTCTTAAACATATCTGAAAATCACAAACAGTATCCAAGTTGAAGAGCATTTGGAAAATATACCTGTAGTACATTCTTAACATCCTTTTTAGTCAGCTTTTGCTGCTTCAGTAATAGCTCTATTCTTGCCCTTATCCCTGGATGTCTGCAACATTATTGTTGAAAAAGCAGATGATTTAGCAGGAGAACCATTTAAAACATTAAAAAACCTGTAAGTTTTATGAGCAACTTACTCAGAAGTCCAAAGATGACCCAAGATAACCGCAATCAACTGTACCACCACAAAGTAAAAAGCTTAGAATATCAACTGAGATATGTAAAGAGAAATACCATAATTCAATCTGAAGATAGAGATCAGTCTTGCTAAGAATGAGGAACACAACAAGGGTCAACCGTCAATTCCTTACCTGAAGAGAATATAGTCCAGATTCTAGCTTTCTATTGTACTTCTCATCTTCATCCATCTGCAACAGAGAGATGACAAACATTAATTTCGTACTCCATAAAAAAAATAGACGATATATAGCAGAGAACAAATGCCAAACGTTAAAACCAAATGAAAGAATAGGAAGACTAAACCTCCAGATCATCGAGTTCAAGTTCATTCAGCCTTTCAGACTCTTCTTTCACTCTGTTTGAATATCTGTGAAAGGCAAAACAAATTAATTAAAAAATAATAATAATACATAACATGTAAGAGACGCCAAAGATAGAGTTTTGACCAAGTGTTAGTTTTATGTGGATGATGTTTCCAAGCAGATATTCAAGTCGAGAGATGGATAGGCAGTTACCTCATATAAAGCTCCATTAGTCGGTCAACCTTTTCATACTCATTTTCAACAAATTTACTTAGTAGCCTTTCCCTTCTTGAACCCCTCAAAACTCCACCTATTTTGAAAAATGAAAATAATAATGCATCAATGCACGTTACACTATTAGATGCCACTATCTGATAAGTCATTTTAGCAGAATATTTTACCCACCAAAGGCAAATATGGCAAATCATCCATCTAGGTGGTTTAACTAATTAGCACATTTGAACTGGAAACTATTATGAAAGCTAATAGGTATAAGCAATATCTCAACCATATGTTTTCCATATCAAATGGCCTAGCAGTAAAGTTTCCTCACAAGAGGTCAAGGGTTCAAACCTCGCTAGGTGTGTACATATGGGAGTGGCCAGGGAAGGGTCGGAAACAATCCCGAATTAACCCGGTGAGGCAAAAGGCTCGCCCTCCCCGAACAGGGAAAACCTCATTTGTTTACCCGTTTTCCATATCAGATAACCAGCTTTAACGGCACACACCGCAAGAGATAGTCTTTGGATTTAACAAAACACAATAAACAGATTCTCAGCTGTCCAAGTGTTTGGCTCATAGTCACATGGAACGTGGTACGCTCCGGTACGAAAACGAGAAACGGGAACGTGGTCCGCTAAGTCCATAAAATTTGGTATGAAGAGGGTTAGGCTCATTTCGGTACGCTCCGGTTTGATGTATCATATATTTTGGTACAATGTACCCAATTTGGTACGATGTACCATATTATACTTATACATATATAAGTTTTAATAGGTATATATATATATTTTATATAGGTATTTAAAACTTTTATTAATTTTATTATTAAATTTAATATTTTTAATTATGTATTTAATACAAATGTTGCAAAAAGTAATGGTGTATGCATTTAATTATATATTTGTATAAAGCCCACTATTAATTAACATATTTATGGATTTAGTTGCCCATTTATCAAACATATCAATTGGCCCAAAAACAAAATGAAAGAACAAAAGCCTTTTAGGGTAACATCAACAGCCGCATCTTTTCTTCCTACATCTTTCTTCCACCTTTTTTATCCTTCAACACGTATCCATCGGAAAACTTCATAACGACGAAAATCGTAACACCAAAAATGGATTCAAGGTACAAATCATAGCACCAAAAACGGAACGCGGAATTTAACGATCCGGATCGCGACCCCGAGTGATCCGGGACGCGATCGTACCGCGATCCGGTACGAGCGATCCGGAACGTGGAACGCGGGATGCTCAGCGTTTCCTGTGACTATGGTTTGGCTATTCTAGTTATTCAAGATTTCATAAAGTAAAATATCCAGAATCGAATGAGCAGTAATAACCAACCCCTAACCATAAGCAGCTTGCTTTTATCCAAACACTCTACGATATGTATCAAAAAGTTATAAGCGACTCAAAAAACAGTCCCAAACATCCCCTATATCGTATTTATTTACAAATCAGCTATAGACAGTAACTAAAGAAGACCAGGGATTGACATCGCAGTGAATCTGTAAGCATCTCATATATGATGTTTACATACATTATATGCAGGATTAGTGTGCCTCACAGATTTGAGAAAAATAAAAACATGACATTAATAAAAAAATATATATATATTTAAGTTTTCTTACCAAAAAGTGATGCAACTAATGATATAAGGCGCTCCTCAATTTCTTCTTTGGCTCTCTTTTTCTTGTTTTTGGTTGATGGAATCTGGGATAGAATAAACTCGATGTTAGCATTTGATATACTGAACTTGATATGTACAAATTATGCCATGAAAACAATCAGCTAAAGCATGGAACATACAAAAGATGGTCTGCAAAAACTACAAATATCATCAGATAATATCAAAAAGATTTACAGGGTACGACTTAAAAAACTCTACTTCATTCCTCTAAAAGCAAGTTGTATGTATACCCGAAATGCAGATATATTGAAGGGATTTCAGCACTTGAAAGTTAGATAATCAAACACGATATAGTGAAGCAAACTGGTTTTTGGGATAACTCCTATCATGTGTAAGTTAAAATGCGGCTTATCTTAATCATGTTCAATATACAAACTAGAAATGAAGACCTGCCCCACAAGAGACTTTAATAGCACAAAGCCAAACTAGGCGAGAATATATATGCTCATAAAAGTACTAAAAAACATTCTTAACATAACTAACAGGCACAATCGCTCCAAGGTCATAATTCCTTATTACAAAGATGGTATATGCACATACAAAAACAGAAATAGACGCATACAATTCCAGTAAATGACGAATAACGATACGAAATCAGTGGCATGAAACCGAAAACGAAACCGGATAGTAAGTATATGCTTGTTTATAGTACTAATAAACCATCTAAATATCTCAGAATCAAAAACTCTCTCTAACTACAGGGTCAAAATTACTTATTATGATACATGTATATCTCCAAACAAACACACACACATGTTATGCCTACTAAACTCTATATGAATAACCTAATATAATAACTAAAAGTACATACAGAATATTTATAACACAATCAAATCAATGCCGATAGTAAAAACTAAGGAAAGAAATCCACTCACCTTACCCATGAAAGCCGGAAACGCAGTCTTCAACCCCATAACATCCACAAACCGTTCACAAGCAGGCGGATAATTGGTCAAAGCAAAATCCAACGCCCTAATAGCCGACCCATAACACAACTTCTTCTGATTCATAATAATAATCATCAACTCAACCCCTTCCGCTTTCAAAAACCTCTCCTTATTCTCCAACGGCATCAACAAACAACACAAACAATCAAACAAATTCTCCACCATCTCCTCCTCATCCAAACTCTTGGGATCCCTACTCTTATACATCGCAACCGCCTGCAACACAACATCAACCCCATTCATCCCACCTAACCTCTTCTGATTCGCAACACTACTCTGCAACAATATCGCCAATATCTCACTCGCATACTGCTTATTCACATCAAATTCTCTAACCTTAATCTTCCCTATAATCCACCTCAACAACTTAGTCCTCTCACAAACCAACTCCGCCACATTGGGCTTAACCTCAATCATATTCTCAATACTCGTCAAAGTCCCAAAAACCGCGCTAACCTCGTCACTATCACTTTCATTCAACCTCAACAAATTCTGCACTAAAGACTCAAGCACATTATTCTCAACCAAACAATCCACCAATATTTGAACACTTTCATTATTTTCATCTAGAACATCCTCATCAGTTAAGTCCTGTAACAAATTTACGACATCAATAGCGATATCGGTGTTATCGTGTGTTAACAAGTCTAATAAGGAGGGTATAGTGTTTAAGTTAACTAACTCAGGATAAAGTTCAGGTGCACCTGCGAGTATTTTAAGTTTTTCTATCTCGTCATGGAGTTCGATTTCAGAGTCAGCGAATTTTTCGGGTTGGTCGGGGTATTTTAAACGTGCGGCGATGTTGTCTTTGAGTTTGCGTTCGAATGATAAGACTAGTTTTTTTAAGGTTTTGATGTCGATTGTTGTTTCGGATGTGGGTTGAGTTTTTTCGAGTTCTTCGAGGAGGGAGAAGTCGATGTCGTTCGAGGGATTGTCGCGTTTGCGTTTGCCGGTGGTGGTGTCCATTTGTGTGATTGAGTATGCCGGAAAATTTTCCAGAACCCTAAATACTTACTATACTACTACTTTGTTTGCTTATTTGCTAGTTGTAATTGGGCTTACTTGTTTCCAATGGACTTAAAGCCCATTTTTCTGTTTATGATTCAGTATGGAGAAATTAGTTTGCTAGATAGTAAATTATATGGTCGTCATCATCATGTAACCATGTCTTGATACTTTAGCTAAAAGTCACGACACATATAGATTCTGTACCGACGAAACGAAATCTTAAGCTTTTAACTGCATTTAAAGATTGTAACTATATACAAAACACAGTCACAACATTTCCAAAATCATATATACAACTAAAAACATGTGTGCCACTTGATATTTACAAAACCCATTTATTAAAACATAAAGATGTTCTTGCCTAGTAATATAAAAATATACATTCAATAATTCAAACTAGGACAAGTATCTAACACTTTACTAGCACCAATTCTTGATTATACTTCCCATTTCGTATAATACTCAACTTCTACTTCTCATCCTAGTAGTTGTATACTTGGTTTTTCTCTTGTCTTGTCTCATCTTTAAATCTCTTTGTTAAAACATATTCCTTCCACCATAAAGCTTTCTAGCATTTTGTTATTTGTTTTTCCCTCTCGTTAAACATGAGATTTTTAAGAGCGACCATTTTATATTTTATATTAGAAATTTTACCACTTGCTTTGTAACTAACCTAACTAGGCATAGGTTAAACATTGTATTTTAGAATTGCTAGATGTAAGCAAATGATATAATGTTAATAAGGTGATCATCGACCCCATGCTTAGTCGCCTAACTCATTTACTAGAATACGACATGTCACATGTACTTACTTGGTGCCTAGGTTTAGCGAACTTGAAGAATCGAAAGATATGATCGAAGTTTTGTTCCTAACTAAGAACCGATAGATATGATCGAATTTATGTTCCTAACTCTTTATATTCGATGCATGGCGTTGGTCTCTTGATGGAAAGGGTCACTTCTTGATAAAAGGTCTTAGGAATATGATCGATGATAAAATTCTCTCCAACTCGAGTATAGTGGCCCAAGAAACAAAGTGGTGCAAAATCATTCCGAAGAAAGTATCTATCTTTATTTGACGGTTAAAACAAAAGAGATTACCGGTCTTCAAACGGCTTAATCACATTAGTATGGATCTTAATTATACTATTTGTCCTCATTGTAATGATGAGGAAGAATCCATATCCCATTGCTTCTTGACCTATTCACGGGTTTCGAATGACTGGAAAAAAAGTCCTATTGTGGTGGGGCATGAGTAATATATCTTTTGGGTCGGTTGATAAAGTAGTAAATCATAAAGGGAAACCAAATTTTCATAAAACGGCTTAATCACATTAGTATGGATCTTAATTCTACTCTTTGTCCTCATTGTAATGATGAGGAAGAATCCATATCCCATTGCTTCTTGACCTATTCACGGGTTTCGAATGACTGGAAAAAAACGTCCTATTGTGGTGGGGCATGAGTAATATATCTTTTGAGTCGGTTGATAAAGTAGTAAATCATAAAGGGAAACCAAATTTTCATAAAACGACTTAATCACATTAGTATGGATCTTAATTCTACTCTTTGTCCTCATTAGCACTAAAGACTCAAGCACATTATTCTCAACCAAACAATCCACCAATATTTGAACACTTTCATTATTTTCATCTAGAACATCCTCATCAGTTAAGTTCTGTAACAAATTTACGACATCAATAGCGATATCGGTGTTATCGTGTGTTAATAAGTCTAATAAGGACGGTATAGTGTTTAAGTTAACTAACTCAGGATAAAGTTTAAACGTGCGCGTTGTTGTCTTTGAGTTTGCGTTCGAATGATAAGACTAGTTTTTTAGGGTTTTGATGTCGATTGTTGTTTCGGATGTGGGTTGAGTTTTTGAGTTCTTCGAGGAGGAGAAGTCGATGTCGTTCGAGGATTTTCGCGTTTGCGTTTGCGGTGGTGGTGTCCATTTGTGTGATTGAGTATGCCGGAAAATTTTCCAGAACCCTAAATACTTACTACTACTACTACTACTTTGTTTGCTTATTTGCTAGTTGCAATTGGGCTTACTTGTTTCCAATGGACTTAAAGCCCATTTTTCTGTATATGATTCAGTATGGCGAAATTAGTTTGCTAGATAGTAAACAAGTATCTAATACCCGCCGCTCCGCGGTCTGGTAACATAAGAAAGTAATAAACACACACCTTTTCACAATCAGCTTGTTCCATAAACATTTTCTATAATAATGCAAAAACTTGTACAATAAAGAAGATATCAATTACACAAATAAAACCAAACATAGAGTTGTTCAAATTCGACAGTTGATGCAGAATTCATTGTTTACAGACCATACTTTTCTATCACTAATGGAATGATCCAAGTCTTACGAATCCAGATATTCATTTGTTCTTCAAAGTTTTTGAGGAGAATGTGGAAAACTAGAAGGGGGGGTTGAATAGTTTTACCAATTAAAACTTCCTTTTAAACTATTTAGATCGACTTATGTCAATCTATTTGGTTGTGTGTGTTGGATGTTGATAAACAAGCATATAAAGATATGTAATGAAGAGATAAGAGTAAGAAGCACAAAACCACAACGCAGTATTTATAGTGGTTCGCTACAAGGACACCTTCCTTGCCTACTCCACTCCCGAGTCACCTACTCGAGAGTTTGTAATCACTACACCAATCTCCTTATGGCGGAGAAGCCTTCACAACGTCGCTTAATCTTTTTCCGTACAAAGCTAAATACCGAGTTCTTTCACACCAAGGCGAACCACACCTAACACAACGTCGCTTACCCTTTATACGGTGCTAGGCTAACCACCGAGTTCTTTCACACCTTAGGGAACTACACCTTCACAACGTCGCTTACCCTTTATTAGGTACTAGGCTAAGTACCTAGTTCCATTGCAATGGAGGAACTACTACCACACTACACCAACGACTAATCCCAAAGGAGATCTACTCTTTACAACATCATCAAGGACATTAATATCCTTGGATCTAATGCTAGTCTATCTAGTACATCGAAACACACCATATCGAATGTACATCTAAGGCACCTTTCACTAATGCCTTTGATTAGATCTACAAGACACCTTTCACTAATGTCTTTGATTAGATCTACAAGACACCTTTCATTAATGTCTTGTGTCTTCACTTCTAAGCACCTTTCACTAATGCTTCTTGTCTTGACTTCTAAGCACCCACCACAAGTGCTTATCCTATAGATGATTGATACCCTTCACTAATATCTTCGCCTTGACACTTGAGACATCTTTCACTAATGTCTTTAACACTATGCTTCTTTGAAGAAAGAAAGGATCATCAACAAGAGGACTTCAATAGCCTTGATGATGAGGAAGCTTGGCAACTCATGGACTTGAGCTTGCTTGACTTCAAAGGTGGTGATCTTCCTTTAAGAGGAACCTAAAAGATCACACAAAAACAAAACTACAAACATAGATCTCTTGGATCTAAGGTTAGTGAGATTTAACTCAGGGAGAAAGTATGTTAGAGAGGGTGAGATATAATGAAGAAATGGCTCACTATTTATAGAGGAAAACCCATCGCTTCCCCGGATCCCACGGATCCCTTCCACTGGGATCCGCTAGCACAAAGCTAGGGATCCGTGGTCCGCTCCTCTTTGCCCATGGGTATTTTTGGTTATGGGTCATGGGTCATGGGTTATGGGTTGATCCATGGTTTTCTTTCTAGATACAATGTACTTGGTTAAGTGGTATATATAAAACCATGGGTGATGGGTCAAAACCATTTGCTAGTATTTAACCTTTTGTATATACTTGTATTTACCCAATTTAGCATACACTTAGTTTTACCCATTTTGGTATACTTAGTTTAAGTATATGTTTAACCCAATATGTAAACACTAGTTGTTGTACATATGTATCTAAGTCATAAAATCACTTATACTAGTTTTAGTGTTTTATGTGAAAGCGTAAGTGTGTTATAAAACTATTAGTTCAAACCATTTACGTGTTTTATTTGTTTCCTTAAAATGATCTTACTTTTGTTATCGACAAAACATTAGAAGATCGTAAAATATAAATAAACGTTTTTACGGCTTATTTGTATTAACAGAGAAGTATCGGAAATCCTACACAACATCAGTATATTGTTCATTAGGCATGAAAAAGACACGCACCTGAAGTTTTTTTTTTGAAACGCGTAGATGAAACATACCTAAATTCTGAACATACCGCCTATGCACCGTCAAACACCGAGTTGAGTCACCACGTACCATGGATAACCGCAATGAATAGTTCAGCCGCGTTAAGTGTAAGCATTTTGCTGATATAAGGACTGCAATTTCAGAGAACATCCTGCAAATTGCAGTATTCTAGTATTGTTAGGAGCACTAAATGAAATCCAGAAGCTATATCAACATTGCGCATTTGTAAGACCCCCGATCTATAGCAAGGCACATGAGGCTTAAAATACTGTATATGTGAAGGCTAAATTTGGGAGATCACCTGATGAATTGAAATTTCCATAATCAACAAAGTAATGACGAAGTAATACTATAGACACTTTGAGGTCAGGTTTGTTATGGTTAGTCCTACTCCTACCTAGCATTTACACACAGCCTATCAAATATTCAAATCGTTATCAGTATGTACCAAGTTAGATGCAGGTTATGATAAAGGTGTTGATGTAACATAGAATTCTAGTTCGGGTAGACTTCTAAAACCTATATTTTAGAGACTCGAGCTTGTTTTAACATGCTAAATCCTATGGTATGGGTTCAGGCCAACATTATACATGTGTCTAGTAAACTACACTGATAAGGATCAATACCAAGTAATGTTATTACGTATAGCTGCATTGTCGTAAACTATTTAGTAGTAAAAAAACAATGGATATATCATACTTGACTTTGCTTTGGAGGATGAAATGTACATACCTGACATGTTTGCCCTGAAAGTGGGTGTATCATATTTGCCTTCTTTAAACCCAACTATTAAGCTTTCACCTTCGCCATTATAGGTATATCTTTCCGTGTCCAAGGAATTTCTCAATTGTAGCAGAATCGACAAAGGATGACGCAGTTAAACCAAAACACAATACAATTGTGTATAAAACTTATGCTTACATAAATAGAAAAAAGCGCAAATAAACCCTTTCGTGTTGCTTGTATCTATCTCCTTTTAGGTTTCTTGACGAAGGTTCTTTCGCTTTCACCCACCTTGCTTCACGCAACACCATAGTTCAATACTTTTCATAAACAAAGTAAATTAAGAAAATTAACTTCTTGTAAATTAAGTTACACTACCTGCTTTCTCACGCAACCTCATAAATGTTTTGAATTTCTATACACCACCGTTACACTAAGTTACACTACTGCTTTCTTCAACTGTTACACTAATTTAATTTAATTTAATTTAATTGTAACTTAGTGTAACACTAAGCTCATAAATGTTTTAATTGTTACACCACCTCATAAATGTTTTAATTGTTACACTAAGTTACGCTACCTATTACACTAAGCTTTAATCATTACACTACCTGCTTTCACGCAACCTCATACTGTTTTGATTTTCTATACGCAACCTCATACCTCTTTTGATTTTCTATACAACAACCAATCAACCTCATATCCGTCTTTAGTAGGATAATCCCACACCAATCAACAATTCCAACAACAAAAGGTCAAGTTTATCTTGCCTCAAGGATAAGTAAATAGACCAACAATATACATGAACAAAGACAATATAAAACTAACGCAAATCTTGAGACCTACATCTACTATCAACTAATAGTTATGTTTAAAAAAAAGCCGTTGTCAATGAGTTCAATTTAAACAGCCATTTACATGTTGAAGTTGACCATTAAATAACATAAGAAAAATTAAGTTCTCGTACCGTGACTCATAGAATCGTCCGTGCCAACATCAGCAACAACAATTTTTGAGCTCCTCGTGACTTCGTTCTGGGTACCTGTGATGTTGACACGTTGCAGGAAATCAACACATCTTAAAATTATTCTTAAGCAACTAAGCCGATAAATTGTATGCCATTACTAACTTGCCTAAGAAAAATAAAGAAAGGCATATGTTGCTAAATATCACAAAACACGCTTGTGGTACAATTTTCGAATTAGAAAATCTTTCCAGCAGAAGCCATGTCAATCCCTGAACATTCACCAACAAATAATAACGCAAAATAAGTCAACGAAAACGCAAATCATGATAATGGAAAAGGCTAAAATGTATCTTGTAAAGCTTTAGTACCATCATAAAAGTGATAACTGAGATATTAAAATACCTCATATGAACTTACCTTATATGTAACATGAACATGTTTGCCATATATTAACTTCCCATATAAACTTAGTACATGTCTGCCATATAAAAGTACCTCATATGAACTTTCCATATATTAAAATACTATATGGAAAAGGCTAAAATGTATCTTGTAAACCTTATATGTAACATGAACACATTAACAAATTTCTTCCGCTAAATCATAACAACCTGAGATATTAAAATAACTTAAAACAAAGTCACATATTCACAATTGATATTTAATTATTTATCACCTCAAAAATCTTATAAAAGGTTCATGTTCATGTTCATCTTCATCTTCATTTTCATTAACACCTAATGATTTTTATCAAAAAACAATAAAACTAAAACCCATATTTTTTTATATAAATCGATGTTTAACTCCATACATGGGTTTACAAAATTAAGCTCGAAGCAAAACCCTATTTTCCTCATCGATTCTCTTATCGAGACCTCATCTCGCATAAATAGCTCACAATTAAAAAAAAGCCAATTTAACCTCATCTTGGTCATCAATAAACGATTTAGATTAGCATAAATTAATAATTACAAAATTAAAACCATCGGAACAATAATACATCTATAGCCTCGAAGATCAAACCGCATCAAATCATCGTATAACATACCTCTATCTATAACTTTAAGCAACATATAATATCAAGTAAGATTAATAAACTTATAAACAATTAACGCTAACCTTGCGGAACTTTTGGGATCTGGTTGGGTAAAATGAGAGGCGGTGGAAGTTACGTTAAGAATGTCGGATCTTATCCAAATGCACGATTTCTTCATACCGAAGATATCAAACAAATAGGCTGAGATGTATGAGAAGCCAACGGAGCCCAAAATACCCGGCCCAAGGGAAAATAAAATATATAAAATATGTGAATCCACCCTCCTATTAGTTTCTATATCAATTATATGGTCGTCATCATCATGTAACCATGTCTTGATACTTTAGCTAAAAGTCACGACACATATAGACTATGTACCGACGAAGGAAATCTTAAGCCTTTAATCGCATTTAAAGATTGTAACTATATACAAAACACAGTCACAACATTTCCAAAATCATATATACAACTAAAACATGTGTGCCACTTGATATTTACAAAACCCATTTATTAAAACATAAAGATGTTCTTGCCTAGTAATATAAAATATACATTCAATAATTCAAACTAGGACAAGTATCTAACACTTTACTAGCACCAATTCTTGATTATACTTCCCATTTCGTATAATACTCAACTTCTACTTCTCATCCTAGTAGTTGTATACTTGGTTTTCTCTTGTCTTGTCTCATCTTTAAATCTCTTTGTTAAAACATATTCCTTCCACCATAAAGCTTTCTAGCATTTTGTTATTTGTTTTTCCTCTCGTTAAACATGAGATTTTTAAGAGCGACCATTTTATATTTTATATTAGAAATTTTACCACTTGCTTTGTAACTAACCTAACTAGGCATATGTTAAACATTGTATTTTAGAATTGCTAGATGTAAGCTAATGATATAATGTTAATAAGGTGATCATCAGCCCCATGCTTAGTCAGCTAACTCATTTACTAGAATACGACATGTCACATATACTTACTTGGTGCCTAGGTTTAGGCAAACTTGAAGAACTGATAGATATGATCAGAAGTTTTGTTCCTAACTAAGAACTGATAGATATGATCAGAAGTTCTGTTCCTAACTCTTTATACTCAGATGCATGGCGTTGGTCGCTTGATGGAAAGGGTCACTTCTCGATAAAAGGTCTTAGGAATATGATCGATGATAAAATTCTCTCCAACTCGAGTATAGTGGCCCAAGAAACAAAGTGGTGCAAAATCATTCCGAAGAAAGTATCTATCTTTATTTGACGGTTAAAACAAAAGAGATTACCGGTCCTCAAACGGCTTAATCACATTAGTATGGATCTTAATTCTACTCTTTGTCCTCATTGTAATGATGAGGAAGAATCCACATCCCATTGCTTCTTGACCTATTCACGGGTTTCGAATGACTGGAAAAAAAGTCCTATTGTGGTGGGGCATGAGTAATATATCTTTTGGGTCGGTTGATGAAGTAGTAAATCATAAAGGGAAACCAAATTTTCATAAAAAGCAAAGAACTGTTTGGAAAGCTACGATGTGGTCCATGTTATATACGATTTGGATGACAAGAAATAAAAGATTATTCGAGAATAAAGTCACAAACTTTTCAAGAATTTGTGATGAACTTCAAGTGCTATCCTTTTTGTGGGTGTCGAATAGAGCGGTTGGAGCTATATCTTCTTGGAACGAATGATGTATAAATCCAAGTTTGGCCTGCAAATTCTGAAGTTTTGAATTTTTGGTTGTTATGCCATCTGCTTAGATTCGTTTGCTTCGTGTTCTAATAGCCTTAGTGTTGTGCTCCCTTTCTAAACTCTCATATGTGTGTTGTACTATGCCTTATAGTATCAAATGCATAGGAGGAGTATTAGGACATTTGTTTAAGATGGTTATGCTTGTATCTCAGATGTTCTGTTTTTCATATATATATATATATATATATATATATATATATATATATATATATATATATATATATATATATATATATATATATATATATATATATATATATATATATATATATATATATATATATATATATATATATATATATATATATATATATATATATATATATATATATATATATATGTATGTATATATATATATGTATGTATGTATGTATATGTATATATATATATATATATATATATATATATATATATATATATATAGAGTCCGTTCTAGAGAAAAGTGTAATTAGATAGAAAAGTGAGAAAAATAGTTATAGGGTAGATTGTGAAAACGATTGAAACTTCAGGGTAAAAAAAGTAAAAACACAAAAAGATGGAACATGTCTATTTTAACACTGGTACAATCACACACAATATTCAATCACACACTCACCATCACCACCACCCCCATCGCCACCGTCACCATCACACCACAACCGGTCAATTAACACCGTACTCCAATCAATAACCCATACGCCAATTAAAAAACACACATACTCCGATCAAGAAACCCTAAAAAGCTATCAAAATCCAATAAAAATCAGATAAAAAATCGTGGATGCACTAATTGGATTTCGATCTTCAGATGAATGACAAAAATGAAGTTTAGGAATCGTAGGTGAACTAAATTTGATCATCAGAGAAAACACATCAGTAAGTGTTTACATGTTTTTTAATTTTTATGTTATTTTAGTGCATCTTTGTGTAAATTATAAAATAATTGTTGTTATTATTGAATGAAATGACCTATTCAGCATATGTATATATAAAGTTACAATTTAGTGCATCCAAATTAAGCGTTAGTGAATCTTTTAGTATGATTATGGCATCACACGACTTGTTAGAGCATTTGTATGTATAATTAGTGCTTAAAAAATAAGTTACGACATCTCTCTTTATGATTAGAGCATAATGTTAAGTTAAGGCATCTTCTTATTTTCTTAGCGCATTAAAAAATGTATTACGACATCTGTAAGTATGATAAGTGCGTTAGGAATAGTTTTATAACATCCATTAGTAAGATTAGGGCATCAAATGACTTGTTACGGTATCTATTTTTGTGATTATTGCATCAAAAAATATGTTTAGTGCATCGTTGAACATATAAGAGCATCAGTGAGTATGTTTAGGGCATTAGTGATTATGATTAGTGCATTGTTAAACATATTAAGGCATCAGTGTGTGTGTTTAGTGTATCTGTTTGGAAGTTTAGTGCATCGTGGGTCATAATAGGGCATCTGTTTATATGTTTAGGGCATCGTTGGTCATAGTAAGGCATCTGTTTGTATGTTTAGTGCATCGTTGGTCATAGTAGGGCATCAGTTTAGTGTATATGTTTGTAAGTTTAGTGCATCATGGGTCATATTAGGGCATCTGTTTATACGTTTAGTGCATCGTTGGTCATAATACGACATCGCTAGTATTACTTGGGCATTTGTTTGTATGTTTAGTGCATCAATGAAAACATTAGGGCATCAATGAGTATGACTAGTGTAGTGAATCGTCAGACGTATTAAGGCATCCGTGTATGTTTAGTGTATCGGTTTGTATGTTTAATGCATCCTTGGTCATGGTAGGGCATCCATTTGTATGTTTGATGCATCAAAATACTTTGGCATCTGTTTGTATGTTTAGTGAATCGATGAACTTATTAGGGCATCAATGAGTAAAATTACATTAAGTTTCTTCTCGCACTTCACCAAACGCTAGCCACCAAGGATTCTTGATGCGTTGTATTTGCTTTGCATCCAACTAACTCTACAAGTCTCTCACAAGCATTGATTGATCTTTTATGCTCATTGGCTATCTCTATTTCCTCAAATTAATTATCTGGTGACAGCATGATGTTCACTGCTCGTTTGTTGCATGTCGGCATGAAAAAAGTCTTTTCTATTAACAGCCAGACTTGTGTCGTTAAGCTTCCAGTTGTCTTTGGTGCAATCAAAGGTTTGTATTTTGAAAATTTTAAAATTGAATAATGTGGTGCATACATGAATACTTATGGTTATGACTTTGCGATGGCAGATATATTGGCGTTTGAACACGAGAAGCCTTTAGTTGTTGCTATGGATGCATTCAAGAGCTTAATGCATACTTGCATTGATGACATCTTAATCAAACAAGGTGTAGATCGATTATGACAAGCGTGGATGCGAGAAAACTGGGCGACCATCATTGAGAAACTTTATGCAAGCTGTTGAAAGTTTACTTGATTATAGCTATGCTGTCATGTGGGACATATCATTTCAAGTTGTGGCAGCAATGTTTGATAAATTAGGTAATCTTAGCTTTCTTTTTATTATAACTCTCATTTAACTGACATATTTTCAACTGTAAGTGATTAATCTTAAGTCTTGAACCTACTCTTTCAGGTGAGTTTAGTTCGTACTTTTTTAAAGAAGGCAGTTAAGAGCTTTGAAGACATTCAAAAGTTGCCAGATGAAGATTTTCCTTATAGGAAACAGGTAAAATTTGGTGTATGAAAACCTTGCCTTTCGCTTTTTCATGTTTTAATCAACACATTAACATAAGTACTACCTTTTTGTATTTGCAATACATGATTGCATGGGCGCAGCTTTAGTCGCATTAGGGCCTGAAACATTCTTAAAGTTTCTACCTTTGAATGTCGAAGCACAAGACCTCTCTGATGCCAACATATGGCTTTTACCTATCCTGAAACATAATATAGTGGGTGCTCGGTTAAGTTTTTTCAATGAATCGTTACTGGATAAGGTTCGAGTTTGAAGCTGAAATCTGCCAAGGTACTAGTGTTCTCTTTTTTGTTCGTGGTTCTTTTTTTCTCTTTCATGCTCCATTCAGTGTGTTTGGTACTTACATGCCCCCTTGCACCAACATGAGCAAAAATATGTTTAGTGCATCGTTGAATATATAAATGCATCAGTGAGTATGATTAGGGCATCCAAAATATGTTTAGTGCATATTTGAATATATTATTACATCAGTGATTATGATTAGTGCATCAAAAATATGTTTAGTACATCTTTGAATATATTAGTGCATCGGTGAGTCGAGTACCTATTGTTCTTCTGATAGGATTGAAGGTCTTGATCGCATATTTGTGATCGAGATTCCTAATTCTTTGACTGATGCTCAGATCAATCATCGATAGGTTTTGGACTTGGTATAGCCAAGGTAGTAGGTAATTTTAGTTTATTTTTATGATTTTTATAAGCTAGCTTAATTTAGGCTTAAAGTAGGCCGTTTGGAAATTGAAGCATTGGACGTGTGTTTTTCACATCAACTGATCTTCTTTTCTACTACGTTTTCTTCGCATAGTTAAGGTATTTAAGGTTTATTTCCCGTAAATTTGACGGATGGTTATCGGGAGCGGTAGAGTGTAATTACCTTTTGTAAGTAATATTACGCTTTTTTAATTGCAAAACCGGTATTTAATAAAGGTGAATGTAATGTAAAACTTAATGTGATCATCGCTTTTAGCCTTTGCGGTAGCTAGTATGTGATACTCGGGTATTGGCGCTAAAGAGCCACCGCTACTCAACGATATAACATAAAAGTATGTACTAGTTTCACCGGAAAATAAAAGCTTTCAAAACTCGGTTTGACAACATTGTGGTAGTATTTGCTTGCCCTCAAAATGCAAGGTTGCTCGCTCGATCGATAGTTATAGCTTTGGGTGATGATATGGGGAGGTACTTTAGTGCATCCGACTGAGGTACGCTAGTGCATCCATTTGAGGGCACTTTAGTGCATCCGTTTGAGGTACGTTAGCGCATACCATGGTATCATTGTAGGATAATGTAAATATTTGTTTGACATCAGGTGGCTAGCTAGATCAGCATATTAGGAGGGGTTGATAAGGATTGTGGCTAGATTTTTTGCATTGATAAGATTTGGTTAACTTTGTTACATGAGGTTATGTAATCATGTGGCCAACATTTAGTTATTTAGTGCCATTAGTGGACAACATGAATCGAATTGTCTCCTTTAAAACATATGATCTAGAAAAGAACTTTCTTTTATATGTAGATTTATTTGATGCTCATTTAACTTTCGATTTATTGAAACACAGAAAATGGTGAAGATCTTGAGTAATATTTCATGAATCCTGAATTCATGTTGTTAGTTAGGTGATTTTAATGTAGTTAGTTTCATTTCAAATCTGTCCAACTCAGTTTTCAGTAATATTTCATGTTTAAATTTCATTTGTTCATACTGAAGGGGTGTTTGGAAGAAGCTGTTTTATAGTGTTTTAGTCATTGATGTGAGTAGATTTTGAGTGTTCTGAGTTTTAAAAGGTTTTCTAAGGTCCTCTAATCCAGTGTTTCAAATTACCCAAGCCATTTTGAGTTTTTAAGCTATAATCAATTCTGTCATCAAAAGTGTTTTCTGTCCCAATCACTCCTTAGTTTTTATTTTTCATTTGTTCATTAGTAGCCTATAGATCCTGAAATTTGGTATGCTCATTATTCAGTTGCTAGTATTGTAGCTTTGCATTTTTGTAAATTTTCCTATTAGCTTATGGGTAACTTTTCACTAGCTTAAAGTTCCCCCTCTATCCTTCCTATGTCTGCTGTTGTTTTTTCCACATCAGTTATTTACTTAGTTGATGATTAGAGCTTGATAGTTAATTCCTGAATTAGCTTGTAGTATAGGTTAGGTCTGATATGCCTTTTAGAGTACCTTAGGAGCCTATTTTAGAGCTAAATCAGATCTGCAATAAGCCCATTTTTCTGCATAACTGATATGCACATCAGTCTTATCAGTCTCATTAGGCTTTTATTTTTGATTTTTCATTTCCTCATAATTAGTCCTTTTGTGCTGAAATTTTGGATTTAGGAACTTTGGTTTGGTTGTTTACTAGGTAATTTTAGTTTATTTTTATGATTTTTATAAGCTAGCTTAATTTAGGCTTAAAGTAGGCCGTTTGGAAATTGAAGCATTGGAGGTGTGTATTTCACATTAACTGATCTTCTTTTCTACTACGTTTTCTTCGCATAGTTAAGGTATTTAATGTTTATTTCCCCAGGAATTTGAAAAAGTAAAATGATGAAGAAGCTGCGGGGCTCTCGGGATCTTGAATTGCATCTATAGTTTCTCAATTGAAGAGGTCTCAAAAGCAGCTGCAGAGGCACGAAAAGGTCCAAGATCCTGCAACCGTGACAAGAAAAGAAGTCGGGAAGATGGACGATCTAACAGACTTGAATATGATGGTTTAAAGTTTGTTATGTTGTGTAAAAATGTTCAATATAGTGTTTTTTAAGACCTGGGAATGACTTTATGTTGTATAGAAAACATTGTATATCTAATTTGTTTAGTTAAATGTTAAATCAGAATAGAAAGTAATTCATCTTATGTGTACATGTGCAGAAAAAACATCTAACTCACGGTGAATCTATATTAGGGCTGTTTGACATTAGTAACAAGAAAATTTAAAAGTTACAAAAACAGCCCTTGATAAATAAAAAAAGTAACAAAGAAGCCCTTTGAGTTGGGAAGGAAAAAAAGGAGGGAAGGGAGGAGATCTAATGGTTGAGATCACTTCTCTCACTTTTCTCTTGAGATCAACTTTTAAATGATCCAATCTCTCTATATATATATATATATATATATATATATATATATATATATATATATATATATATATATATATATATATACACTAGCGCTTAGCGGCTAGCGGTGTATAGTTTTCAACTGCGCCTAGTGGCGGTGGTGTATAGTTTCGACAATATTCGAATGAGTTGATATTTGTGTGCGTGTTCTTTTCATATGTGGTGTATAGCAAGGTACTTGTGCATAGTTATGACCAAGGTTATAAATAACGTGAGGTGTGTCGTGGTGGCATGGTCACGCCTTACGTCTTAGAAACTATGGCAAAATCATAGCGTTTTTTAAGACGTGACTTTAAGCGACACAAAATATAAAAATATTTATATATTTATATATTATATCATATATATCGAGTTTATAAAAGTGTTATACATAAGGATTTAAGTAGAAACTATCCTTTTATGTAATCTTCTTCAATTCTTTTAAAAAACACTTTTTTTATCAGAGTTATATTAAAAAAATACGTCTCTCGCCTTATCGCGTCTCTTTACATCTCATCTTACGCGACGTCTATAGCCGACGCCTTGGGATATTGCATAACGTGGAGGTCACACCACGCGCCTTAGCACCTTTTAGAACCCTTGTTATGGCGCCAAATAGTTTTCATGTTCGCTCAAGCGCTTACGGTAGCGGCGGTTCGAGAATGTTTCATTTTCGTAACATTACGTGGTGACAATTCAATCAAATTCGCAATGAGCGAAGGCATTCGCGAACAATCGAGCTAAATCATTTTCGTAACATCATTTTGAGTGGCAAGGTTTTCCGTGTGGGGTTGAGGGGCATCTAGTTGTTTCGATGAAAAATAATAAAAGTTTGAGTGAAAAAATTATTTGCATTAAAATTTCTAATAATCAAAAGCCATTGAACACAAAAATTGGTTAGGAAGACAAACCATGTCCTCGTAAAAGGTGGTCAAAGATGATAATAGTGTGTCGATAATTAACTTTTAGGTGCTAAGAAAGGTGCTCTTTAGTAGTCGGACATAATATTATTAATCATATTAAAACAAATATAATAACAACAAACTTTTTTTTTTCTCTAAATTAGTTTTTTTTGTGACAAATTGTTAACGTTGGTAGAGTTTGAAAATGAGAATCATCCAATAGGAAACGCTTATTTACCAATTCACACCTATAAATCAAACATTTTTTGTTAGTCCAAATACATAGCCTATGGGATAATGAGAATTTGTAAATTTGGTAACCAGTTGTACAAGTTTTGAAGTGACTGAACCTATACTACGCAACCCTTCCTCTTTGGGTCAGCCTTTTGATTCAAGTTTCTAAGAGCACTCCCAATGGTTAACACCGGACCGGTGTTATTTCGGTGTTATCCGGTGTTAACCCATGTTAACCATTGGGAGTTCGGTGTTATTTCGGTGTTAAACCATGGGTGTTAACCCCTCAACGCCCGTTATTTCATTTTTTTTTCATTTCTGCCTCTAATTAGGGGTTGTTTTTGTAAATTGTTCGTGAGTTAAAGTTTAACTTGGGATGTTATGATTGTGGGTATTTTTTGGGTGAGTTAAGGTGAAATGTTAAAGCTGATGTGGCGCGGACGTGACATGGTGTTAAAGTTTAACCCAAGTTATGAATGGGAGTGCTTAAAGGGTGATGGGGTGGTTGCCAATTTTTCTGTTGGCATAGAATTGGACCAATCATAAAGTGACATGTCACTTGCTAAATTCTATGCCAAAAGGTGTAAGTTTGATAGGGGTGGTTGCCAAATTTTAGCATTGTTTGTCAAATCTATTTTTTTTTAAAAAAAACCAAAAACTAAAACTTTATACATTTCCAACAAACCAAACGGTCAAAAAATTCCACGCCAGCGTCGGCATATACTTGCTAAAATTCCATGCCAAAACCACATGCCGATGCCCATTTTTTATAAGGGGTGGTGTTTTGCCGATGCCGATTTTGATACCACGACTCCATGCCTATCACCCCATCGTGCCATCACCTTAACTCTCATTTCAAATGTATACAAGTTCCTAATAGCTTTTTGGTCCTTCCATTGTTTTTGGTCATTTTTTACCCTTACTTAGAATCATTTTTTCACCCTTACTTGAATCGAGAATTTAAATTTTACTCCATACTTACAAAAGTCTTGTCATACATGTGAAGGGTTCGAATATAAATCTATACTATAGTTTTATGTCTCAATAACAATAAAAATCAGTCACTTATTTTAATCTAAAAACTACATTCAAATCAAAATTATGTGGAGTACTATGTGTTTTTTTAGTGTAACAATTTTAAATAAAAAAATTGATATTAGTGGTAATGTGTAACAATCTAGTTAAAAGTACTTTATGTAATTTTTTGTCCCATCAGTTTAATTATAATTTATACATTTAGTGTACAAATGTTTTCAGATATTAAAATTGTTGAAGTGCAAGTCTTAAAGTGTAAAAAAAAGCGATCATATCTATTCATCCTTGAAATTAACCTCTTATATAACCTTGTCAATTCATGTCTATTAAAAGCATTGGATTTATATTTCGATCATGTACATGTTATTGGTCCTCGAAGTTTACATAAATTTAACACTTCTAACTGATTACTTGCATTTTGTTATAGTTGTCAAGTTAGCAATTTGCATATTTGTTTCACTAATTCAAATTTTCAAAAAAAGTAACAATTGCTTTTGTCGATACATACTGTGGACAACTGACACAAAAAATGTATAAAGATACAAAAGAGGTGTCACCATCATCTTAAACTCATCGAGCTTTGTGAAAAAGAAATGGAAAACTATTTTGGTTGTCTTTTTGAAGGTTTCAAAACATATTCAATTAAAATATTTGAAGTTTTCAAACCGACTAAAAATTCACAAATTTTATTTTTAAAATTTAAAAATTTTCAAATGTTTAAACATCAAAAGTTTTAAGATTTACAATTTATTTCAAGTTAAACACTTTATCAATCTACAAGACACATTACCAATGACTTTAACACATACACAAGTACACAACAAACTTAAAAAATAAATACAATCTACCAACTAACTTTACATTAACACAAATACACAATTTACATAAAACTAAATAATCACATGTAACTTTAACATAACAAATTCACAAAAACTTGTGACAACATCGGATTCCAACAATGACAACAAGACTGAAAGAGAAAGTCCTATGTTTTAGAAAAACCAAGATATCATATTTATGGAAAACCTCAGATCTAGAAAATCAAAAAAATCGGATTTATTAAAAAAAAAAAAAGGAAAAAAAAAGATTCTTGAAATAATACTCAAGAAAAAACAAATAAAAATTTCAGACTTATTTATTAGTAACAAAACATATTTATAAAAGTTCCCAGATTTGTGAAATAAAAACTCAAAAATTATCAAACTTATGAATAGAAGCTCAAAAATATTAGATTCCCATTAGAAAATAAAATAAAAAATCAAATTGATAAAAAGTAAAAAAAAAATAGTTTGATGAAAAACACTCGATAAAAAAAAATATGAATAAAACCAAAAAATGCAAGATTAATTGAGAAAAAAAAAAAAAAAAAAAAAAAAAAAACTTATACTTGTAAAACCAAAGAAAGAAAAATAAAAATCAAACTTGTAAAAACAAATCAAATCTAGAAAAAACCTTAAACAAACAGATTCATAAAATACTCAAACCATTAATTATAAGATATTTCAAAAGAAGTTAGAATTAAATAAATAAATAAACCAAAGAATAACCAGAAAAGAAAACATGTTCCAAATATTAAAAAAACACAAAAACTACCTCAAAAAACTTGGTAGTGGGTTTTAGAGGTGGTTTCTTGTGGATACTCAACCGTGGTGGTTGTGGGTCGAGTGTGGTGTGGTGGTGTTAGTTATAAGTGGCGGCAACGGCCGCTAATTATTCCGGCGGTGACGGGGCCAGTTTAATTGAAAAAAAATGTCAAAAGCTCAAAAGACACTATATAAATCTAAAAAGGTACAGATCTAAAAATATATATAAAACTAACAAAATATTATAGGTATACAAAAAAAGCATTCAAAAGTTGTTTAATACATGGATCTTTAGAAAAGCTCAAAAGACAACCTCGGTAATTCATAAAACTTTCGATTGGAATTTGGATCATGGTGTTCGGCTTCTGTGACGTGGTGGTATCAGCCGCTATGATGTGGTTGTTGTCTGTGAATGTGACACGGTGGTGGTTGGTACGTGGTGACAGTAGGTTGTGACATGGTGTGATTGGTGGTGGAAGAGATAAATGTTTATGTGATGAGAGATATTTTTGGTTGGTGTAGGTGAGAGAAATGGGATAAAGATGAGGAAGTAAATGGGGTGGGAGGGTGATGTTTATATGGTAGAGTAGTTTTATGTTTTAAATTGGTTTGGAGTTTTTTTAGGGTGGGATGTTGGTTAGGTGTGTGTAAATTTAGGGTCGGAAATAGGTTTGTGGTGAATCTTAATTTTAGGTTTGGAGTTAGGAAGGGATATTCATGCTTTATAAGGGTGTATATATATATATATATATATATATATATATATATATATATATATATATATATATATATATATATATATATATATATATATATATATATATATATATATATATATATATATATATATATATATATTATTGCTTGTTTAATTGAGTGTAATTTTGTAATTTTGTTTTTTATTTAAATATGCTTCTTAACAACTTTTTCGAAGTATTTAATTGTTTGTACATGAACATTTTTAAGAACTTTTTGAAAGTGTTAAATTGTTTGTACATGAACATTAAATCCTAAATAGAACTTCTTTATACACTACGTTTGTTGTTGATTTTGAGTAATTTCCATCTTCATCACAACATAAAATCTTTAAGCCTTTCTTGCTCTTGACTCTTGAGACAGCGACATATAGTTGTCCGTGCGAGAAAACCGGTTTTTGAAGAAACAGACCAACTTGTGTCAATGTCTGTCCTTGGCTCTTGTTAATAGTCATTGCAAAACATATAGACACTGGAAATTTTCTACGGTTAAATTTGAATGGCATCTTGTTATGAGAAGGGCTTAGGTTTATACGTGGGATGGCGCAGATTGTGCCTACACTTCCTCCAAATATAATTTTTGCTTATATTATATTGACACCCATCCTTATGACTTGTAGCCTGGTTCCGTTACATAATCCAGCTGTTTGGTCTATGTTTCTCATGCACATAACAGGGGTGCCTACTTTCAATTTTAAGTTGTGGTGTGGAATCCCAGATATGCGGATTATGTTGAGGAAATCGCATGTGTATAGTTCTTCATTGAAATTGGTATCCATATCAGCAATACCGATCGAGTCGAACTCTCATGTGTATGTTCGGCTCACGGGAGAAGTGTTAACATACGGTGGTTTATCATATCCACCATCTCGTGTGTGGGGCAAGAATTGCCTTTTCTTGAAAGAAATATGGGTTATAAAGGTTTCGACTAAGTGCGGGTAAGTTTCTTCAATAATTTTCCCAATGTGATCTTACGAATCTAGAATTAACATGTCTGTGGAATTCCACGTCGCTTCCCGTCCTTCTTACCGCCAATTGTGTCGTTACCAATGGATAGTATCCAATCTGCAAAATCTTGTATTTCTTTCCGTTCCGAACTGTTTGTGCTTGTTCCTAATCTCATGTTGATGGTTAGATGAAGAAGCGTGCAATGTTGCCACAAGTATGAAGAGTTCAATGTTGCATGGACTACGTGTGCCAATAATTGGAAGAATCAAGTCTCCACCAAATACAACTACGAAGCGTTTGGTATGTCGTAATGAAAGGGTGAATGAAATAGATCATTGATGTAATGAAAAAACATGTTTGTTTACTATTATGTAATACAATAACTCATTACATAGAATGACTCATTACATCAATTTGATTCATTAGGGTCCCCCTTTTTTTTCATTACATCTTGTAATGGAATCAAATTACATAAAAACCAATCTTTAAATACTTATTATATAAAAAAAGATCTATCATAAATAGGGTATTTAAGTCATTTTCTATTGATTACATTACATTTTATTGTACTAACCAAACATGATTAATAATGGTAATGAGTCATTCCATTACATCATTTATTCCATTCGTTATTCATTCCATTCTTGTTATTCTTTCGTTCTACCAAACGAACCCCTACTTTACCGCCAATACTATTTCGGAATCTTGCCTATATATCTCTTAATGTCCTGTCAAATGCCTCATAGCAATGCTTATGTGTCATTGAAGCTTCATCCCATATTATCAATTTACACATCCTTATCAATTACGCAAGTTCACCGTCTGTTTGGAATATGACACATTGAATCTTCGTCTATATTGATTGGTATTGCGAATTGGTAATGGGTCATCTGCCTCCTTCCAAAGGCAAAGTGCGACAATTCCACTTGATGCCACGTTTAATACTATTTCTCCTTGTGATCTTATTGTTGTTGACAACGTTTTGTAAAGATATGTCTTGCCGGTTCCTCCGTATCCGTATACAAAGAACACTCCTCCTTGGTCATTGTTCACACAGTCTGTGATAGTGTGGTATATATCTTTTTGCTCGTGAGTCAATGTGCCGTACCATTTTGTTTCGTAATTCATTGACGTAAATCCTCCAAGCAGCTTCACATGCTGAAAGGTATCTGCAGTCGTAGTAATCTTTTATTTCATCAACATCTTCGTCTTCAAGTACCACTGTTGCTCTGTCTGGTCCCTTATTTATGTACTTGAAAAGGTATTTTATAGACGTTACTTGATTACAATATTCGACATTTATATGGGATTGATAACGTCGTAGTAAACCAGGGTTGTAGGGTACAACGTACCCATTATGCGATTCTACTCCGCTTTTGGTAATTGTAGATCCATCGTTTCTTCGTTTGTAAATTGCATACCCGTTTCATCAATGAATGTCTTATCGTTGAATTCTTTTGGAAACTTTTGGTGCATTTGTTTTTACTGCACGGGTAGTCAGGCGGTCTAGTCCGCAAGGGCCATGCATCATGTGGTCTGCAACAATTTCGTACAACTCTGGGTCCTCTTTTTTGTCTGGTATATCTGAAGAAATAAAATGGTCTATATGTGCTGGTGTAGTCATTTTATTTTTTTCCTCCAGGAAAAGCAAAATGTGTGCATGTGGGAGGCCTCTCTTTTGGAATTCGATTGTGTAAACCGCTATATGATATAAATTATGTCATGTGTTACACATAAAATATTGTTGAATACTCTAATAAATAATAATGTTTATAAAATGTAAATTTCAAACTTACATGCTTTGAGCTTGCCGAAATAACTACGGTCTTTAAAATCGTGCATGAGGGAGTTAAGTTTTTGTTTAAATACTCGTGTTATTGCATCGGGTCTGTCTTCTGATTTTAACCCCTTCTCATTCACAAAACGTGCGATTTCTGGCCAGTTTGGGTTGCATGTGAACATTATAAACAAACCGGGATATCCATAAACCTTGCAAATTGTCATGGCATCTAAATAATTTTGCATCATATACCTTGGGCTGCTTGTAAAAGATGATGGCAATATCACTTTTTTCCCCCGTAGCTTTATTCCGGAATTTTCGTCCTCTGCCAGACTTGACTAATTTAGAGTACGTTTCGCTCCTTAGCTCTTTTGTTGTTTACGTATGTATCGACAACCTTCGATTCAACCATAGTGTATCGTCCACAATAAATTGTTGTGTCAATCTCCTTGAGTTGAGAATCATGGGAAAATCTGGCTCTCTCTTGCAATCTATATGCAAAATACTCCTCATTGTTACTCTTGTTTTTTATTTGTTGATGTGTGATCCGTGATACCGGCATGGTATATGTCGGTCGATAACCATCTTCGATAGGGAAACAATAATGGATATTGTAGTTGTAACACCCCAATTTCGTGATACGCAGAAAATTCAAGTGGGTGTTACTTCATGGCTCAACAGTTATAATAATAGAAAACGAACTTTAATTGAGTTGTTTTAAAGATTTATCATTCTATTTATATAAATATCGAGTTAACAAAATGAGGTCCCGATAGTTTCGTAGTTTATAAAATAAGTTTTCGAATGATAAATATATTATAGCCTTCTTGAGTATCCGTGCCCTTCCGTGCCATCCTCATTCATGTGGTGATGGTGGCTTATGGTGGCTAAAACTTAGCCATAGAATTTGCCCATAATTTTTGACCATGGTAGATTTTCAAGGGACAAGGTGCTGTGTAAGTAAAATGTAACTAGTTAGGAGTTTTTGGCTTTGGATTTAGTTAAAAATCTACTTAGGATTTGTTTAGTTTAGGTTAGTCTAATTTAAGTAAATGTCATGTTTAACATATATGCATAAAATACTTATACCACAAGCATTGGGAGTTGTACCTTAGACTTGTAAATTATAAGAAAATCAATTTTAAGGGCTTTGTGCATTATAGGGTTGTATCATGTGCTTTAAGATAGGTACATTGAGGTTTATAATATGATTTATATAAGTATTAAGCTTTTATGCATTAAAGACTTGTACATGTGCTTGAAAGACTTGTACATTAGCATTTTGAATATATATCATTGATGAGTGTGTAAATACTCATCATTTTAGTTAAATCTGAATCGCAAAACGCTTAAAATGCTCGAAATGCATCAAAATCTGAAAATATTCCAAAATGGCATTTTATATGTTTCGGATGCAAAATGTTTAAAATCGATGAAAAATGAGCTAAATTTGCATAATTGGCGCTTTAGGTCCCCAGTTTCAAAAATTGTCGAAATAGTCCCCGAGCCTTAATTTCAAAGTAAAATCATCAAAGGACATTTTTAAATCATAACTTGTCAAAATTAGTCCTTTGGTGAAAAATATCAAAAGTTTTGAGAAATTACAAAATTAGTCCTTCAAGTTTGAAATTTGGCAAAAATGGCACTGAAAATTGGAAAATGTCAAGTTTGGTCCTTGTACTATGGAAACTTGTCATTTGTGGTCCTTGAAGCAACTTTGCAAATTGGCGACATTGGTCCTTGCATTTTCGAAATTACAACAAAGGTCCTTGTGATTTAAACCCTTTAATACCTTTGGACCTATCAAAACTAATTGTGACCTGCCAACCCCTCTTGGACCCCCCTTTTGAACCCTTCCCTTTAATATTACCCCGGTCAACCTCAAACTAGTCAAACTAGTCAAATACCCCAAACCCCTCTTCCTCCCCGCATGCAAACCACCCTCTTCATTCCAACCACCACCTCCCTATCACCTCACCTTGTTCCCCCACCTCCACTAAACTCCAAAGCAATTAATGCTTCCTTCTACCATCTTACTCAACCCCAACAGTTGATAATCAAGATTTTGGCGCCAAAATCGAATGAATGGCCAAGATTGCTTCAAAGCATCCAATGGTGAGAAAATGACGGGGAAACAATCAGAGTTGAGAGAGAAGACTTTTGGATTATAAAAGAAAGCAAGAGGAGCAAGAGAGAGTAGTCTTGTAGTTTTTAAATTTTCATTAATGTCGTTTTTAGTATAAAAGTTTTATTTAAGTTAAAAATCTGTAATCTTTTGTTGTATTGTATTCTCCTTAAGTTATTTTATCAAGATAAACCAATTTCAAGTACCAATTTAAGTTATATTACCATTTCATCTTGTTATGTTCACTGTTGCAATTTCCAAATTCAAAATCTTATGTACAAGTGTTTAGTAGTTTATTTTAAGCTCATACAGCTTACATAAGCTCCTCATAGCTTTTGATAAGCTCATATTTAAGTTTCTAGCAAAATTGGACATTGGTCAACAAAAGTCAAACGGGGCAAAATGGAAATGGAAATGGACATGGGTTGAAGCGATTATTGGAATTGGGTTGATTCGAGTTCATTGGATTCATTTAAATAGGCTAGTGGTCCTTTGGTTCTTGTTTTCAAGCCATAGTGGGTGGGACCTCTTATAAGTTAATTTTAAGTAGCTATTGCATAACTGCATTTATGGTTTAGATTGGTTTATATTTGTTGATTAGATTGTATTTAGGTTAGTTTAATTCGGTTTTAATGTCTCGCATTAGCTAGATCGATGGGTAGTTCATTTTAAATTGCAAAACAGTCATAAATGGGGTGTTTGGATTAGTTGCATAATCGTGTTATAATTGTGTTCGGTGTTTGAAATCATTGGTTCATACTTGTCAAGTTTATTTACACTCAAACTTGTCTTAGATTGTGCCTCGCAACACACCGAAAGTCAAAATCCCATGAAATCATCCTAATGACTTAACTGTTGGAGTTTTGCAAATTCAAAATCTTGTTTTGTGTTCAAATATCATAGACAAAGCTTGCAATAGCTTCATTTAATCTTATTACATCATTTTCAGTTGAGAAATCAAGGTCTAAGTTCAAATAAGTCAAACTTTCAGATTTGTATCAAAAGTCAAATTGGACAAAGCCTGTTTTGAGCCAACTAAGAGGAATTTTCATTCACTCATTTTTGGGCCAAACTTAGTGAAACTTGTTGTTTTAAAATCTCCTGTTGGTCTAATTTCTTATTAGCATTTTTGTATAATTTTGTGAAATTTTTATAAGTCTCAAATATGCTCATCAAAATGGCTTCAAATGCCCTGTGCACAGGGCATTGAACTGCACAGGTTTTGTGCAGTTCTTGCAGCCTTTGCACAGAGCTCACAAGAGCTTGTCTAAGCTTGGTTTTTGGTTTACAAGTTCCCACCCAGGTCTAGTGTTGGTTCCAAGTTTTTGTTTTAGATTTCTAGCTTATTTGAGTGCTTATTTTGTGGCTCAAACTTGGTACCTTTTCACTGTTTTTAGCCTATAAGCTCTTATCCTCAAATCTGTTAAGCTTGATAATCAGAGGTCAAGGCTTGTTAATACTTGTTTCATTTTAGCTCTTTTAGCATTATATAGCTTGTGTATCCATTTGGTAGCTTTTGGTGCCCATTTGCTTATTTCAAGTGCTTATCTTTAAGCACTTTGCACATCAGTTTCAATATCCTCCACACAAGCATCTGTTTTTCTATTTTTCATAGTTTCATAATATTATTTTAGAGTTTTCCTGAATTTTTCAGATTTTTCCAAGCCTGTTTGCTATTTTTCTTGATTTTAATTAGTTTTTAAGCAATTTTAATTAGCATTTAATACAAAAAATTAAGAAAAGGTTCAAAAAAATAATTTTTCATTTTTCTTAAGTTAGGATAAATATAAAAAGACAAAAAAAATATTTTTCTAGATTTTTCTTAGTTAAATTTGTATTTTTAAGTAATTTAAGTAGTTTTAAATAGTTTTAATTCATAAAAATGGAAAATAATCAGAAAAATACAAAAATAGTTTTGAAAATTCTCTTTTGATATTTTAGATTTTCTAAGTCATAATTTTATTTTTCAAGCTTTATTTCATATTTTCTTGTAATTTAGGTTATTATTAAATAGTTAAAATAGTTTTTAATTAATAATAATTAGATAAATAGTTTTAAAAATAATTTTCTTTTCTATAAATTTTATTTTATCATTAGGTTTGTAAAATATCATTTTCATATTTTTAGGGTTAATATTGTGTCGATCTCACATTTTCACTTGTGCGTTACGTAGTTTTTAATTCGTAAGTTTATAAAACATAAAAACAAAACATCATTTTGCAAATAGTGATAGCGTTTATTTAATATTTTTTATCTTTTAACTTTCTTTAATTTGCATTTAAGCCTCTGTAATTTGTTGGCTTTTTCGTAGTTATAATCATATCATTCCTTTTTCTGTTCAAATTTCTCGATCACTATATCGTTGGTGATCCATTGCATAGCTCATTGGGACATAACGACCGGGAAACCCTATTCTCCCAGATCTTCATTGCATTTGTGCTTGAACCCTTTTAAGTTTCTTACTGATTTGGCCATTCACAAGTGGTCACCTTGCGTGAGAAAACTTGACGGTTTAGCATGGATCAAATTTTTAGCGCCACGCCGGAGTCAGTCTTGATTATCTTCCGTCTAGCAGATTAGTGATTTGAATCCTCACTCTTTGTTCATACCATCCATCTATCTATATCTATCTATTTTCTTATAAAAATTTCAAAAACCAAAACATCAAAACCTATAAAACACAAAAATATTTTTCTTTTGTTTCTATATATGTATAACCATAAAATTCAAAAATAATCTCCTTTCCTCATCTTCATAATTCCATTTCTCTCCTTAACTCGAGTTTCCTTAGAGTTAACTCTAGTGCATGCGCACTCGTTCTTCTAGATCATTGAGTCCTTTCGTGATCTAGCGAAATTCCTAGAAGACGTTCTCGTGAGCGTCTTGCCCAAATAGTCGAACCCGAGATTCGCACTATTTCAAACAACAATATGGCGATTTAACGAACTATGGCGGAAATGCTCCAAGCACCCACCGAGGGTTATGGAGATGCCATCATTCTACCAAGAATCAATTCGATCACTTTGAATTGAAGACACATTTGATCCACTTGTGTTCTACAAATCAATTCCACGGGTTTGATCGAGAAGACCGTATGCACACATCCGTTGGTTTAACAAGTTGACTTCAACTATCAATTTCAAGGATGTGCCACAAAAGTCATCAAGTTGATGCTTTTTCCATTCTCACTTGAGGGACGGCCGGTTTGGTGGAAAAAAGAACCCCTCGATCTATCGAAACTTGGGAGGATCTTGTTCAAAAGTTTGTCAATTACTTCTTCCTCCATCAAAGACGACTAATCTTAAAATGAAATTTCGGATTTCGTCAAAATTTCGATGAAAACTTTGGAGAGGCATGGGAGAGATTCAAAGATCTCCTCAGAAATGCCCCCATCATGAATTCACGAGCTTCAACAAGTCAATATTTTTACAATGGGTTGAACGGTAACGATCAAGATTCTTTGAACGACCGCCAGTGGCAATATCTTGAATCGTAGACCTAAAGATGTGATTGAGATTTGCGAGCAAAAATCAAAAGTTCTATTTCTCGCAACAAAGTCAATACTCCTAACACTCTGCTTCTTCATCCAATAACTCTTACGAGTTAGCGGCTCCGATAGCCGCTCTAACGGATGCCATCCGTTGTATGATTAAGGATGTTAAGGAAATCAAAAGCGAAATTCATAAGCGGAACCGGTCAAAGCCGTAAACAAGGTGTGTGAAACTTGTAGTGGTCCACATGTATTATGATTGTCAAGCAACCGATGCTTCCTTTTACCAAGCTCCGTAGCTTGGTGAAACCACAATCAATACCGACCACAAGTGATCCTCATTACTGCACCTAGCGGTATGACACCACCGGTTTTCCTCCTGTACAAAACCATGGCAATCAAAATCGCTTTGTTCGAATCAAGGACAAAATTTCAATAACTCTCAAAATTTCAATCAAAACCGGAATAATTTCAACCAACCATATCAAGCTCCTAATCATCAAAGTTATCAACAACCTCCTCAAGCTCCCATGCCAAATGACTTCATGAAAATTACCGAGTCAAACATACGTTCAATGCAAACTCGGATCAATAACATGAGAGTTGAGCTTAAAAGGAAATTGATACCACAATGTCTCTGAGACAAATGAGTTAAAGAATATGATGAGCGGTTTCATGAACATGAATATGAACAAAGCTTCATCATCTTACGGAGGACTCCCAAGCAATACTATTCCCAATCCAAATGTCGAGTTGAAAGCCGTCACCACTGTAGTGGTAAGGCACGGACCTTCGACAATGGAGTCAAGTTACCAAGGATACAACGGACAAGGTGCAATTCTCAAGCCCACGGTATACAGACACGTCCCACCTTGGTGGTCAAGCTTTAAGTCCGGAACCCGAAGTTCAAGAAAAATCTGAGCCGAAATGACTTCCATCCCACCTCAAAGTCTAGTCGACTTCTTACCCATCAAGAATGAATGATGAAAGCTCAAGGACAAAAACAAAGAGCAAATGGAAATTTTTTCCAAATCTTCAATGAGCTACACTTTGATATAAGCTTCGTTGATGCTCTCGTTCTAATGCCTAAATTTGCATCCACGCTTAAAGGCTTACTCACCAACAAAGATAAGCTATCGAGATGGCTAAACCCTCTCAATGAGCAATGCTCGTGGTCCTTCTCAAGAAGCTTCCCAAAAGCTTGAAGACCCCGGCGATTTCTAATCCCGTGTGATTTCTTGGGGATGGTTCAATGCTCCGCCTTGGCGATCTTGGCGCTAGCATTAACCTCATGCCACTCTCGATGGAAGAAATCGTCTCTTCCTAAACTTTCATCCACTTGTATGACACTCGAGCTAGCGGACGTACCATAACTCGTCCACTTGGGATAGCCGAGGATGTCGTGATGAAAGTGGGAAAGTTTCACTTTCCTACCGACTTTGTTGTAGTAGACTTGATGCGCATCCTAGAGTTCCCTCATCTTGGGAGAGCTTTCTTGAGAACAGTCGTGCTCGATCGATGTGTTTGTTGAAGAGTTAACCATACGGGTTGACAACGAAGAGCTCACATTGAATATCAACCAGAACTCCAAACCTCTGTCCAAACAGTGTTGCCACAATTGATCAAAAATCGAAAGATTCAATGCAACACTCTCAAATTTCACGGTTAAGAGGAGTCACCAAAAACGTTCATGGAGTTAAAAGCTTTGAAAATCACCCCGGTTCAAACAAATGGTTTGAAAGTTGTACCAGTGAAGTCAAGAGTGTTCTTGATGATGATGATCTAGAATCGGAGACTTCATCGGAAGTGGTGGAAACTGCTAGCTCTAAGAGCACACCACTTGTCCCACCTCCGGAATCGGTTTGTCGATCGAGTTTGTTAACTCGTGGATGAAACTAAATTCTCTTCTTTCATCTAAATTGGATGATGATGATGTGATCCAATGGGAGACATTCTTCCCATTGATGAATTGCTCAAAATGATCCATCATCTTCTAGTCTTATTCCCGACTCTTCCATCCCTTCTCTCACTCGATGAGGAAGATGACAACTTTGGAATGAAGTCGATGCATTTCTTAGTGATGAGTCAATTCCAACAGAATTGATAACACTTACCTTGATCCGGAGGAGACATCCTTTTCTCAAAATCTGTTGATTGAAGAACTGCTTTCCCACCTCCTCCGGACATCTTATTGACAATCACCATCTAAGCTTCAAGTTTAAGCTTAAAGATGTCAAACGGTGATTTGCTTCTCTCTCACGAGGAATGGACTTGCATTCTCATGTACGTCTTTATTCCATTCTTCACGGATGGTGTGGTTGCTCTTTCCTTTTCTCTTTCGGAATGAGGACACCATCTTTGACCCCGTATCATCCCTTATAGTTTCTACTATTAACAATACCGCGGTTATATCTCATCGGTGTGGAACTTTCGATGTTCATATGTTTATTAACATTGTGAACGAAAGTCCGATCGAGATTGGTTTTCCACGTTACTTTCCCCATGAATAAATGAATGCGGGGATCGAGTCAAGCTAGCGACTCGGTAATCAAAAACAATAGCATGCCATATGGGTTTTCACCCATATTTCGACTTCTTTCTATCTTTCTACCACCCTAGTGTGGGGGTTGCCCATGTTATATATATATAGTCTTCTCTAAAAAAAAAAAAAAAAAAATCTTCTTTCTAAATAATGGTAGTAGTATTTCCCTTTTCGTTCTTTGTTTCGACATAACCGTAGGTACTTTGAATATTGAGGGCAATATTCCTTTCTAAGTGTGGGGAATTCTCACGAATTTTATCATGTAATTATACCGCCTAATTCCCGTTTTTGGCCAAAATTTTTTTGGAGTAAGTGTTTTGCACTTACTCAATTGGTTATCGATCCGCCATGTCTAATAAACAAAAGGATTGGCTAATCCAGAGCAAACGGGTCTTGGTAAAGATATCTCAAATCCGTTGACTGCTTGCAATTTGCCCAAAATTGTATGGTATTTAGCTCACCATATCCTAAAAAGTGAAGAGTTGGCTAGCCCGCAAGTTTATGGCTTGTGGTAAAGGCGTGGAAAAACCATAATTGGTAATCACTCACCAAAGATAATATTGATAATTTATCTAAGAGTTGGCTAGTCCGAGCAAACGGCTCGGTAAAGACAAATCAAATCATTGGAAGTCGGTGGTTTGCTCAAAATCACATGGTTATCGGTGTACCATGGTTTTACTTGAACCGAAACATTTGGCTACTCGAGTAATGGCTTTTGGTAAAGAGATGAAATCCATTAAGTTTTTCTCAAAAGATTGCTAGGGACTAGCAATAGTTTAGTGTGGGGGATTGATGAGTGTGTAAATACTCATCATTTTAGTTAACTGAACTTTTAAAATGCTCGAAATGCATCAAAATACTTGAAAATATTCCAAAATGGCATTTTATATGTTTCGGATGCAAAATGTTTAAAATCGGATGAAAATGAGCTAAATTTGCATAATTGGCGCTTCAGTCCCCAAGTTTCAAAAGTTGTCGAAATAGTCCACGAGCCTTAATTTCAAAGTAAAATCATCAAAGGACCTTTTAAATCATAACTTGTCAAAATTAGTCCTTTGGTGAAAAATATCAAAAGTTTTGAGAAATTACAAAATTAGTCCTTCAAGTTTGAAATTTGGCAAAATGGCCCTTGAAAATTGGAAAATGTCAAGTTTGGTCCTTGTACTATGGAAACTTGTCATTTGTGGTCCTTGAAATAACTTTGCAAATTGGCGAAATTGGTCCTTGCATTTTCGAAATTACAACAAAGGTCCTTATGATTTAAACCCTTTATATACCTTTGGACTTGTCAAAACTAATTGTGACCACCAACCCCCCATCTTGGACCCCCTTTGTTTTGAACCCTTCCTTTAATATTACCCCACCAACTGTGGTCAAACTAGTCAAACTAGTCAAATACCCGCCACCCTTTCCCTCCTTTCCTCCCCGCTAAAAACCACCTCAACCATTCCAACCACCACCACCCTATCACTCACCTTGTTCCCCACCTCCACCAAACTCCAAAGCAATTAATGCTTCCTTCCTACCATCTTACTCAACCCCACCAGATTGATAATCAAGATTTGGCGCCAAAATCGAATGAATGGCCAAGATTGCTTCAAAGCATCCAATGGTCGAGAAACAATGGGAAACAATCGAGTTGAGAGAAGACTTTGGATTATAAAAGAAAGCAAGAGGAGCAAGAGAGAGTAGTCTTGTAGTTTTTAAATTTTCATTAATGTCGTTTTTAGTATAAAAGTTTTATTTAAGTTAAAAATCTGTAATCTTTTGTTGTATTGTATTCTCCTTAAGTTATTTTATCAAGATAAACCAATTTCAAGTACCAATTTAAGTTATATTACCATTTCATCTTGTTATGTTCATCAAGCTGCAATTTCCAAATTCAAAATCTTATGTACAAGTGTTTAGTAGTTTATTTTTAAGCTCATACAAGCTTACATAAGCTCCTCATAGCTTTTGATAAGCTCATATTTAAGTTTCTAGCAAAATTGGACATTGGTCAACAAAAGTCAAACGGGGCAAAAATGGAAATGGAAATGGACATGGGTTGAAGCAGTATTGGAATTGGGTTGATTCAGAGTTCATTGGATTCATTTAAATAGGCTAGTGGTCCTTTGGTTACTGTTTTCAAGCCATAGTGGCTGGGACCTCTTGTAAGTTAATTTTAAATAGCTATTGCATAATCTGCATTTATGGTTTAGATTGGTTTATATTTGTTGATTAGATTGTATTTAGGTTAGTTTAATTCGGTTTAATGTCGCATTAGCTAGATCGATGGGTAGTTCATTTTAGATTGCAAAAGAGTCATAAATGGGGTGTTTGGATTAGTTGCATAATCTGTGTTATAATTGTGTTAAGTGTTTGAAATCTGTTGGTTCATACTTGTCAAGTTTATTTACACTCAAACCTGTCTTAGATTGTGCCTGCAACACACTGAAAGTCAAAATCCCATGAAATCTGTCCTAATGACTTAACTGTTGGAGTTTTACAAATTCAAAATCTTGTTTTGTGTTCAAATATCATAGACAAAGCTTGCAATAGCTTCATTTAATCTTATTACATCATTTTCAGTTGAGAAATCAAGGTCTAAGTTCAAATAAGTCAAACTTTCAGATTTGTATCAAAAGTCAAATTGACAAAGCTTGCTTTGAGCCAACTAAGAGAATTTTCATTCACTCATTTTGGGCCAAACTTAGTGAAACTTGTTGTTTTAAAATCTCCTGTTGGTCTAATTTCTTATTAGCATTTTTGTATAATTTTGTGAAATTTTTATAAGTCTCAAATATGCTCATCAAAATGGGTTCAAATGCCCTGTGCACAGGGCATTGAACTGCACAGGTTTTGTGCAGTTCTTGCAGCCTTTGCACAGAGCTCACAAGAGCTTGTCTAAGCTTGGTTTTTGGTTTACAAGTTCCCACCCAGGCCTAGTGTTGGTTCCAAGTTTTTGTTTTAGATTTCTAGCTTATTTGAGTGCTTATTTTGTGGCTCAAACTTGGTACCTTTTCACTGTTTTAGCCTATAAGCTCTTATCCTCAAATCATTAAGCTTGATAATCAGAGGTCAAGGCTTGTTAATACTTGTTGCATTTTAGCTCTTTTAGCATTATATAGCTTGTGTATTCATTTGGTAGCTTTTGGTGCCCATTTGCTTATTTCAAGTCTTATCTTTAAGCACTTTGCACATCGTTCAATATCCTCCACACAAGCATCTGTTTTCTATTTTCCTAGTTTCCTAATATTATTTTAGAGTTTTCCTGAATTTTTCAGATTTTTCCAAGCCTGTTTGCTATTTTTCTTGATTTTAATTAATTTTAAGCAATTTTAATTAGCATTTAATACAAAAATTAAGAAAAGGTTCAAAAAATCATTTTTCATTTTTCTTAAGTTAGGATAAATATAAAAGACAAAAAATATTTTTCTAGATTTTCTTAGTTAAATTTGTATTTTAAGTAATTTAAGTAGTTTTAAATAGTTTTTAATTCATAAAAATGGAAAATAATCGGGAAAATACAAAAATAGTTTTGAAAATTCTCTTTTGATATTTTAGATTTTCTAAGTCATAATTTTATTTTTCAAGCTTTATTTCATATTTTCTTGTAATTTAGGTTATTATTAAATAGTTAAAAATAGTTTTTAATTAATAATAATTAGATAAATAGTTTTAAAAATAATTTTCTTTTCTATAAATTTTCTTTTATCATTAGGTTTGTAAAATATCATTTTCATATTTTAGGGTTAATATTTGTAAGTTTCACATTTTCACTTGACGTTTACGTAGTTTTAATTAAACGTAAGTATAAAACATAAAACAAAACATCATTTTGCAAATAGTGATAGCGTTTATTTAATATTTTTATCTTTTAACTTTCTTTAATTTGCATTTAAGCCTCTGTAATTTGTTGGCTTTTTTCGTAGTTATAATTCTATCGATTCTCTTTTTCTGCTCAAATTCTCGATCACTATACGTTGGTGATCCATTGCATAGCTCATTGGGACATAACGACCGGGAAACCCTATTCTCCCCAGATCTTCATTGCATTTGTGCTTAAGCTGTTTTAAGTTTCTTAAAGTTGGCCATTCACAAGTGGTCAGCTTGCGTGAGAAAACTTGACGGTTTGGCACGGATCAATCATGCACATAAAATCATAGAGTTGTATATTAGGAATTAAAGTATAGTTAGCTTCCGTGCTTTAATGACTTGTACTCTAGGTATAAAATGTTGAACTTTAGTATTTATGATTTAGTTTCGTAAAATCATAGTTATAATAAATTAGGGTTTCATGTAAATTCTAATAAATGGCTAACGTTTAGTTTGAAAGTTTTATAATCGTACGTTAACGAAATAACGTAAAGTGGTAAATAAAAGTTGAAAGCTTTTGTTACTTGACATATAAAGATGTTTATGTGGAATAAACATAAGGTCGTTGGAGTCGGTCCCCGTGTGAGAACGTTTATTGAGAATGTGAATTACATCACATGAACGGCTAGTTGTGATCAAATAAACTGATAACGAAAAAAAATGTATACGTAGAAAATGGATAAGAATATTAATACAAGTGGGATTTTTCCAGTTGTTACAGTCTCACCCCCTTAAATGGAACCACGTCCCAAGATTCAGTCCGTGCTAGATGTTGAAGTAATGTCGATGATTATGGTTTCTTGTGTCAACTGATTTATAAGATAACTAGTGATGTGTTTTACTTGTGAAAACTTATAAGTTAGAAATTTATTGTTTTACATGTGAAAAACACTATTCCGAAATTCAAATAGATTTAGGAAAAAATCATTTTGAATGAAGATTGTTATTAGTTTTGAAAATTGACATTGAAAACTGACTTTGATGAAGATTTCGGAAGAGGACTTGATGATTGTAGGGAAAGTTGCTGAAATTTAGCTTTTGTAGATTATGAATCAGTTTGTGATCCTCGGGTTCATACTCATGTTGTTTCAGATACAAATAAGCCCAATCATTTATAATCCATTACTTACATAGAGAGGCGTCCCAAACAATGTAAATAAAGGAATATAAACTTATAGTTCGGCGATTTATAATTTCTTTATTTAAATAAAAAGGCGTCCCAATCCATTCAAATAAAGATATTGTAAATCATCCTACTTAAGAATTTCTGACTCAGCACTCATACTTAATCGATGAGTTAGGTGTTCTGGGAGTACGGAAGAGTATTTACACTCATCTTTTAGAGACGGGAGTAAGATTTAAGGAGAATTGACATAGTACTCAAAATAGTTGGTGAGTATGTAATTAAGATGAGAACTATGCAACTCATAATGTCTTGAGAACGTTTTTGTAAATCACAAAATGTAGGATTAGGTATATGATCGGGGAAATATGATGGAGTCGTAATGCCTTAGAGTAGGCATATGCATGTATGTTTATTCTGGTGTTTGTATAAAGTGATCGAAAGTATGTTGAGTGTGTATATATCAATATACTAATATGTTTGGATAGCATAAACTATTTATAAGTCAGATAATTACCTGGAGGATGGAAGGCACGGAGAGCGAAAGGCTATAAAAATGTTTTTGTGAAAAAGTAGTTATAGTTTAGGTCTCAATTAGACCCGTTTCTCTATAACTGTGGCTCTGATACCAATCTGTAACACCCCCAATTTCGTGATACGCAACGGAATTCAAGCTGGGTGTTACTTCATGGCTCAACAGTTATAATAATAGAAAACGAACTTTAATTGAGTCGTTTTAAAAGATTTATCATTCGATTTATATAAATATCAGAGTTTACAAAATGAGGTCCCAGTAGTTTCATAGTTTATAAAATAATTTTTCGAATGATAAATATATTATAGCCTTCTTGAGTATCCGTGCCCTTCCGTGCCATCCTCATTCATCATGGACCTGAGATAAACATGCTAAAAGTGTCAACACAAAGGTTGGTGAGTTCATAGAGTTTATAGATAAAACAGTTGAGTTCAATAGTTTTGAGTTTGAGTGATTATTGTAATAAATAAAAATATCGATGAAATAAATAGTGGGTTACGTTGTTATCCACCCATAGTTTGTTTGTTTAGTAATCAGTTGAACACAAGTTTCAAGGTTGGGTCATGTTGTTGTACTGCAACATTTGTATCATTGCAGTACCGTATTATTGCTCTAAGCCTCATGATACGCAAACCTTAACAGTACAACATCATAGTAATGAACTAATGATGTAAGTTACTGACATCATAGAGATGATGTAAGTAACAAAGCCCTCGGGTAGGAGTTTTCCAACTTCTTATGGGGTTCTCAAATAAAGTGCACTTGGCTACTTATCCAACAACACAAGTGGGGCGTCAACTGCCAATAGATCTATTCACTATATTCGCGTTCCCTCGCAAGTGATTAATGACTCATGATAGAGGGACTTTTAGTGGCAATAGTGTATAACTTAGGCAATAACAATCAGGATCGCATACAGATAGTACTTGTGTTCATGTTTGTAGCAAAACGCATAAAGTGTGATTATGAACTCATAGTAGTATGTAAAAGCCTTAGAGTACTTGTGAAAGTAAAAACGAGTAGTTAAGCATGTATCTCCCCCAAAACATTTTAAAAACAAGTAAAGGTAGGGGCCATGAACTCACAGTAATATGTAAAAGTTTTGAGTACTTGTGAAAGTAAAAATAGGTAATTGAGCATGTATCTCCCCCTAAAATAGTATAAAGCAATTGAAAATGGGGCTGTGAAACTCAAAGTAGTATGTAGAAGCTTTAGAGTACTTATAATAGTGAAAACGAGTAGTTGGGCATGTATCTTTCCCAAAACAGTTAAAAGCAAGTAAAAGTAGGGGCCATGAACTCACAGTAATATGTACAAGTTTTTAGAGTACTTATAAAAGTGAAAGCATACAGTTGAGCATGTATCTCCCCCAAAGAGTTTATAAAACAATTCAACGAGTAAAAGTGGGGCTACGAACTCACCTTGGTGGTACAGTAGTTTGGCTGGAAAACTAATCAAGCTCTAAGAGTAGATTACTCCGATACGAGACCTGGGTTGGTATGACAAGTTCAGTATGCTTGTTTATGTGATAATGCGTGCTGGTATATTGTATGTGTGTTGTTTGGTAGTTAGATGTTTGAACCTTTGAGTGTAAATAGTTTATCGCGAAAAGTTGAACGAGAAAAGATAAATGGTAAGATGTATAGTTTTGGAATTTCTTCGAAAGTTGATCGATTAGGTTAAACGTTGTTTATTTATAAAATTTGATTGATTCGATGCGAATATGGACATGCTTCGTATGTTGCTTTTTATCAAAACCGAGCTAAAATGAGTTAGAAATATATATCTGTGAAAATATAAAAATGTTACACTTTATACCTTTGAACATTCATAAAATGACATTTTATACCCCTCAACTTTTATAAAATGACAATTTGTACCCTTCAACTTTCATAAAATGACAACTTTTACCCTTTGACTTTGGTAAACTGACTATTCTACCTCTTTAACTTTCATAAAATGACAATTTCTACCCTTTAGTTTCAAAAGTGACACTTGATACCCCTATGTCTCATGTTGATTACAATTTAGTCCTTGTTATAAAAGAAATATAGAGTTTTGACAATAATTACTCTTAAGCATTATTCGACTTTATATACATAGTCCTTTATTCATTTTTGTTGCGTTTTCGATTTAGAAAAAGGCATGGCTGGTTACGACTTACTAAAATAAGTTATTATAAGTTTGAAAATAAGTTGAAAACAGCTTATTAGCTTATATTTTGGCTTATGGCTTTCAAAAGAATTAAAAAGGGTACGTTTGGTTTTGTCACGAAAGACCTAAAAGAAAATTTAATAAAGACAAGGCCTTGCGAGATTTTTACGACGTTCTTGATCCTTTCAAATATTTGCTATGTGGTCTTTCTAATGGTTCAGATTCGAAGTTCTAAGCTTTTATGGTTTAGTCGCAATAATTTTTCAAAGTGAGGGGATTGAGTCGTTTTTCAATAAGGAAGGTGTTTGTTTTTAAACTCGACAAGCCCAAAAGAGGCTCAAATAGAAACGAGACAATGAGAGATTTTTATAACGTTCTTGGTGTTTTAGAAACTTAGTTGTACCCTCTTTAAAATGACATAAGCCGTTTTATTTATGGATGCTCGGTTTAGGAGAAAATAATTATTAAAAAGGGGTGTTTGGAGCGTTTTTGACAAGGGGTGTTTGGTTTTATATGACAGCTGTTACGGTTTTAACTAAAATAAGGCTTCGTTTTACACTTTCAGGACCCGTGTACCTGAGTTTTTGAAGAAAATATCGTTCCGGACAACTTTCGTGTTTTAACTTTTTGATGAAACGGAACAGAAATGCCTCGAACTGCGTGCCCGACCCTTCTGTCCACAGAAAGTTTTGGACATATTTTATTAAACTTCGTTAGACCGTATCTTTTGACTCGTGTACTCGTTTTAGGTGATTCAAATTGATACGTTTTCCTTATAAAATCCTTTTTAACATTATGCACTTGATATTAAAAGTGATAACAAAATTGAATGAGTTTAATAGACTTACAAACTGTTGGTACTTAGTGAAGGAATTCGACTAGAATGGCTCCAAAGGGAAACAAGGCCTATTCCAAAGCTACTAGACTTTAGTGCAACTCTCTTCTACTTCTTCTTGGGAATTAAGATCAGATTATAAGTGTGTGATTGAGTGGTTTGTGTGTTTCGATTGAGGAATGATTGAAAAGAAATGAGTGTGGGTCGATATTTATAGGAGAATTCTAAGGCTAATAGATGACCACTTGTAGCATTTTGTAAGAATTGTTGAGATATCTAGGGGACATGATGAGGTGTTTTGCTAAGTTGCCATAAGTTTGTTATTTAGTTTTAATGGGTTATAAGAAACCACATAGTGTATTACTTGTTCTAATTGTAGCCTTAAAATTCGAATGGTTTGGAGACAAACCGTGTGTCGCCCTTATTGACCAAGGATAGAAGAAGAGGTGTAATGTGGTGATGGTGGCTAAAATTTAGCCATGGAATTTGCCCATAATTTTTGACCATGGTAGATTTTCAAGGGACAAGGTGATGTGTAAGTAAAATGTAACTAGTTAGGAGTTTTGGGCTTTGGATTTAGTTAAAAATCTAGTTAGGATTTGTTTAGTTTAGGTTAGTCTAATTTAAGTAAATGTCATGTTTAACATATATGCATAAAATAATTGTACCACAAGCATTGGGAGTTGTACCTTAGACTTGTAAATTATAAGAAAATCAATTTTAAGGGCTTTGTGCATTATAGGTTTGTATCATGTGCTTTAAGATAGGTACATTGAGGTTTATAATATGATTTATATAAGTATTAAGCTTTTATGCATTAAAGACTTGTACATGTGCTTGAAAGACTTGTACATTAGCATTTTGAATATATATCATGCACATAAAATCATAGAGTTGTATATTAGGAATTAAAGAATAGTTAGCTTCCGTGCTTTAATGACTTGTACTCTAGGTATAAAATGTTGCACTTCAGTATTTATGATTTAGTTTCGTAAAATCATAGTTATAATAAATTAGGGTTTCATGAAAATTCTAATAAATGGCTAACGTTTAGTTTGAAAGTTTTATAATCGTACGTTAACGAAATAACGTAAAGTGGTAAATAAAAGTTGAAAGCTTTTGTTACTTGACATATAAAGATGTTTATGTGGAATAAACATAAGGTCGTTGGAGTCGGTCCCCGTGTGAGAACGTTTATTGAGAATGTGAATTACATCACATGAACGGCTAGTTGTGATCAAATAAACTGATAACGGAAAAAAATTTACACGTAGAAAATGGATAAGAATATTAATACAAGTGGAATTTTTCCGGTTGTTACAGTAGTGCCAGGTATGAAGGATGCAATTCACTAATTCTTCTAACGCCTCCTTCTTGCATGTGGAGAATGATGTCTCGTTTGTTTGTTGTTGTGTCAAAGTCTCCGACTATCGGACTGCAACTTCGTGTCGTTGGTAGGTTGTAGTTTCTTCCATCGCGTTCTCTTGTACCAATAAGGCGTGTCGATATTATTACGTTTGTTTGAAGCCACATAACGTTCTCCGACCATTCGAAACTGTTCTACTAATGGATTGATTTCATCAAGCATGTCACGTAATTCAACCGTGTGTTTATGGTCTACTAATTAGTTGTCAGTTGTTGTTGTTGTGTCACTGCAAAAGATATACCGTGATGAATGAGACTGGTTTTATATTTATAATATATTAAAAGCAATAGTAAATGTTTTGTATCTTTATGTGCTTTCGTAGATTAACATACCTGAAACTATTTATTCGATTCTGGATTTCATTTTCGGAGTCATAGATATATAGCTGCGTAAACATTGGTTTTTTGTCTTTCTCTGGCAATAAAGAACCCATCAAGTGATAATTTTGACCGTGTATCCTATAGCAAAACGCATCGTATCCTTGATTAACTGATGTGTCTTGTTTTGTGCCCATGGAAGTAAAAGCAAACATGGAATTATAACGTCTGATATTATCGATGAATGTACTGCTTTTTGGATGCTCACCATTAATAAGTTTCTTTAATAATGGTGGTGGATTGAGCACCTCATAGCCCAATATGACTTTTCCCCTTCCGCAAAAAATTGAAAATGACTCTGATTTCGTGTGTGTATTTCCTATCATGCTCTCATTATTCCAAAGTAATGCATCACAAGATTGGCATGCGAACATTGGGTAGCCATGGTCTAGATAATCTGTTTGAACATAAAATTTTAAACTATGAATATTTGAAGTGTTGAAAGCATGTTTAATACACTTGTTTTAATATAAGATTTTGTGAGTGTACCATTAGCAATCCTACAAACGTATCTGTTTTTGAATGTTCCGAGCTCTGCCGTTTGCCTAATCTGGTTTTAAGCTTTAGCCTTTCTGATTTGCGTTTTGTTGAATTTGCAGCACCTCGTGTTACTTCAATATATGTGGGTCTTTCAATAGTTGCTGCAATGTAATTTTTGTTGTTAACACTTACATGGTTTGGTTGATGCAATGTAACATTTGAATTAATGTAAACAAAAAATTATATCATTGTTATCTTACATGGTTCGGTTGGAGGTTTGCATGGTCGACCCCTAGGACGAAGTACAGGTTGGTTAGTGTGTATTAGTGGTCGTCCTGGCTTTTGGAGACTAACATCAATGTTATTGGTTTGTTTGGTTGAATTTTGAAGTGATTCAGTCGTACGTCCCGCCTTTTTGATACTTATGTCAATTGGTTTGCTGGATGATTTGGGTCCTGAACATCGTTTACTTATATCAATCATTTGGATGGATGGTTTGCGTCCTGAACATCGTTTACTGATGTCAATGTTGTTCAGATTCATGGATGGTCGCCCCAGGTGGCGAATACTAATATCCATGTTGTTGTTTTGCATTATTGAAAATGCAGGATTTTGTTGGTAGTTGTTTTTGAAGATGTATACAATGGTTTAATAGTTTGTTTTCAATTCAATGTATTTTTTTTAAATTGCATGGTATTTTCGTTTCTCTGTTTCTCAAAATAGTAAATTCGCAAATTTAAAATAAGGAATAGATAATTATTATTAGGATTTGATAATCTAGTTAACGAATAATATATATTTTTTTTAAAAATATGATTTGATAATTTAGTTAACGAATAATCTATTTTTTTTAAAAGTTTATCACTTTGGATTGTTTTATTTTAATTTTGATATATATAGTTTTTAAAACATGTTTATCTTAAATTTTCAACATTTTTAGCTAATTTAGTTAATGAATAATCTATTTTTATAAAAAGATTATTACTTTGGACTATTTTATTTTAATTTTGATATATATATTGTTTGTGTATTTTTGAAAATAATAAAAGAATAGATCATTATTAGTAGGGTTTGTTAATTTATTAAATGAATATTTTTTTATAAAAATATTATTACTTTGGATCGTGTTATTTTAATTTTAATATATATATATGGTTAGTGTATTTCTGAAAATACTATATTTGTATATTTTAAAATAAGTTAATGACAATTATTATTAGGATTTTATCTCTTTGGATTGTTTAATTTTAATTTTCGGGTATATATTGTAATTAACAAATGGATATTCATTATCAAGGCCTTTATTTTTTAAAACATATTTATCCTGAATTTTCAACATGTTTAGATTAAAGTTTTAGTTTTAAATTTATAAACTAAAATTATATATTAAACAAAGAACAAAAAGATATAATATAAATATCAATATGAGTGTTTTTCAACAAACACAACATTTATTAATAAAAATTTATTTAATTCAGCAACATGAAATCTAATAAACAAAAGAAAGGTAAAGGAAATTGTTCAGAAATATTAATCGGTATCTTCGCTGTCGGTGGTCTCATAATCAGTTGTTTCGTCATTTATAAAATGGCATATGTTGTCATTAGAAGATACAGAACAGTCATTGTATATGCATTTGAATCGACCTCCCATGCTTCGTCTTCACTGAAGCTATTAACCACATCTTTGCCATTCAATTTTCCATCAATGTCAAGCATATCATTCAACATCTCCTCGTCACTCATGTTATGTTTGTGTAACGTATATTTATCGTTATCTTCGTCAAAACTGTATATTTGTAATCACCTGCATAATATACTTAATTTTAATTATTTTAATTTTAGAGTATATATTGGTCATAAAATTTAAGAAGAAATCTTTGGAAGCTTTTTGAATTGGAATACCTGTTGATGAATGTTCATGTGATTCTTCATCTGGAATAATATATTTTTGGTTATAAACTTTTAAATTGTAAAAAGGTTCTTCTAGATCATTGATATTAACCCAGATGCCATCATCAGTGTTGTTTTGTTTGCTAGTAACTTCATCATCTTCTTCTTCTTCTTCATCATATAGCATATAGTTCTTTTTAAAAAAACGATGCAAATGATGATCTTGTCTTTGTACGCTTAAAGATTAGTGGTTGGTCATCATCGGATATCTAAATTGTGCAATATAAAGTAATAAGCACATTATATATATTGTTTATTTAAATAATACATATAGTTTATATTTGAAAATACTAACCTCAATAACATGTATGTCATGCTGACTATCGGAGGTTTTATTTTGTGTGTTTGTAGCTACTCTTTGTTCATCACCTTTTGTATCGTCTTCTTCATTTTATAGCATATAGTTATTTTTAATAGAGGATGGTAATGCATCTGAGTTTGTTTTTGTACCCTTAAACAATACTGGTTCCTCATCATCGGATATCTAAATTGCGCAATACATTATTATATATATAGTTTAAAAAAAAAGACATATAGTTTATATTTGAAAATACTCACCTCAATAACATGTATGTTATTCGAGTATTTGTCTTTTCTTTTCTATGTTTGTAGGAACTCTTTGATCATCGGTTTTGTATCATGATTACTTTTGGATGGTTAACAAAGCGATCGTTTTGTTTAACCGACGTCTTCTACGGTCACATGAACACTGCGGTTATTATACAATTATTAACGTTACTTGTTAGTTGGATTATGTTATTTAAAAGAAGATGTTAATAATACCTCTTCATCTTCTGATATAATAATATGCTGGTTGACTTCATCAAGATCCTTGGTCTGGGTAGCTTTTGGCTTTAATGCTATTGTGCTTTTTGTTACCTGCATATTTGCCTCTAGATTGTTAATGTTTTGTATGTAATTAGAGTAGTAGTAATATAGGGATATTGAAATCTTTGAATTAATTTAAACTGACATACCTTTGTGCGTTTTGGCTTAACCTTGCTTTGCGATTTTTGTTTTGCTTTATTAGTGTTTAATATGAATAGGTTTTATGGAAAACCCAATATTTATACAGTTTACATAGCATATTATTTTTGGATTAGATATGTTTCATATATCGATTAATTTTTTTTTGGATGAATTTCATGACTATTACAATGTACGTAATTATCTTATACTTATTTGGAATATTAGTTTGATACGTTTTTAAAATTTAAAGTGTATATGTGGATATTGGTTAGTATTAATTTAGAAAAATTGGAAATATAATTTTAATTATGTATATGATTTGTTTATCTATTTTATATTTGAATTTTAAGTTATTATTTCTTTCATAAAGATAATAATAATAAAATATAAATGTGATTTGATAATATATTTTTAATTTTGTAGATGATTTTTTATCTATTTTAAATTTGAATTTTACGATATTATCTCTTGCATGGAAATAGTGATGATAAAATATAAGTGTTAGTTTTGTAATTATAATTGTATTTTTTTTACATTAATTGTTGGTGTTATTAATTTTAGTTTTAGATTTGTAGATCGCAATAATTATAAACGTGTGTGAATATCTTTATAGAAAATATACAATGATAAGAAATGTCATGCAATCTTCCTATATTGTCTTTTGGTTTTCCTTCCATCTATTATATAAGGCACCATTGCCTTCCAGTTCAACCAAATATTCTCAGTTGCTTAATCAAAATTAATTTCCTTTCATAATTTTTTCAAACCAAAAAAATGGATGCATGCAACAAAAGATCAAGAATTCGGTCCGAATTAGATGAAAACATCTTTGAGAAGTCTATCAAGTATGTTTATATTGTCTTGTTGTATTCGTATTTTTATTAGTTAGTTTCATCTGTATGTATTAACTAAGTGTTAGATGTTTATGCTTTCAGAAAACAATGTATGGAACAAAAATTGGCTATAGAGTCGTCTGAAACACAAGGTATACTAATCTTGTTTTGTTAGATTTATTTTTGTGAAATAATATTTGTCGAGTTGTTGGGTAATTATGAATACAACTTTAGTTTGATATTGTCAACAATAATTTTGATATTTCTTATGTTAAAAAATATAGATTGTACTAATAAAAAGGATGATAATGCTGCGAATGATGATATTTGGGCTCCTGATTATTGGTATTATCCTATTGAGGATGATATTAATAAATTTTTGACTGAGCAAGAAGAAATTGAAGCTAAAAGGTCAATAAGGCAACGCCTATGTGAAGATCATACTAACCAACTTGCTTCGATGCCTCCGCTCAAACTATATGAAAGTAGTTCTTCTGATTTCGATGATGAATTTGAAAAAGATGACCTTGAAACATTTGACTATGATAATGTATGTCACAATTCTCAATTTTTGGTCATTTCTTAAACTCTACATTCATCATACTAGTCATGCATGGGTTTTGCATTTCACATTAAACGCGTAAATTTCATATTAAATAAACGTTATCGCGTAAGTTATTATTTTGAACATTTAATCCGATACTTCCAAAAATGATCCCGACATATTTTTATACTTACATTTAGTTTATAAAAACAATATTTTGAGTTTACCTAGTGTTTTGAATTTATTTTGTATAAAAATCGTTAAATTTATATTATTACGACGCTTTTCTTAAAAACTACACGATAATTATTATATCACTCAAATTTTACAAGAAATGTATTTTTACAATTTATATGATCTCAATATACTTTACTTTGATCCATTAAAGTTTAATTTTTAGACAACACTACTCTAATTACTCAAATGTATATACAATGTTACAAGTACCTTTACTTAATTTCATTTACTTACACTTTTATATACACATTTATACATACATTATAAAAAAATAAAAAATAAAAAATAATATTTTGCAAATCCATTCCTCCTTGGCCGACCAAGGGGGATGAGGCATTTATTACTTGGTACAAATTTCTTACTTATGTAGATGTACACTCAATCTTACTTTCACTTTCTCATTCACAATCAATTATTCAAGATTCAAGTCTAGATATTTCTCTCTTGTTTCTTCCTCTCCAAACCGGCAACACCAAAGGAGATTGAAGAGTTCATCAAAAATTTATCAAAATCAAGTTTTAAGCAATCTAGTTATACTCTTATTAAAGGTTTTGAAATAAAAACCTAGGGTGTTTAGGTTTAATCCTTGTTCTTATCACCTCATCATATCACTAGTAAGCATATTACTTTCATTTTACATCTTTCATTATCATTTCATATCTATTTCATCATTTATGAGCAAAGCATGCAAGACTTATGGATGTTTATACCATTTTTAACATTGATTTTGAGTTTTATATATATAAGTCATCCTATAATTTATCCCTTGTTATATATTAGTCTTGATGATGTCTAGGAACCCATGACACCCTAAGAAGGTGTATGGTAGGATTTGAATAGCTTTGGAGTTGTTTTGAAGGGATTGGAATAGGTTTAGTACGAGAAAAACACTTTTCGACAAGTATAAATAAGGGTCTGATCTTATTTTGTATTTCTGGAAAATCCGACAGTAGACATGAATTTTGGCCTAGATATTTAGAAAATATACTTTAAAACGAATCCGTGGCGGCTTGAGCGGATTAAAACGAAGCTATAACGAAGAAGTTATGAATTTTCAAGTTTGACGACGAAATATATATTTCCGAAATTTCAGCAAACTATTTTTGTTTTATACGAGTCAAAAGCAGGTCTTAAGCTTATAAATTATTTCGACTTATCAAAAATATATTAGTATACTTTGATACGAGCTAAGGACGTATAATACGTGAAAGCGGTTTGTAACGACAAAAATATACACGTTTTACAAAATTGCCGTAACTTTATTAGTTAAGAAAAACTATATTATTTTTATTTGACAAGTGTTACGGTAAACAAAACGACCATATTGAAGGCTATTTTTAACGTTGACGTAGAACTTTTTATGTGAGATGTCTTCTAATAAAATCGAGAGCACCAAGCATATTTTCCAAAGCGACCAACCGTTTGTATAGCGGAGTTGTAATGAATTAACTACGGTTGCTTAAACTTTGCGAAATTCACTTTTTAAACTACATTTGGACAAAATCACCCTACTTAACCTATGTTTTCTTTATGAGCGAGACCTCTAGGACAAAAACTTAAATGCCAAAACTTGAGATTTTGATACAAGCTTTCCAAAACCGTTGAGTTCGTTTCCTAACGTTCGAGCGTACACCATTTTGACTAGTTTTTGAGGCCATTTTAGTCACTTTCATGAAATTTCCAACGACATTATTTTACTGACGAAAGTTATAATTTCACAATAAACCATTAAGAAACTATTGTAGGATGACATTTTGGCGTAAATATTTGTAAAGTAATTTAAGAATGGTCAAGGCGTCAAAGGGTATTTTCGCGAAAGTATTATTTTCAAAATTCACAAGTGGTATAAATAACATCTGAATTGCATGCATGACATTACATCATAACTCATTGCGTATCATAACATTCACAATAGGTCAAGGTTAAAGCATCACACTACATCTCGTGTACTCACTCTTGTCATCATACCAATTTATCAAGTGAGTTATCATAGCCCCACTTTCTATTAATTGTTTACAAACTTTTGGGGAGATACATGCTCATATTTTCATTTACTTTCACAAGTATTTCTTACATATTCTTGTGAGTTCATACCCGCTTATACTCGTTTAAATTCTTACAAACTATTTGGGGAGATATATGCTTAAATACTTGTTTTACTATTGCGAATACTCAAACCATTTATACAATTGTGTTACACTATACATCTTATACTCTTTGGACATTATGTGTGGTCTATTGTGTGCCTTAATGTGCTAAACTTGTTTTCAATTATGCTTCAACATACATACTTTAGCAATTGGTTAACTTTTTAAACTCTTTTGCCAAACAACATTACATATACTTTACACTTGTTGTGTTATATACTTGATTGGGTTATACTTGATTTCATATGCATACTTGGAACAAACATACAAGAATTAGTGGCTCCAAATTAAGTTGTTGGAAGGCTATTAATTTACAAACATACAAGAATTAGTGGCTCATTAAGTTGTTGGAAGGCTATTAATTTACAAACATACAAGAATTAGTGGCTCCAAATTAAGTTGTTGGAAGGCTATTAATTTACAAACATCCCAATATTTATATGTTGGAAGGCCATTTTATGGATACATTAACGTTGAGGAACATCCTGTTGGAAGACCCTTACATTTATACTTTTAACTACTATGATACATGCATACATGATTGACATACTATCTTTAGCGGTGGGTTGTAAACACAATTGCAAGTTTTGTATGGGCGGGACTTGGGCCCGAGTGGAAACCTTTGCTTTGCGAACTATTCTATATGACCAAAACTTTGCCTTTGTTACATGAACGCTCTTTTAAGGTTTTACTTGTTAACCAAACTCTATGAACTCACCAACCTTTGTGTTGACACTTTTTATGTTTTATCTCGGTATCTAAGGCATTCACTTCATGGCATGCATATGGACATATCATAGAGTCGTGGTGAACAATATTTATACACTTTAAAAACATCGTTTGGCTTGTATCAAACCTATTGTTGATTTTCATTTGGGACCTACATTTTGTAAACTTTATTTTACTTAATCAAAATGTATTTTCAAACGACACTTTAGGTCGTTCGATATAATCTGAACTTTGATGCTATGACGGTCCTCCTCAAATTCCATTCATTGCAAAACACGTAATTTGGGGTGTGACAATGACATTTAGCATTTTCGATGATGATTTTGATTTTGATGTGTAATTTTTCATTATATTGTAATTGTTAATGATATAAATGCAATGCTTTTTGTTAAATGTGTTTTAAATTTTCAATATTTATTCTGCATTAATATATAGTGATATACATTTTAAGAATAACCGATGAAAATAGTTAAAACCTATTAGATTAACTTGTTAATGCAAATACTAAAGAAACAAATAATATCAATTGTAAAACAATAATCCATGTGAAGTGAAACAATATGTGAAATATTGTTTGTTTATTATAACAAAACACTCTACTCAAAGCCCTATTAGATTAACTTGTTAATGCAAATACTCAAGAAACAAATAATATCAATTGTAAAACAATAATCCATGTGAAAGAAGTGAAACAATATGTGAAATATTGTTTGTTTATTATAACAAAACACTCTACTCCAAAGCCCTATTAGATTAACTTGTTAATGCAAATACTCAAGAAACAAATAATATCAAATGTAAAACAATAATCATTTGAAAAGAAGTGAAACAATATGTGAAACATTGTTTGTTTATTATAATAAAACGCTCTACTCCAAAGCGGTTGCTACAATTCTTTTTGGTGTAGTTTTCTTCATGTTATTCTTCGATTCCGCTCTCGATTCATTGGTCAGATGTGTCAAACACACTTGACCTTCTTGTTTGTAGTCATTGTGTTTAAAGTTAGGTTATTTTGTCTTTAGATCATGCATTAGTGTACCGTATATGTAGAAGGTCAACGTTAAATACCTTTGAGATTTAAGTTGGAGGGCTTGCATTATGATTTTCTACATCCTGTAATAATATTAGTCAACATATTCACAAAATCTAGATTAGAATTCATGGTAATTGTTTATTATGTGTAAAAATAACTAATTATATTAATTTTTTTTATTTAAAATTTGTTTTAAAACATAATGTATCATACCTCATTTTCATTCGAAAATGTTGTAAATTCATCTTCTGTTTCTTTTGTCACAAACTCATGAGTCTCCATGTCATCCTCATTTACTACATTTTCTTCACATGGGGTCTCTTCTTTACTATATTGAGAATCCCCTTTTGCATCTTCATTTTCTGATTCGGAATCTTCTAATTCATTTTCAGCTACTTGCAATTCATTGCCAGAATCCTATTATGTAACATATAAAACAATATTATTTTGTAAATAATATTCCAAGAGTGTTTATTAATTTGAAATTATAACCATTTCCATCAGCTTATGTTTACAAAAAATATGTTATACCTCGTCACTTAGGAAACCATCTTTGAAGTGATTGATTATTTCGGCATCTTCCGTGACTTTCTCACTTCGATATATATGCATGTTATTGTTGTGGTTAAATTCGGTGTATTTGATTTTGAACAAATACGGTTTTCCTAGTATTGCATTGAGCTCATTCGGAAAATATTCATCTCAGATCCATGCCTTGTTTTTCCATTATCTCCACCTGAAATCCCAATCATCTTATGGACATTTTTGTCAAAAATAATCACTTGTGGAGCCGCTTTCATCGAATATTCGAACAATGATTTTAAACTGCATATATATTAATGATTAAATTGTTTTGTTTTTAAATACGATAATTGAAAACATGTTACACACTCAACAATATATTTCAACAGATTGTATTCCATACATGGATGCAAGCGCTTATGTTTCTCTCGTGGGTTATGCAATGCCATAACCGATTCTTATTCTTTGAAATGGAGCTTCCTTTTCCCATTATTGGTGTTACTTTTGTATTACATGCTTTGCAACCAATGTAAGTCCAACGACTCTCATCATTGTATCTTTGTGTTGTCGCATAAACAACGCAAAGATGTATCCTGTTTTGTTATTAATGTTAGGCAAAATTTTATGTTGTTTAAACAATGGCACGTTTGATCGAAAACACCTAAATCAATAATCGAGTAAAATTTTCAAAGTTACCGGTTCAATCTGCGAATCATGCCTACCAATCTTTTCACACATCCTTGCATGAATTCATTGGTGTAATCGCATGGTCGACCGGTCGTATGATTCAATCTTGAATTTCCTAGGGTCATATCCTCTTGCGATTCGTAGTCGTATTATGTATGACTTTTATTAACTTTTAACAAAGTACGTACTTATTTATATAAACTTGTATTATTCACGTTACCTTTTCGGAATGAAACCAACGGCGACAGATCCCTGTTAATGAAAATATTTGTGCCAAAATAAAGCTTTATGTATAGATGGCGTATCTGCGTTATGTGTAAGTTTAATTAAATCATATGAATGAAAAAACATACTTATTTTAATGGCGGATATGGTGTGCTAAATTTATAAAACAATTAAAAAAACTTACTATCCCAATATTTGACTTTCCCCAACACCAATAGAAAGTCTATATGTCCAAGTTGATCAAGTTTCTCTTCATAATAATTCCACATTAATGCCCATTTATCCCAAAATGTACAATCAATCACGAGAGACCGTGTGGATTGAAATAGATATGTGTTTATTTAAATTATAATGACACCATTAACATAATATTTTGTGTAAATAAATATGAATAACACATACTGAACATCTTCAATCACAACACTCCTACGGATCTTCCGGCCACCATGGCTATTGACTGATACAATTTTCCCAATAGCTACTAATGTTCCTATAACATCTGCCAACAATAACGAAAAATAAAGAAGATTAAAACATCACCTTTTGAATATAAAATTACAAATTTTTATAACAACCAACACATACCTACGCAATCATGTTCATGATACTCGTTATCTGTATTCAAGATATGAGTGAATGACTCATAAATAAAACCAACATAATTATCGTCTATTTGCTCAACTCGCTCACTTGGGTCCCTTTGTAGAAACAAATTTTGTACCGTGTGGTAACAACGGTAATCTACCACCATTTTCGAACTCCAAATTTTGAGATGATATAACATTGGCCCTCTTGTAAAGTGGTTCAAATTTAAACATCGCTCTTTTTGATGTAAACTTGGATTCGATTGAATTGTTTGAGAGCGACTATAAATGTTAGATTTTATGATCAATACTTTTCAATATATATAAATTATGCGTATAAATTCAAATTACCCCGCATCTTGCAAAACAAAATCAAACTATATGGATCATGTTCTTTATTCAATTTGTGAGAATGCCAAATAGATATACATCTCCTTATATTACCATGTTAGATATACATCTCCTTTTTTTTCCACAAAAAAAAAGTAATCATGGGATCAACATTCTCTAAAGGAGTTATTTGTTGTTCATGTATGTTTACTCCTGTAAACATTTACACATACATTTGTTGGTAAATATATTTATAAACAATGCTAATATTAATAGTAATAAATAATATGTATACCTCGTGAACTGCTTTGGAAATTGGCACTCTTCCTTTGAATATTTCTTTCACCAAATTGAGATTTCCCTAGATTAGAGTTATTCAGTCTAGAACTATTACCTTGATACTTGAAATTAGAATCATGAATGGTGCTTATGGTCTTTCCAACTTGATTGGGGCGTAAAGAAGATGTTTGATAACCAAAACTCATTTTGAGTTTCGCTTCTTCCTACACATTATTAGGTAATGGGAAATTATATAATATTTGCTAAGCAGTTGTCATAACAAACACAATTAAACTAACAATACCGCCAACTCCTTTCCATATTTTAGAGCACGATTCCCGGATGTGTCGCTTTCTACCATTGGCATAGACATAAACGTCGATCGAGTGTTTCTTTGATGGACATGTTGCGAAGATGAACAACTCGTTGTAACGTCTTATTGTTTGATTGAAGCATCTAGAGTTTATAATCAAACAATACAATATTAAAAATTAATACAAAAGTATATCACGGCAAGCTAAAAATCTAAATTAAACATACGCCTTTGGTATCTAAAGTTATATTTAAATAACAATATAAATTACACAATAGTAAAAAGATTTTACCATCACATCTTTGTCGGCACATTCGTGAACGGCTTTGAGAGTTCCTTCCTAATGTATTACTTTCAAACACTTTTTTACCCATGCCAATTGTTTTCTTACTGTGACTTTTAACAGCTGTTGTTAAAAATATAAAGAAAACATTTTGTGTTAATTCAAATAAAACAAATCCACTTTAAAAAAAATTTAAAAATTATACATGAGGCTTGTCTTCTTGGTGTGTCACTTTCCAATATGGGAGTTTTGGTTGCATTGTTTTCCTTTTCAGAACAACCTCCTGTAAATAGATTCATATTAACGAAATTACCAAAAAATTACAAAAACAAAACAGTTTCAGTTAATGACTTTTGAATGATTAATAAGCAACAAAATAACTTTTGAAAACCCTTTGTCACTTTTGTTCAGTTTAACTTCAGTCATAATTTTACCCATCAAATGTGTTTGTAGATGTCCAGTTTTAGCAGCTTCTGATAGAAAAGCAACCAAAACATATGTTAAAACATAAAACACAAAAATACGGAAAAAACAATTAAATGGTTAAAAATACCTTGTGGGTGATTTGGTGAAACTAAAGCTTCAATTTCAAACAACAACAAATACACATTAATATTTAAAATTCTTTAAACATACAAAACCATATACAAAACAACATACAATACATGCTTGTGGATTTCTTGATGTGTCTGATTCCAATATCTCAAGATCGATAGTTCTAGCTTTATTGGTGCGTGATTACGTTTGAAAAAATATATACCTTTAAAGACCAAAACCATCACAATAATACCTTTTCAATCGTAACCAATAATACAAAACAATACAAACAATAAAAACATAAAATATCACAATAATACCTTTAGAAATGTAGTACCACTCTTAATATCTTTAGCTCTTGTAAGCCTTTTCGATTGTCTTTGTGGTTGCATCTTTGAATAAACGTGTGTGTATCTTGACTCAAAAATATTGAATACGCTTTGTATGTAATGCCAATACAATATATTATATATAGTTTACATCTTAAGATAAAATTTTATAGAATCATGCATATAATCAAATTGATAACCGGGCCTAAATATAGGCCTATAATATATCACCATATATATTCCTAATATATATCCACATATAATTAAGAAATATATCCACGTATAATTAAGAAGATAAATATAGAAAAGAGAAAAACAGTTATGTATATAGATTATGATTTGGAATATGAAACTAAACGATAAATTAGCATAGTTGGTTTCATTACTTGAGACGTTTAAATGCTATCAAACAGACTCAAGTTCAAACCTCACATGCGCATATTTTTGAGTTATAATACACAAACGATTGCCAACCAACATTACGTGGCATGTTGGGCAAATAGTGGCATTGATGTGGCATTACGTGGCATTTGGGTATTTAATGACATCATGTGCATCCTTTATATATATATATATATATATATATATATATATATATATATATATATATATATATATATATATATATATATATATATATATATATATATATATATATATATATATATATATATATATATAGAATCCGGATTGATTGAGAAGGTTTTTATTTTGAGAAGATTTTTATTTTGAGAAGATAGAAGGTTTTCAAAACGATAGATTTTTAACTTTGATTCATGTTTTTCAAGCGTACAAAATGTGTAAAACCATTTGAATTAATGTTAAAATCTCTCGATTTTGATATATGTAGAATCTTGAATCATCTGTATAAATTTAATGAATCATCATCATAACTTTCGATTTTAACAATGATTTGTGAATCAAATTTGTGATTTATAGATTCGATTCACTATAAAATGATGTTTACTTGTGAATCAAATAAAAAACATGAATCAGTTTGTTTTTGATTTGATTCACAAGTAAACATCATTTTATAGTGAATCGAATCTATAAATAACAATTTTGATTCACAAATCATTGTTAAAATCGAGTTATGATGATTATTCATTAAATTTGTACAGATGATTTAGTATTCTACATATATCGTAAAATCGATAGATTTTTAACATTGATTCAAATTTTTTTTACACATTTTGAATTTTAATCACATTAAAATGAGTTTTACGCTTGAAAAACATGAATCAAAGTTAAAAATCTATCGTTTTTGAAAACCTTCTCAATCTTCTCAAAATAAAAACCTTCTCAATCGATCCGGATTCTATATATATTGTTAATACAAATAAGCCGTAAAAACGTTTATTTATATTTTACGATCTTCTAATGTTTTGTCGATAACAAAAGTAAGATCATTTTATAGAAACAAATAAAACACGTAAATGGTTTGAACTAATAGTTTTATATCACACTTACGCTTTCACATAAAACACTAAAACTAGTATAAGTGATTTTATGACTTAGATACATATGTACAACAACTAGTGTTTACATATTGGGTTAAACATATACTTAAACTAAGTATACCAACATGGGTAAAAACTAAGTGTATGCTAAATTGGGTAAATAACAGTATATACAAAAAGGTTAAATACTAGCAAATGGTTTTGACCCATAACCCATGGTTTTATATATACTACTTAACCAAGTACATTGTATCTAGAAAGAAAACCATGGATCAACCCATAACCCATGACCCATGACCCATAACCAAAAATACCCATGGGCAAAGAGGAGCGGACCACGGATCCCTAGCTTTGTGCTAGCGGATCCCAGTGGAAGGGATCCGTGGGATCCGGGAAACAGAGAGTTTTTCCTCTATAAATAGTGAGCCATTTCTTCATTATATCTCACCCTCTCTAACATACTTTCTCCCCAGTTAAATCTCACTAACCTTAGATCCAAGAGATCTATGTTTGTAGTTTTGTTTTGTGTGATCTTTTAGGTTCCTCTTAAAGGGAAGATCACCGCCTTTGAAGTCGAGCAAGCTCAAGTCCATGAGTTGCCAAGCTTCCTCATCATCAAGGCTATTGAAGTCCTCTTGTTGATGATCCCTTTCTTTCTTTAAAGAAGCGTAGTGTTAAAGACATTAGTGAAAGATGTCTCAAGTGTCAAGACGAAGATATTAGTGAAGGGTATCTATCGTCTATAGGATAAGCACTTGTGGTAGGTGCTTAGAAGTCAAGACAAGAAGTATTAGTGAAAGGTTCTTAGAGGTGAAGACACAAGACATTAGTGAAAGGTGTCTTGTAGATCTAATCAAAGACATTAGTGAAAGGTGTCTTGTAGATCTAATCAAAGGCATTAGTGAAAGGTGCCTTAGATGTATATTCGATATGGTGTGTTTCGATGTACTAGATAGACTAGCATTAGATCCAAGGATATTGATGTCCTTGATGATGTTGTAAAGGAGTAGATCTCCTTTGGGATTAGTAGTTGGTGTAGTGTGGTAGTAGTTCCTCCATTGCAATGGAACTAGGTGCTTAGCCTAGTACCCAATAAAGGGTAGGCGACGTTGTGAAGGTGTAGTTCACCTAAGGTGTGAAAGAACTCGGTGATTAGCCTAGCACCGTATAAAGGGTAGGCGACGTTGTGTTAGGTGTAGTTCGCCTTGGTGTGAAGGAACTCGGTATTTAGCTTTGTACCGGAAAAAGATTAAGCGACGTTGTGAAGGCTTCTCCGCCATAAGGAGATTGGTGTAGTGATTACAAACTCTCGAGTAGGTGACTCGGGGTGGAGTAGGCAAGGAAGGTGTCCTTGTAGCCTAACCACTATAAATACTCGCGTTGTGGTTTTGTGCTTCTTACTCTTATCTTTTCATTACATATCTTTATATGCTTGTTTATCAACATCCAACACACACAACCAAATAGATTGACATAAGTCGATCTAAATAGTTTAAAGGAAGTTTTAATTGGTAAAACTATTCAACCCCCTTCTAGTTTTCCACAATTGGCATCGAGATTCGTTACCAAGTTTCTTGAAGTATATTGTACTTTAAAAACTTGATACGATCCATAGTTAATTGAAAACTACAAAGAAGGTTTTTTATATATATAAAACAAACATCATGTTTTCAAAAGCGATATGTTTGGATGTTGATTTGATAACAACATTTTTTTCTTTTTCTTTTCAATTAAATTTCACTAATCTTCTTTGTGATGTTGATTAGTCAAAGCTCATACCCACCAAGCTTTAGGAGTTGCTTGGTAACAAGAATACCTTCCTTAAGAAGGTATCTTAGATTTGAAAGGAGCGGGAATCGTCTAAGTGACATTTGTCATTTGTAAAAGACATTCCTAAGTGCATTCGAGGTATGACTTTCTACTTATATCTAAATGATATTTGTTTAGTATATAAGTGTTATTTGCTAGGCTTTTATTTGAGTAGATTTTGTGTTTACATGATTTACATGTAGCTCGTTAGGAAGCTTTGTTTCTCACATACGTGTTATTTTTCTCGTCTATAGTCATAGTATATAGAGCTTATGCTTTATTTCTTCTAATAAAACAAAACACGAATTTCAAAAATTCCTCCTTCCCTATTAATAAACCTACTCGACGCCCACTTTTTCAATCCTCACTTTTCAAATTTTCCAATTTCAAAATTCCTCTCATTCAAAAACTTCATCTTCCTCCTCATTCCATCTCTTCCTAAACCAAGAAGATCCGTCATCAACATGGTTTACATCGCACTCGTGCTCATCGCCCTAACACTCATCGCACTTGTGTTCCCTATGATGAAGTTCACATACGGAGACATTTACTTTTGTGTTGTTAATCTATATTGGGGTCATTTACCCAATCCTTTGTATCATCCTTAGCATTGAAATGCAATATTATTGATAATCTATTTTTTCTAGGATGTTTGTGTTATTATGTGTGTTTCATTTCTTTTGATCTATATGTGTTATATTCTTTCGTGATACATTAGATGTCATGTATGCATGCTAAAAGAAAATGTAGGATAAAACATACTACATGGTACAATAACCGTAAAACCTATGTTTTATTAAAAGCGGTTCATTACTCTGATCCACGGATCCGGAAGTTACACTAGCGGATCCCTTTTGAAAAGGAACCATGGGATCCGTCCTCATTGGAAAACAGCTTTTCATGCAAGATTAAAAAAAACACTATCTTTCTAAAATAATAATCCACTAGAGTTTCAAAACCATGAGTTAGCTAAATACTAATTGTTAATAGAATATCTAGTAAAACGTTAGATTATTATAGGTTGACCATAAACGTCTTCCTTATTAACCCATCACTTCTATAGGTTCAACTATGATGCATGAATACGAGTTTGATTTTTCACTCACTAGCGTCTACACCCGAACATTTCCTTGAGCCCAACACACCGCAATCATGTCCGTGGGTTTAATAATCTCGAAAACCGTCACTTCCATGAAGGACGTGTTGACACCTCTCTACAATTCGAAGAAGGTATCAATACCTCCTTCCGAGCCATAGGACTAGAATGTCTTCTTGAAATCAACGAAGATATGTCCAAGGTTCATAATGGAATTCTTCCGTCAAGTCGAACTCGTTTGTAATGAGGATCGCTCTCATCTCTTTGGTTTTATATCAAAACCAAAATTCACTTTAAGCCTTGGGCATCTTGCTCACATCCTCCGAATTCCAAACCATGGACAATGTGCCTTCACCAAGATTGGTCTCTTGATTCTCTCTTCAACTTTCGTGAAGAAAATAGTCCATATTGTTCACACATACCCTCTCCGGAAGATTTAACGCATGATATGCAAACCTCGACCATATTACTCCAATCCAAACATTATCCATACACGGGATATCCGAGAAGAGTATAAGCTGTTGCTCTCATTCTACGTGAAAATGTTTGGAGTCTTAGGGAAATCGAGATATTCTTCCCGCTTGTTGTGCTCACATGTTGTCTTGTTTGCTAACACAACAACCATACAATCCGCCTACTTATTCGCAAGGCGAATTGCAAATCTTCAAGGCTCCAAGAATAAACTCATCCCTTATGGAATGTTCTTGACACGCCTCTATCACAATGTTATGCACTTCCATCCTCAATTTCAAAGTCCGTTATGCGTGCTTGTGAACAAGATGATGGAACCGCTAAACATATCTCTCATGAAGACTTTCTTCATTCATGATTCCACCAATACCCATCAATCACATAATGATCCTCCTAGTGAAGACACTCAAGGAACCTAGAATAGTCAAATAGGATCAATTCTACTGTAATCCTATCTCTTCCATGAAATAAAACTCTTACATTTGATTTCCTAGTTTTAGAACTCACTTAAACAAAACTTGGAATATAATGCATTGTCAAAGATCATTGCATACCTTTAGTAAAGGTTCTGTCTAACGATAGACGGATCCCAAATGTTGTACTAAACGGATCCTACTTCAGGGAACCGTGGATCCGACAAAATGAAATGCAATTGCAAGCATTATATGTCAAACACATCCCTTAGAACACCTCACACTAAGCTAAACATAGTGTCTTAAGATTGATTAAGACTTTATCAAGATAGGTTGACCTTCCTACTCTTTCCAACTCACATAGATCACATTCTAAGGCTTTGTTAGATCTACCATTTATATCCATCACTCTTCCGCTCCCAAAACTCACACTTTATTCTTCTTATATGATCTCTCACAACTAGGTTAGAAGTCCTTGATTATGACAATATTGATCATTAATCAATCTCACTCAAAATTGATCAAAGTTGATCAAATCCTAGTTTTCCCATCTCATAACCATTAGGATATTTTCCAAAACATAATCCTAAGACACAACCTGATCTCTAGGATCATTTAGTTTCATTTAACTTCAATTGACATCTTTAATGTCATCCTTGCTCATCCATTGGTACTTGTTGAAAGTTCCAAATCCTTCCATAAATAACAATCATTAGCTACACCACTCATTGCCTTCAAACACTTAAGCACCCCTTCATTTAAAACACTTAGGAGAACTGAAACACTCAAGGTGATGTAGGTCTAGGATCTTAGAAACATCATTTCCACTCTTTCATAAATCACGAACGCCGGATCCCTAGAACTAGCCTAGACGGATCCTCTCGAGAAGGGCACCGGGATCCGGATGACGATCTATGACAAATCTTACTAAAACAAATCATTTCAACTCAAACACTCCATCTCATCTTAAATGAGTTCCTAGAACAAGACAACCTCTCAGAGTTGACTCTTGTGCATGCTAATCATCACATTCCAATGAATCTTAGTGGCTTAGAGCTTAAATGCACTTTCCAAATCTTTTGGTTTATAAACCACCTTGTTAGGACCTCCATAGTCATCACTCTCATTCTAACTTTCAACCTTTGCAATCTCTTCAAATCATCTCATCATGAGAAAAACCCCAAGTAACAACCTATCCACCAAAGAACCACCTATCAAAAGGGCTCGTGTTGTACACGAAATCTCTTCAACCGAATCATCTCCGGTCAAATCAACAAACCTTCATCATCCAATCAAACCAATTCCTAAAAGAATAGTACCCACAAAACTACCTATACCAAAAACAACCATACCTCCTAGGCCAAACAATATAATCTCCACTAAACCATCACCTTTGGTTCCTAGAGCTATCTCTTTTACATCCCCACAATCATCACCTCACCTCTACAATTTAGAGGACTTGCCACCTAGGCCGTCTCATCCGCTTCCGCCGACAACATTCTCCTCATTAGGAGGAACAATGATTCAAAATCAAGGTGTTGAGTCAACACTTTCTCCGGCTTCCTTTTCGCCGTTTCCATCATATAATCCCATTTGGATTATAAGAAATCATCAAAGTCAACCACCCGACCTTATGGAAGTTGACACATCTTTACCACCATCATCATTCTTGATCGAACCATTCCTAAATGGACCTCCACCAATCCCTCCATCATTCGAGGCTCCTCAAACCACTTCAATTGATCCTTTGAATCAAGCCACCTCATTTCATCCACCACCACTACCTAGCCATGACAAAGATTTCTATCATTGTCAACATGTTGAAAGTTTGATACATGAAGTGAGAAAGACCAACGTTTCATGTTCTATCATCTCCTCGAACGTTTCGACGAGATTAAACCTAAACATAACTTGAGCTAGAAGATTATAGTGGTGTCTAAGCTTCAAGCGTTAGTTGGTCTAAGAAATTCCTAGTTATGTATTGTCTATTTTCTTATTTTTAGAGTCATGTATATCATAACTCTTGTTTTATTAAATGGAATTACATGCTACGTGTTATTTTTCTGAGAATATGTATTCATATCTCATTTATGTGATAACATTACTTGTTATATCACCTTTCTTGATTTTAGTCATCGGCCAGACGGATCCTCAAGATTGCCTAGACGGATCCCTACTAGAAGGGAACCGTGGGATCCGTGAAGTCGAATGTTTTCTTTATCACATTTGCCGGAAATTGTGAATTATACTTGTTTTCTAACCCTTGTTTTGCAGTTATTCAATTAACACATAAAGTATTTGACATCCTAAAGCTAGGGAGCTTGGTGTCAAAACAATACGTTAAAATTACTTGCAATATTTGATTTAAATTTCATGACTTCCGTTGCAAATATTGCAATCATCTAGGGGAGCACACCGTCACATAGACGTAATCCTTTGCATAAGTTAGTTGCAAATGAACTAGATTAGAATTAGTTTCTTGACGCCTTACTTAGGGGTGGACTCGTCAAGGGGAGTAACGACGAGATCCTTTCCGTTACTTGCTCTCTATTTTTTCCTTTCACATGTTTTGTCTTAAAAGCGATGTGTTGCTTTCTTCAAACACTTTTGTTTCGACAAAAGGGGAGAAGAAAGTAAAACTACAAATTCAAACTTTACTAATTTTAGCTTTTCCTTAAAATAATCTTATATTTTGTCATCAACAAAAGGGGGAGATTGTTAATACAAATAAGCCGTAAAAACGTTTATTTATATTTTACGATCTTCTAATGTTTTGTCGATAACAAAAGTAAGATCATTTTAAGGAAACAAATAAAACACGTAAATGGTTTGAACTAATAGTTTTATAACACACTTATGCTTTCACATAAAACACTAAAACTAGTACAAGTGATTTTATGACTTAGATACATATGTACAACAACTAGTGTTTACATATTGGGTTAAACATATATTTAAACTAAGTATACCAAAATGGGTAAAAACTAAGTGTATGCTAAATTGGGTAAATACAAGTATATACAAAAAGGTTAAATACTAGCAAATGGTTTTGACCCATAACCCATGGTTTTATATATACCACTTAACCAAGTACATTGTATCTAGAAAGAAAACCATGGATCAACCCATAACCCATGACCCATGACCCATAACCAAAAATACCCATGGGCAAAGAGGAGCGGACCACGGATCCCTAGCTTTGTGCTAGCCGGATCCCAGTGGAAGGGATCCGTGGGATCCGGGAAGCGATGGTTTTTCCTCTATAAATAGTGAGCCATTTCTTCATTATATCTCACCCTCTCTAACATACTTTCTCCCCGAGTTAAATCTCACTAACCTTAGATCCAAGAGATCTATGTTTGTAGTTTTGTTTTTGTGTGATCTTTTAGGTTCCTCTTAAAGGGAAGATCACCACCTTTGAAGTCGAGCAAGCTCAAGTCCATGAGTTGCCAAGCTTCCTCATCATCAAGGCTATTGAAGTCCTCTTGTTGATGATCCCTTTCTTTCTTCAAAGAAGCGTAGTGTTAAAAACATTAGTGAAAGATGTCTCAAGTGTCAAGACGAAGATATTAGTGAAGGGTATCTATCGTCTATAGGATAAGCACTTGTGGTAGGTGCTTAGAAGTCAAGACAAGAAGTATTAGTGAAAGGTGCTTAGAAGTGAAGACACAAGACATTAGTGAAAGGTGTCTTGTAGATCTAATCAAAGACATTAGTGAAAGGTGTCTTGTAGATCTAATCAAAGGCATTAGTGAAAGGTGCCTTAGATGTACATTCGATATGGTGTGTTTCATGTACTAGATAGACTAGCATTAGATCCAAGGATATTGATGTCCTTGATGATGTTGTAAAGGAGTAGATCTCCTTTGGGATTAGTCGTTGGTGTAGTGTGGTAGTAGTTCCTCCATTGCAATGGAACTAGGTGCTTAGCCTAGTACCTAATAAAGGGTAGGCGACGTTGTGAAGGTGTAGTTCACCTAAGGTGTGAAAGAACTTCGGTGATTAGCCTAGCACCGTATAAAGGGTAGGCGACGTTGTGTTAGGTGTGATTCGCCTTGGTGTGAAAGAACTCGGTATTTAGCTTTGTACCGAAAAAGATTAAGCGACGTTGTGAAGGCTTCTCCGCCATAAGGAGATTGGTGTAGTGATTACAAACTCGAGTAGGTGACTCGGGGAGTGGAGTAGGGCAAGGAAGGTGTCCTTGTAGCGAACCACTATAAATACTGCGTTGTGGTTTTGTGCTTCTTACTCTTATCTTTTCATTACATATCTTTATATGCTTGTTTATCAACATCCAACACACACAACCAAATAGATTGACATAAGTCGATCTAAATAGTTTAAAAGGAAGTTTTAATTGGTAAAACTATTCAACCCCCTTCTAGTTTTCCACATATATATATATATATATATATATATATATATATATATATATATATATATATATATATAAAGATAATTTTTTTTCAAAAAGTTCTCCGTAAAATTCACAAAAATTCCACAAGATCGGTATGATGGTGCATGAAAAGTTGGGTAAAACTTTTTCTAAAAGTTGATATTTTTTACGAAAAGAAATTATGAAAAATACGTTTGTGCATTAAATCATTTTTTTGCGCATAAAAAATTGGTTTTTGCACCCAACTTCTTTTGACTTTTTTCATCAAAATAACATTGCGCATCTAACTAAAACAAGTTGAAAATTGTGCATCAAAATTTTTTTGCGCATCAAAATTCATTTTTTGTGCATTAAAAAAAACATATCAAAACAAAAATTATAAAAAATGTTTTCACAAAAGTTTTATGCACCAACATACCCGATCTTGTGGAATTTTTTTGGAATTTTTGGAGAATTTTAAAAATAAAATAAATCTTTTTATTCTTTTTACGGATATTTGTCTTTTTATTTTAACTTTACACTATATATATATATATATATATATATATATATATATATATATATATATATATATATATATATATATATATATATATATATATATATATATATATATATATATATATATATATATATATATATATATATATATATATATATATATATATATATATATATATATATATATATATATATATATATATATATATATATATATATATATACACACACACACACACACATATATATATATATATATATATATATATATATATATATATATATATATATATATATATATATATATATATATATATATATATATATATATATATATATATATATATTTATCCGTTTGCCTTTCAAAAAAAAAGTTAATAATATCGAACACATGCTCTTATAATGTTATAACTTGTTCATTTGCCATAGCCCATAGGTAATTTAACGAAACACTTGCTCATATTTTTTAAACTTATGATTTCCATTATTTATGAGTTAAGGGTAATGCAAGTATATAAACTTAAGATATAACACATAGAATTTTAATTTAAACTTGTATATCATATTGTCCATTTAAAATAGTTATTTAATAAATTGTATGTGAAATTTGATCGTTACAAACTTAGAGAGGATAGAAAGGGTATTTTACATTTTTGTGTTGGTTAAAAGTGTACACATAATGCCTCAAGTATAGAACGTAAACGCGTAGGTGCAATACTGGGTTATACTTGAAAATGTTTACATATTTAAAAATGGACTAAGTTTTTAAGTGTGTGTGACACTAACTATTTTAAAATAGTTTGAGCATATCATTGATACTTAGTTAACATTAAATAAATTGTAGATCGATGGTACGTTCGTAACGCAAGAGTGCCTAAAGAAAGTGAATACAAAGCACAAAAATGACCCCTCTAAAGAATAATATTCATCCGAAGAATATTATTATGCACATACGTATATAAAGAATACTATAAAAGATAATATTCATCCAAAGAATATTATTCTACACATACGTATATACAAAAATAATTATCAAAAGAATACTATTCTACTCATACGTATATAAAGAACAATATTCATCTAACACGAAACAAGCTTAAAAGCATAGTTTGAGTAAGGATGTAATAAATTATTATCACCATTATCATGAGTTTAGACGGTCGTCACAATGCATATAAAATAAATCCCACTATTTGTACATCTTGTGGAGTCTATTTGAGAAGATTAAGGTCATGAACGGGTTATACTTGCCCGTGCTACACATGAATGTGTCATACTTGCCCGTATCGTTGTTAAAAGATAGGTAAAATGAGATTATAAATTTAAAACTTGCATAGACAAAACAACATATCAAAGATCAAAATTATGCTATAAGTGAACTCAACGAGTTGTATATATTAGTCCGCAACCACATATACAATGAGAATCGTTCGAGAGATGCGAAGTGCAATGGAAGAAATACAAAGAATTGCGTGACAAAACAATAAAAGAAAATCTTCAACGATAACTTATGGATCATCTTTGGCAGCGACACCAACAAGAAAACCAGTTTGTTGATAATTTGATGTATTTTCATATTTCGTAATGTATATTCATTTTCAGATTCATTATCTCAGTATTGTAATTTGTATTTTATTTGAATGAGTGAAGATTTAGTTTGTTTGAAAAAAATATATAAAAAGTTAATTAAAAATTTAAAAATGGTGGCCCCAAAATGCGAAATGGCATGTGGCTTAAGGCACCGCAGAGGGTGTATTTTTGTGTGTTAATGTGAAATTTGAAAATGCGAAATGCTGAGGTGGCACTGATTTACGGCATGCCACCACACCTGACGCTCTTGAAGGAAAGGGTGTGGTCACTTTTCGAGCTCGTCATTCCTACGTGGAGGGGCAACCGGTGCCGGTGTTTGCTCGTTACCATACCGCTAGCGCCTCTCGCCATTTCCCAAGCTACTACATTCACATTTGCCAAAAGCACAATCAATTCCATTTTTTTTACCGTTTGGGCCTTTAACGGCTAATTTTCCACTTTTCTTGAAACTAACACTATTACATTTTACGGCTCTATATAAACCTGTTGGGGCAACATTGACCGAGTATCTTTTATGTTTTAATGTTGACAAATAAACCATCGCAACACATAAATCACGAACATTAGCCAAAAACCAAGCCGATTCATAATCGGTCTCGACGCTATGGAACTCCAAAGAATACAATGAACTCCAATAATGTGCCACCGTCTGTTAAAGATCGGATTGGTTAGATTTAGAGGGTATGTATATGATAATAGAATTATTAGGAACACTCAAAATAAAGGTTAGACTTAGAGGGATACCAAATCAAGACCTCTCATTTTTGACAAAACGCCAACTCAAGTTATTTTATCAAAAGCCTCTAGCCAAGGCCAAAACTCCTTTTCCAAACCTAGGATAGTCATATTTCTAATATAACATCAAACGAAAGAATTCATATGACTATAATCTGTGCGTACGTCTTCTCTAATCACGTAACGGGTTTACTACCTTATTGGTCAAACAAAGTTAAATGTCACTTTGCATAAACGCAACTTTTCCCGATGAGGGATATGCTTTAATTGTGATGCAAAGAACTTAGTTTGTTTGCAACAAGATTATTATTGATTACATCAAGTGTTGGTTAATCATGGATTATGTTATTAAAATACTTGAACTTTGGGATTATTTGGAAGTTCATTATCCTTTGTATGTTTTCACTATCCGTACAATAAATGTTTTACAAACTCCCACACAACCTCATTTATTTCAAATCATCTTTACTCACTTCCTTTAAACATTCTTCCCATCATTTCTTTGATTTACTAAACATTCCTCCCACATTCCATCACTCATTCCTTAATCATTTGTATGTCTCCAACATTCCCAACAAATGATTATCCACAATGTTAATACAAATATCGCCTAAAATTATTATTTAGATTTTACGATCTTCGCTAAAGTTTTATTGATGACAATAATAAATTTAATTTACGCAAAGTATAAAAAGAAAAAATCTCAAACTTTTTTTTTACCACTTGAGTATAAATTCAAAATTGATGAATTAAATAAGACACATTGCATACACAAGTATTTTTATATAATATACTTGTTTCTAAAAATGTCTATATCACAACAAATAGAATTTGTATTTACACAAATAAACAAAAAAAATTACTTATACAAAAACTAGTACAATTTCATATAATAAACATTTTATTAACTAGTTACTTTTTCTAGTTAAACTTTCATAATTCACTAAAACAAAAGATGGTTTTATTACATAATGTATTGTGTCATCTCAATCTACCCAAATCTAAGAAAATATTTTTTGGCAAGATTGAGTGCAAGATTTTGAAAAGATTTCAAAATCTCCAAGAGTATTCTGTCAGTCGACGAACCCCTTAAAGGGGTATGTGCAATCCGTGCACCCCAGATGATTTTGGCTATAAATAGCGACTCATTTCTCTCATTTTAATCATCCTCACAATCATAAAACCTGCATATTCTTTCATTATCGGTTTATACTCATAATCTTACTCTTACATATTCATTCATAGTGAGTATACATTAATCTTCTTATTAGCAAGAAGATCATCATCATTTAATACTTACTAGCTTCAAAGAATTGTTTCAAGTCTTTATTTGTACATTATATTGTATAGTGTACTTTATCATACATCATTGTTGTATCAAACTACCATAAACCTTGTGTAGTGATCGGTTAGTATTTTAGTTCTAAAAATACATAGTGTGATGAGAGTGGTTGTATCCTGTAAAGAACTCGACATCTAGCTTAGTGTTGGAAATATTGTGTAAGTGACGTGTAAAGTTTTCTCCACGGTTAAAGGAGCTTGTTGATTAGTGAAAGGATACTCGAGTTAAATACTCGGGGAGTGAAGTAGAGCAAGGAAGGAAGTCCTTGTCACGCCAAACCACTATAAATCCTCATGTCGTGGTTTGATTGTTTCTATCTTTACTTTTAATTTTGCATCGTACTTTTGTTATATTTGTTAATATATTCTTGTCGATATTACTATAAGTTTCAAAGTAAACACTTAAAATTTGGTAAAACTATTCAACATTCTTTTTAGTTTTCTATAATTGGCATCAAGAGCTACGTTACTTTATATTTTTAAAATATATTGTATTTTAAAACTTGCATCGATCCATGGACTTTAAAAATTACAAAGACGGGCGATCTATGCAAAGATCACCACTCTTTGAACCAAATGGATTTATCTATTGGAAAAACCGGTTTGAAACTTATGTGAAATCGAAAGATATAGATCTCTGGTATATAATTATTGAATGTGACCATAAACCAATAATAAAAGATGTTACAAGCGGTCTGGATGAGGGTATTTCACTTGTAATAGTGATGAGCAAAAGAAATTGATTGCTAAAAATAATGAGGCTAAAATGATGCTTTATAGTGCCTTACCTAAAAAGGAATATGAATGAGTCTTTATGTACAAAACCGCTAAGGAAATTTGGCAATCATTAATAATCACTCATCAAGGAACTCATAAGTCAAGGATAACAAAATTGATATTCTTGTCCAACAATATGAACAATTTGTTACTCTTGAAGATGAGACCATTGATAGTGGATTTGCTTGTTTTAATACTATCATTACTACTCTTAAAGCACTTGATGAATCTTTTTGTAGTAAAAACTTTGTTAGGAAATTCCTTAGAGCACTCCATCCAAAATGGAGAGCTAAAGTGACGGCTATTGAAGAATCAAAGGATCTTTCAAGTATGTTGTGGAAAACTAGAAGGGGGGTTAAATAGTTTTGCCGATTTTAAGTTAGTTTCAAAAACTTTTAGATTCGATGTTATGTGAAATCGTATGAATGAGGAGATAGTATAGATTTATGAGTAATGCAAGTAAAGTAAGTAAAGTAAGTATATAAATGACACAACCGATTTATAGTGGTTCGCCACAAAGACACCTTCCTTGCCCTACTCCACTCCCGAGTCACCTACTCGAGAGTTCAAGCACTATGTCAACAAACTCCTTCAACTTGGCGGAGAAGCCTTCACAACGTTGCTTACACCTTTTTCCGACAAAGCTAAATACCGAGTCCGTAACACGGAGGACCAACCAACACAACTATAACACAACAAATATCTGAAATATGAAATACAAGATCTTCGCTACAGAAATCTTGTGAAGAAACAAATCAATCAAGGACCCCTTGCTTGGATGACTTGTAGAATGCTCGTGATCTCGCCTTAGAGAAGAACCTATATAAGAATCACAATAGAAGAAAGAAGAACAACTCTCTAAATCAAGTGATCTTTTGTTAGAAGAGTGTTAGAATGTATGAGAGAGTTAGTAAGAAGAGGGGTGAGTAAAAATGAAGAAATGGCTCTCTATTTATAGGCAAATTCTTGCCACTGTTGCACAGATCCCACGGATCCCTTGCTTGAGGGATCCGTCTAGTGTAACTCCAGGGATTCGTGAGACGTTCCTCTTTGCCCATGAGTTTTTGGGTTATGGGTCATGGGTTATGGTTTGAACCATGGGTATCTAAGTAGATACAATGTATCTAATAGATACAATGCATCTAGTCAAATGGGTATGGTTAACTCCATGGGTTATGGATATGCTCCATGGGTATGGGTCATGGGCTGTGGTTTTTACCCATCCTAATAAACTATTACAACAAATGAATTGTTAGGTCACCATAAGTTAACACAAGAATCAATATGTAAGAAATAAGATGAAAGATAGATTGGATGAACACACACACAAAACACACGTATGAATACTAAATGTTAGACGTAGGATTAAGTGAAATGTGAACAACCAACTTTCAAATGAAGGTTTACATGTCTTTATATAGGAAGGAACTAGGCAACATGTCTAGTCCCTTCCTTCCTTATTAGTCCGGGCCAAGGCCTATGGGTTTTCTACATAAGCCTTGCCATTAATATCTAACATTAAAGCCTAGTTTAAGCAACCTATTACATATTAAATACTAACACTTGAAATATAAGTTAGGAGTGATTCCAACAATCTCCCCCTAAGTGTTGGTAATTAATAAATAATGACTCAACAATATTGAAAAGTTCTTGGTGTTGATGTAAAAGTTGCCTCGACGCCTTCTGACATTCCTCTTTCTTGTGAGAAGTAATGTCTTGATTCCAACAATCTCCTATTGTGAGGATATTGTTTTTCTTTGAAGTTTTCGACTTTGACGTCTTTGTTATCTTTGTTCTTTGTTCGGTGTGGATATGGTGATGTTATGTTGTTGTTGTATCAGTCGGTCCGCCGTTGCTCGTGTGTCTCCATGTCTTTCTCCAATATGCTCACACGCTCTTTGACGTCGAATTTCAATTATGATGTAGTTCTCTTAGTCTTTATACTTTGTAGATTCTTTGGTTATGAAGAAGAATCATTTTGACTTTGTGTTTCCTTCGAGAGAACTTTAATTTGTGTTGTTGTTGGTATGAGCATGTGGAGAATCGACGATCATCTCCCGTGAGCATCCATAAGAAGAAAACATAAGAATGGGTTAGTGATAAACACCAATCGATCATTGTAGTCGCTTTCTTAGAGAATAGACCACTACGATTGTTCTTCAATGAATGTCTTGATTCCATTCACCTTGGTCGGAAAATCACCGTCCGAATCCCATAAGGGACAGATTGGCAATACATTGAACAAGTTCAAGTAATGACCCACATTTTCGGACTCGATTCTTGAAAGGAATCTCCTTAGCGGGATTTCCGACTTACAAGTTTGAACTTGAGCTGTTAACAAGATAGTGTGAAAACACATCTCTAATTCTAGCAAAGGTCGCTCTCGAACCGGAGTCCCTCAAGTAGGATAACACGATGTACAAGTACACCTACGTTTCGGTGAATCGCCGAGGTACATCAAGCATCACCTCGATCGAGACCGCTTGAGACAACACTAAGCGAACCCACAAGGAGTTACCGAAGTGACCCACCGTCGTGGTTGTTTGATGTTGACCTCGGCGGGAGTTTCCATTCAATCACCGAGGATCACAATTATGAACCCCTCATAAATGTTCTTGATGATTGCTAAGATCCGCGGGATCTAGAATTGTATTACTTGCGTCCTTAATGTTTAACGACGGTGATGAAATGTCAAGTGTTCATAAGAGATCTTTTGATGAATCTCATGGCTCTAGACTCAATAGTGCGCTTTGGTTTTCCCGAGCGGAGACTAGGAGAGGTCTCCTTTCAATACCAAAGAATCTCTAAGAGAAATCCGATAGTTTACGTAGGTTCCTGTAAGAATGAAACGAGATTCGCTGAGAGAAACTTGAGTGGCTAAGAAGGTTTAGTGCATGCGCCATCGGGTCCATGACGACTTTAATCTTCAATAACGGTGTCATCTAGTGACAACCAAGAGCATATGTATTGAACCCGTGTCCGCCTAAGTTGAATAATTGGAGGGCTATTTCTTTTCACCCTTTTCTTTACTTTTCTTTTAATTCTTCAACTCCTTCTTTCTCCGATTCTCATTTTCTCCTTTTATAATAATACCTAAGGACTTCTAAATTCTAACTATTGGTGGTGTCCTTGGGTAGATCCTCCGACTCGGTGGATCATAGGACGTTTATACCTAAACTTAGTCACCTTATAACTCCATGACTATCCTATGTTGCCATAAAACCATTTTCTCAAAAATCTCTCAAAGCGTTTATGACCGAAAACATTTTATAACACTTGAGAGTTTTGTATTTTAGAAACTACTCCCCTCCACACGTATCAACAATTTTTCTCCCTCAAAATGGCATATGAATGTTATTTTGAGGAAATTTTGATATCGAATATGTCAATTTCGAGTTTTGTGGGAAGATTTCACGAAAAATGTTTTGTGAACAAAGATTTGTAGCAAATACTCCCTTCAACAAGTAATATTAACTTTGAGGTTTTGAAAACATAAGGAAGTATTTGTTCTTTTGAGCAAAACTTTGAAAAATGAAAGTTTTCAAGTTTTACTCAAAAGTAAGAAGCTTTACCCTTTTTATAAGGATTTTGGCACCGATGCGCACTACGTGGTCCTTTCATTACAAGTGTTGTACATCACATGTGTGCACATGCCATTGTCAAGATACAAATCAAATAATCCAAATGTTCAATCAATGAAATATTTAAGGAGTACCAAGAAATTATAAATAAGACCGGAGTTCTCTGACGCTGATAACCCGTGAAGAGGGAAACTCTCTTCCACCCACAAAGCTTTCCAAATTCGTGATC